>OU015747.1:72063844-72206892 GCA_907169655.1 Acomys percivali
GGATCCTGGTGTCGGCGTCTTTCCTGCTGGCGGGGAGGTCGCGACGACCTGGTTTCTGCTCCAGGATATTTTGTTCTATACCTTAAGCTCCTGATTGGGTCACCAAATGTAGGCTTCTGGCTGATTCTGTTCATGCTACTGAGGGGATTCAGAGTAGCTATGTTGGGGGCTGCTGTTTAATTTTCTGTCCCAATTCCACGGGGCAGTTTGGAGACTGAGGCTTTATCTGCCTAATTATCCAGGCCCGGACTGCTGTGTTCCACAGACAAGTGCCTGCCTGGATCAGTCCAGAAAGCAGCCTACTCTAGATTGTGCAACCTTGGTGGCTTAGTCCCACCAAGCTGCAGCCGCAACTCAAACTCCCCTCCAGACACGCAGGGCCATCCAGTATCTCCCCCCAGCATGGAAGTCCCTGCTGACTGTGGGGACTGTGTCTTTATCTGCCAATTTTACAGGTCCTGACCACTATGGCCAGTGTCAGGTTCCTGTTCGTATCAGTCTAGATAGCACACCAGCCTAGATTGCACACTTTTGGCAGCTCAGTTCCACTGAGCGTTGGCTGCAATTCAGACCACTTTCCAGACCCTCAGGGTGGTCATGCTTCTCCCATGAGTGTGGGAGTCCCTGCCTGGGGACTATCCTGGCTGGGTTTTTTCAGCCCAATTTTGCAGGCTTGGTCTGCTGAGGCTGGCTGTCTGGCTTCAACTGGACCCACGAAGACTGCACACACTGTTTCTGAGCTGCCTAGCTCTGTTCATACTGCTCAGACTGTGGATGCTGTTTCTGGGCTGCCTGGCTCCAGTTGGACTGCCCATACAGTGCATGATGTTTCTGGGCTGCCTGGCTCTGGCTGGACCTTCCCAGACCTTGCACACTGTTTCCGAGCTGCCTACTGCCCAGATTGCGGATGCTATTTCTCCGGTTGGACTGCCTGGCTCCGGTTGGACTGCCCAGCCGACACATGCTGTTTCTGGGTACCGCTAGCTTCCGCGAGGCCTCTGGCGCTCCCTGTGGACTTGGGTGGGGCAAGTGGGAGTATATGAGGACCGATTCACTTGTGTCCTTGAGACTTTCCCAGGCCAATGGTTCCGGTGTTCCCCTGTCCCACACACTGCGCCTGGGCTATAGAGGCAAGCTGCATTCTGCAGGTAGGTTCTGGTCCAAAGTCTGGAGAGTGCATTCAGGTCCTCCATGGGCTGGCTGAAATTTGGCCCCAGGGCAAAGTCTGCCTGTGGTCTGCACTGTGCAGGACTCAACTCACCTAGCGTTCTCCAGTTCTTGCAGTCTGTGGCCCCCAATCTGATCCTTGGTCTCCGGGAAGTTAATCAGATACAGTGCATGATAGGTGCCACCATCTTGGAAATCCTCAGGTGTCAGATTCTTTCTAATCATCTTAATTACTCTGTCTGTTGATGTGCTAAAACAGTGTGATAAAGTTACATGAAAGGGAAAGATTTTATTTTGGCTCATAGTTCAAGATTATAGTCGATCTTGGTAGGAGTCATGGAGACAGGGATATATTTATACAGCTGGTCCCATTGTATCTTCAGACAAGGAGCAGAGAAAAATGAATTCTGTCTCCTACTCATTTTCTTTTCCTCAAGTATATAGTATAGAATCCAGTTGAAAGAATGGCAATTCTAACAGTAGAAAAGCCTTCACACTTCAGTTAATTTAATCAAGAGAATCCCTCATGGACATATCCAGAGGTCCCTCTCTTGGGTGATTCTCAGTCTCATAAAGTTGACAATAACATTAATTAGCTCACCTGCTGTACTGGCTTGAATCACAAATGTTCCTTATAGGTTTACATAATTCATCACTTTTGTCCCTGGTAACTAATTGGAAGATTGTGGAGCTTTGTCAGGTAAAGCTTTGATGCAACAAGCATATCAGCCAATTTATAGTTTACACTCTCTGCTTCATGTTCACAAGTTGAAGAAGTCATTTCTCAACTTCCAGCTTTTGTAGCCAGCTGCAATCCTTCTTTCCATCATAATGGATGCTCCTGCAACCATAAGTCCAAATAAATTCATTCCTGTACTAGGTGCTTTGATAATGGCATTTTATCACAAAATAGAAAAGTAACTAATACATGAGTTGTTTTCAGAAATTGGACTATTGCTATGAAAAAACTGACCTGGCTGATTTTTTAAAGAATGTGGCAGACTTTGAACTTTTATCAAGAAAACCAGCTGAGACCTCTATGCAGAACTTAAGGGGCCATTGTAGTGAGACCATCCAAGACAGCAGTGCTGAGCCTAACAGGAATAGTGGAGGATGGGCTCATGAAATTTCTTAGAGGGAAATGAGGTCTCTATTAGATAAATGGCTGAAATAAATTACATTCTTGTGATATACTGAAAGAGAATGTGGACATCTTTTATCTTTATCTAAACAAAGTGTCTGAGGCTAAATTAAAAAGTAATGGACAGTACTTTGGCAGGAACACATTTGAAGACACCATAACATTTTATCTGTGGCATATTTATTATTTATTGTGCTTATGTATATCTCCAGTGGAAAAACAACTTCAGGAAAAGAAAAATAAAAATTTACAATTTGAAAGAACAAAGAATAGCATGAAACTTCATGTTGCATCCAAAGCATGTGCTGAAAGAAAGGTTATAGTTGGTAAGGTGATTAGCACAGTTAAGGAGAGGCCTTCTGCTCTATCCTGGAGCAAAGGGAAGAATGCCATTAGGTAAGATCCCACTGAGCCAACCTTCTAAATTGTGAAATAAATCCTAAGGAATTTTCTGCTCCAAGAAGCTAACTGAATAAATGATCAATTGCTAATTTGATTCAAAGTAATCAGTCACCAGCCCAAATTGGAATCTAAACTTGGAAGTGTCTTCCATAGTGTGCTGTCTTTTTGAGGCATAAAAAATGCAAAAGTAAAGGAGTCCTTGATTTTTCCTCTTTAAAATTCTAGTCTTCTGGGGCCAAAAAGCATGTGTCAGGGGAGTCCATACAAAAGGATCTAATAGAGTGGAAGATGGTGAAGAGCAATTCCATGAAGTTGTGAAAGTGAAGCCTGGGATGTGATGAAGACCATTAATGTTGGAGTTACCTCCACCATGTGTTATCTTCCAATATTTGGACACAGGGAGTGCAATGAGTGTAATATAAAGATACCTATTGTAGGCAGCAAATCTGAGTACAGAGCAAAGTAAACCAGTTGATAGTAGATATGGAGCTACAATATTTGGTATTTACTTTACTGAGGTTTAGCCTGCTTTTGCCATCCTTCACATTTGAAATTATAATATAGATTTTGCTGGAAATATACAATTTGTTTTTTAAATTGAGTTACAGTTAAGAGCTTGCTTTGAGTCTCAGGAGATGTTCTGAACTTTAAAACAGTTTTGTTTCTGGAAAGTCTATGCAGTCTTTGAAATGAAACTGAATGCATTTTGCACTGTGATACTGCAATGCCTATGTGGTGAGATAATGGAATATGGTACTTTGTATGAGAAATGGTCCGCAAATTTTTAACAATTGGTTAGTAAACTTATTTAGTGCACTTATGTAACATTTATAAGGTAGAGTCTTGACAGAAAAAGTGTGTCACCGGAGTGATATTTGAGAGTTCATAGCTTTGCTATGCCTTCAGTCTTTCAATTCTCTACTCTTTTCCTCCCTGAAACCGTATGTCTAATAAATTCTTTTTTTTTATAAGTTTATTTTTATCATGGTTTTTTCTCACCAAAGGAGAAATTTAAATAATAAACCTGAGAATCAAGGTATTATTTCTCATTACCTTTTCCCATGCATGAAATTATTTTGAGAGGAATACTGTATACAAAAGTAGGTAATAATCTGAAACAAATGCTTATTGAATCAGGTTTCATAAGATTGTCATCTATATTAAAGAGGGATTATTTAGAAAATCAACTCTTTGGGGTCATCTATGAGCTCCTTCCCTCATTCTCTGAAAGTAAATATACTCAACACATAAGTTTACCAAGTTGGATATAAATTGATAAATTATTTGTGGCCTCTTAATTCCTGTGGCTGAACAAACATTTTTTGTGTTGTCCATGAAAAGTTTACCGCAACAAGTTTCATCAAGAGGACATAATGTAATATAGAACTGTCCTTTGAACATGACATAGATTTTACCTCTTTACATCAGAGATGATATAATTATGCATAATAGGATCCCATTACAGTCATTTATGTGTGTCTCCAACTGTAACACAATAGAGGCAGAGACAAGGTGTTTCCATGAGGCCTAGTTATTGAGCTTCAGGTTCAGTGAGGGAAACACAATCCCTCAAAATTTATTTCAGAGAGCGATGAAGAACAATGCCTAAAGAAAATCTTTGTCCTCCCTGTCTAAACTCACACACATTCATGAGTTAAAAAGTATAGAGTAGTCATAAAAATTGAACAAGTGTATTTAGAAACTCACCTGAAATCCAACCATTCATGTACTCCTATACTCTCTAAAGCTGCAAATAATACTTCTCCCACTGCATAGTCTCAGATAGTATCAGCATGTACAGAGGCAAAAATGTGAATTGAGAGGGGAAACTCTACCTATGTTCCTTTCAAGAACTTGTTCTCTAAACTGGGGTGTACTTTTCTTAAAAGGAGTTGTTTGGTGGAAACCCACATTCTGATAAGTTTTGATAAGTAAGTAACCTCAACAAATTATCTGCTGTAGTATGTTAGTTTTTAATAGATTTACTCCTTTGTTCTGTCATTGGGATTTTATTCATGTTCCCTTAGGAAAAGCCATATATCACTTAGAAATCTAAGACTATTGAGGAATAATTTTCTCGATGAAATCAATTTTCCCCAGTACAACCCAGATCAATGAGATTTACCCAACTAATTCTGGCAATAGGTCACTTCATCTCACTAAACACTGAATAAATGTCGAACAGCTGGAGTCATGTACCTGAGTGATGTGCTGTGAATGAAAATGTGAGGACAATATCTGAAAACGCCCCATTTGTAGAGGTATTTTGAGACCATGTTTAACTCTAAATGAAGCCTATGAAGAACGCTGAATTGAAGAGAGTTTAAGAGAAAGATCAAAGCAAATATGACTCAATATTTCCAGGACTGGATAAGAATAAGCATGTTGTTGATGGCAACTTTCTCCACAACTGTCAAATATCAGAAGCACCCAACATGTCCATGGGTACGAAACTGAGCAGATACTTGGAGGTGCATCTGTCCAATAGAATAGTTTCAGTATCAATAAGAAAAAAGAAATCAAGTCACAGAACTGTGAGACTTGGAAAAGTCCTTAATGGTAGTCATGGAAATTGAAGTGGTAATTTCAGGGACTGCATGTGGACAGATTCTTCTATTTTTGTATCCCTTAAATGAAAAAACCTGTAGTAACATCTGACAAGTCAAAATTGTAGTATCTGAAAGGAGTTCAAGGCATGGGAAGTTGGATGATATCGTAAAGCACACAATTTTGTTCTCTCTCTGTCTTGGAACCTTCTAACACTAGTTAAAAGCTCTAGTGCAATGCTAAGACTGTCAGGTGATGAACGTACTTAGTACTATTTTATAGTGGGTACATAAATCTATAATTCTGTCAATATGTATAGAACTGATTTGTCTCTGTGTTTCTATTGTTCACATGGACATATGTGGTTGTACATGTGAGGGACAGTGGTTATCTTTAGGCATCTTCCTTCATTTCTCTCTACATGAAGTGTTGAGGCAAGATATCTCACTAGTGATGCTCACTAACTGTGCTTCAAGGCATCAACCTGGGTATGCCTCTATATTGCTAGAGTTGGAGTCATCAGATATCACATCCAACTTTTGCATATATGACTTGGGAATCAGGTTCAAATTGTCATGCTTTCACTGGAACCAATTTGTCTATCAAGGTATCTCTTCAGCCCGGGAGGTTCAAAACGTTTAGATAAAATAGTCTACACATTTCTTTAAATTATTTTTTGCAGAGTTAGGGTGATAAAATATAGTTTGTACAAATTCAATACTAGTCTACTTTGAATGTGTGTAACTACCTCACTGCTTGGTCTGGGAAAACTAGTGTGCTGACCTAAGTGAGTTTGGAAATGTAAGGTGTTTGCAAGTTAAAAGGTGAAATGGGCCTGATAAGCAATGATCTTTAATAAATAAAGTGATTTCGCATAGGGCACATGCTAATAATTTATAGCCTGATATTCTCGAATAGTAAAGTGGAACAATGAACACACCTGCTGCCTGCACCTTAGTTTTTAATATTCCCCACATAAGGAACCACAGCCTTATAAATTAGTAATAACAGATCAATATTAGTTCATAAACTTGAGTGGATATTTCATACACAGGCAAGAGCCTTATGACTGGAGGACTGGGTATGAAATCATGGGAACTTTCTGTATCATTGTCATGAGTTTTCCATAGATATCAAGGTGTCCCAAAAAGAAATCTTTACAGAAAATCAAAACTGGGTAAAAGATAAAAGCACTCAGGTAACTGAGAATTAATCTTACCTATTTGCTAAAGTAAAATTAATCCTTCATTACATTTTATCAAAATGATAAAGTCAAAGAATAACAATTTGCTGATTTGAGTATTTATGTCATGAATGCATAACACGTGTGAAAAAATGAGGTGAGCGGTTTTTTCAGGTTAGTGGAGCACTGCCGTATTTATTCAGGAAAAATCCAACCATAAACACAAATTACAACCCTTGAAAACACGGCATTTGCACATACACACAGAGACTGGCTCAGCACAATAGAGTATTTACATGCTGCTGCCTTCAAAACTACATCTTCAGCATTTTAGAACTTAAATCATTCTCCTGCCTGTGCTCCTCCACTAAGAGAGGAGCTTAATGCTGAATGCAGACCAAGATTTGTGACTTTAACAAAAATGTTGTGCCCTTCTCTAGGAAAGATGAACAGGTACATAAATTGTCATTTTTTTCTTACAGAAAAATTGAAGAAAATTGGTTTGGTATATGTTGCAAAAGAAAATGTAAACTCAACAGAAGTAATTTCTATAATAAGACTTTTTTAAAGTATGTGCCTTCAACTGCACTTTTCTCAGTTATAGAAAGTAAAGTCATTGGTTTCTTAAGTGCAAAAATAAAGCCTTGCAGAGTAATCTGTAAGCCAACTTTCCACTGCATAGTATTTTGGGAAATGTGATAAATTATACTATTAATGAATTCATTTCAATTATTATAAATAAAAGTTCTTATTATATTTAATATAGTTATTAATGTAATTACAAAAATAATCATTATTATCACTATAACTGTTTTTCAGACAGGATTTCATGTACCTCAGTATTGCCTCAAATTTGCTATGTATTTTTATTTTAATGTAGGATAACCTTGAATGCCTGAATTTTCAGCCTCCACCTCCTAACTGTTGGACTTAGTGCCATGTTCTATCATGCTATAAAAAGACATGATAACCATGTCAACTCTTACAAAGGAAAGTACTTAAGTTGGTCTGGCTTATAGTTTCAGAGGTTTAGTCTACTATCTTCATGGCATGGTACATCATGCTACAGAGGCAGATATGAAAGCTGAAATTTCTATATCTGAAACCAGAGGCAACAGGAAGAAGGAGACACTGGTCCTGACTTCTTGAACTTTTGAAACTGCAAATACCAACCCATTGATACATTTCCTCCAATAAGAACATATTTCACAATCCCTAACAAATAGTGTCCTTTCCTAAAGGTTAAGTATTGATAAATTTGATTCTATAGAGGCCATTATTATTCAAATTACCACATACAGTATTTGCAATACTATGATTCATTCATTCTAACTAAGCATTCCATAAGCTTTTACTGTAACTCTACCTTATTAGTATATTATTAGTATATAGATTACATACATACATAGGTAAGATCTTGTGGATTTTTCTATCGTCTATCAATCTATGATTTCTATCTATATATCTACCTATCTAATATATATTTATCTATTTATCTATGAAGTGTATATGTGTAGTTAGGTATGTATATGCATGCAACATGCTGCATATGGAGATCAATAGGCTATTTGTGAAAGTTGGTTCTTTCCATCATGTGGATTCATGGGTTTGTACTTAAGTCATTAGGTTTGGTGTTAGGCATCTTTACCAACTCAACCATCATCACAGGTCTAGCATAAACAACACTTTAAAGATTTTGAAATCTAATTTATACAAATTAAAATATCATGTTTCTACCAAAACTTTAGTATTCACCTAAGATCACAGCCTCAGTGGATAATGATGCATTGAAACTTTCTGGAGATGAGCAAGCACCATTGTATTATTCCTCCCTAACAAAAAAGTCCTCCTTGATATCTCACCAATCTTCCAATAGTTGTAGCATTGATTCAAATCATGGTTTGTGTCATACCTTGGATGTTGTTACCCTGGTCCCAATAATGAGAGAACTGAGCAATATTGTAAATCCTTTAAGGAGAAGAAGCCTGTAGAGTTTCTTAGCTTAGCTGGGAATATGCCTTCAGAAGCAATTGTGGCACATCTTGTTGGAGCTTTGTTAATTCCAATTCGTGATATCAAATAAAGCCAGTGTCTACACCCACCCAGCCTCTTTGGATTCCTTTTAGATGTATTCTCTTTCTCTTTCCAATGTCATGCACCATGATTTTATACATCTACAGGGAACTCATTTTCAGAGCCTGGTACAGGCTGTTTACCTTGCAGCCTCAAAAGTTGTGAGCTAGAATCTCTTCTCTTTTTTATATAACCTTATCCTGACTCGGGTATTCTGTTAGAATTGTGAGAAAGTTCTTTTACAGAGTTAATCACAGACCTTCTTTAAATTCTCTCATACTTACTTCTCTGTGTGCAAAGACACCATCATCTGTTTAGAAATAGCATTTGACCATATTTGTTTCTGTTCATCACCACTCCCTGCATAATAAATGTTGTCTATCATTCTAATAATATTTACGTGGACTTTAAGCCTTTCCAAGAGTTTTCTAATTTACTAAATAGTCTATACTTTTACTGTGTATGTCCTTTTTTTAGAATGTTACATTGTCTCTATGGAAAGTGTATTTGTACAAACAACTAAACCCCACCCTTGCGGCATGGTTAATAAATAATCTTTTTCCTTTCCCACAGTGATAATTCCAGTCCATATTCCTCTTCAACTTGCTTGGATGTTTTAAATTTAAAAGACTTAAAGAAGGCTAATGAATAAAATAAAATAAATGACACAAAATCCTCCTTGCATTTCCAAGGAATAAGACCATACTAGGCAACAGAAATGAAGAAATATACATGATGTTGTAAAGCATGAAAACCTCAAAAGAAAAGTTAAATGAAAACAAATAAAAATTAAGTAAATTACAAGGTCAAAATGATACATCTTGAACTTAAAATCATGACTACTGGTTGATGCATTAGATTGCATCTTAGATGACTGCCACAATGGATATTGATACATTGATAACAACTCAAATCTCTGGATCCCCCCTGATCCTGTAAACTTGTTTACTTCTGCTTATTCAAATTTTAATTAACTGTTAGAAGGCTTTAAAAAAATATGTAGGTTTCCCTCTCAGGAGAGCTCTTATTGATGGTGAAGGTATGGGATGATATTGCAGCAGCCTGAATCCGAGGATTTGGATAAGCCCTGCATAGATGATGTGAGGATGGCAGTAGTGATGTCACCTCTGGAAGTATTGATGCACAGAAAGACAGACAGTATTCACCAAAAAGTTCTGGAAAAAAAGGAGTCAAGTAAAAAATCTCAGAAATCGCTAGGAAGTACATTTGAGAGTTTTATCAAATAAGATTTACATGAGTAGAATAACATATAAAGTAGAATAACTCAGTGATATTTATTTTAAGTTTATCTATTTATCTATCTGTCTATCTATCGATCTATCTTCAATGGGATGTATGCATGTCTGTCGTGATATGTGTGTAAAAGTAAGAAGATAATCTGAATGACTCATTTTCAATGTTTATGTCCTAGGAATTAAATTCAGGTCATCAGGTTTGCTGATAAGTGCCTTAACCTGCTGAGTCATTTTGCTTCCCCTAGACAAGATTTCTTTCAAGGAGGAGAACTATGAAGGAGCAGAAATATAAAGAAATCTCAGGATTTTCAATGGACTTGAAATTCAAAGTCCTTTGTGCTCCCTTTGGCCAGGGGTAAGAAATTTCCTAATATACATGATAATTCTGTTCTGAATATAAAGCAGTAATGAGTTAAAAGAGAACCTACTATTTTAGGTAGAAAACAAATAATTCAATTGATAATTCTCCTTAAGTTTTTTAAAGACCAGCCTTAGGAATGCGAATGCTTAATAAACATACAGGAAATATCTTTTTTGTCTCTGTCACTGAATATCTCTGTCTCTCTGTCTCTGTCTCTCTGTCTTTGTCTCTCTGTCTGTCTGCTTGCCTCTCTCTCTCTCTCTCTCTCTCTCTCTCTCTCTCTCTCTCTCTCTCTCTCTGTGGTGTTATTGTTGCATCTATTGGTGTATGTGTATGCGTGAGCATATATGTGTGTGGATTTATGTGCACATTCAGATAGAGGATAGAAAGCCAACCTTGAGTATAGTTACCGAGGATGCCCTTACTTTGATTTTTGTGGGAGGGTTTTACACAGACATGGGCCTACTCATTAGGTTAAGCTGGGTTGAATCCTCCTGTCTTTCTCTCCTAGTCCTGAAATAACAAGCAAGGCCCACTAAGCTTTGCCTAGGTTTTGGAGCTCAAACACATATCATCATGTTTTCACAGGGAACACTTTATTAATTTAAATATCTTCATAGCACATAAATTTTTCATGTAGTTGCAACTGGCAACCCAATCTTATACTTTCTCTTCTTATTTATCTTCTGTTGCTGTGATGAAATACATTGAGTGAAAGCAATTTTGGAAAAGAAAGACTTTAAAATTATAAGTAACTGTAATTCCAAGTCCAACACTAAAGGAATTTATGGTAGGAATTTGAAATGACTGTTTATCATTCCACATAGTTCCCCTAACCCTAAATCTCAGCTAATATCCCAGTAAGTAAAGAAATACCCATAGAGAATGTTGGTTGCTAGTTGAATCCAAGATCCAAAATTAGCTATATTACTTACAGAACTCAAAAGAACTTTCCTAGGGAATGATGCTGCCCATGGTGGGCTTTATCATTTAACAACCAAGTCAATCTTCCAAAAATATGTCCATTGGACAACCTGAACTGCACAATTTCTAAATTGAAGGTTTATTCATAGTCAATCACCTTATGCAACAAGATAACCTATTTTTGACACCACAGGAATTTTAAAAAGAAAATGTTTTCTACTTTAGCATGCACAAAATGTAACCCATATCTGGATAATAAAGAATTAACAGAAACATCAAGAAGAGCCAAATTGAGTAAGGTTAATTAATAAGATATTGAAACATTCATTCTAATTGTGCATCATGTAATAAAGATGTAGAATGAAGAATGAATACAATATGTACAAAGAAGAAGTGGTAAACAGAGATCCTATGTGTAAAATATATGTTACCAGGAAAAAAACCTCACCAGAAGAAATTTTGAAGGGTAAGACTATAGAAAGAAATCATGAACTATATTACAAAGGAAGCATCCATTAAGGTACAGTAAGAAAGGAAACCTGGCAAATGAATTGATCTCTGTTTCTCATACCAAGATAATTAACTCAGGGTGACTGATGTACTGAGGGACAAGGTATGGCAATAGGGCAGAAAATACATTTCAGAAAACAAAAGTGAAAGTAAGCCACTTTAAAAACTTACTTTGTATAAGTATGTGTGTTTGTTTATTTACCAGTGTGGACTTGTATGTGAGGTTACAAATATATAAAGAGGCCAAGGTGATGGGTACTATCTCTTATTCATTGAAGCAGGGTCCATAAATTGAACCTACTTCCTGATACTACAGGCTAGACTAACAAGCCAAGGTATCTTTCCCTTTTCACGACTTGTTTTCCAAACATTAGGCTTTTGGCCCATGACACCCACTCAGTGTTCATCTGAAATCTTGAGCTTCAAACTCCAATTCTCATGCTGTCAGGAACAGGCTTTAACCACTGAGCCATTTGGCCAATTTCCAATTGTGATGAAACATATAAACACAGAGTAGTGAAACTCAGTGAACCTCAGCCTCAGTCAAACAATAAAGAAAAACATCAAGGCACATTACCATAACTATCTCAAAGAATCTGATAGAGAGATAATCTTTCAAGCTTCTCGTGTATAAACTATTTCATGAACAGTTGAGCAAAGGTAATGAACACTTACGAAAAGGGATGAAATTTATTAAGATCTACTAAGCACAAATTACAGAGCCATGAATGTTACCATATATGAGATTTCTCGTAACGGTAGAACCAATTCACAAAGAAGATAGATCATCCCTATGTGTTCAGGTTTCTAGTGAAAGAGTGTGAGATAATTGATGCAGAGCTGACGTGGAAAGACATGGAAAGAAACACATGATTCTATAGTTGTGAACCCGAGTGATTTTTTCCCCAGTAATTATTAGAGAAAGATGACAAAAATGACTGTAATTCTAGAAAAGACATTTACACTAACTTCAGATGACATGTCCCAATGGCTCAATGGACTACTCCATGGAGAGAGAGCCAGCTGAAGATATACCAGACTAAGTTTTAGAGAAACATTAACATATTGTTATATTGCAGGTCACAAAAAAAGCCCCCACATTCAAAATGTGCAAAATTATGTTGAGTTGAACAAACTTCAATCAGAAATTATTAACATAAGTTTATTTTAAAATGTTAAATCAGACTTATGGAAATATATCAGCATAACATAAAAATTGTTATTATAATAAAATCATGAGGGCTATTACTAAGAGACTTTTGAGTTGAATAAAAGTGAAAAATTACATACATCAAAAGTATTAAGATACAACAAAGGAGACATTTATACTAAAAGTGTGCTTAAGCAAGTAATTATTATTAAGGACTAGAGAGAAGGCTTGGCACTTCAGAGTAATTGTTACACTTGCAGGGGACCCATATTGATTCAGATTACTCAATGACTGCAATAGCCCATAAGCATTAACTGCAGGGATGTAAAGCAGGCATCAGATGTTCATTGACATTCTCTGGCACCAAGTGTGTATGGGATATAAACACACACACACACACACACACACACAGAGAGAGAGAGAGAGAGAGAGAGAGAGAGAGAGAGAGAGAGAGAGAGAGATACAAAGACAGAGAGGAAGAGAGACAAGGAGAGACAGAGAGACAGAGGGGGAGGAAGGTACTCAGCTTATATACATAAAATATTTTTATAAAATAAAATAATAATTATCTAAATTAGTCTATCTCTGTTTCTACCTGAAGAAGGTAGTAAAATAGGGATAAATAAAAGCAGAAATTCAGGCCTGAATACATGGATAAATGGTAAAGAACATTTCTTGCACTTGATAAGGACAATATACTGTTCCCCAAGTCAGTGATCCTACAATTACCTAGAACTCCAGATCCAGGGGATCCTTCTTGGGTACTTCCAACACATCAGACAGGTGTGCATGAGCTGGCACACACAGACACACACACATGTACAGTCACACACACACACAAACCTATAAAATAAATATTTTAAAAGCTAAGATATGACATGTCAGAACAAAATTTTAAACAAAGCAAAAGTGATTAGCAAAACATGTTTGAGAGAGCGGGGGTGGGGGGTAGTGAAAGGGTCTCATGCTGCACAGGCTTTTCTGATATTTCTGTAGACTGGAAGGTGATGATCTGCTACTTCTTTTTTAATTTTATTTTTGTACATATACATTTATATTATTACACATTTATACAATAGATTGCCCACGGTGAGAAAAACTGTGACATATATAATGTGTATAACTGTGATATATATAATGTATATAAATGTTACATTATTAGCGTTTTGACTATTTGTATTTGACAGCCTTGAAGAAGATATCTTTCCTATCTTTTTGCATTTAAATTTCTGAATGTAAATCAATCTCCATCACCTATTGTCATTATCAACTTATTTCACCTGTCTAGACCTAAAATCCTCCTAACCCCTAATCAATTAAGCTTCATTAAAAAAAAAAAAGCTACCTGGTCAACTCCCTCAGAGACTTGAGGAGTAAATGTGATTATATGAGTACACCAGGAGTGCAGGTTAGTATCTTTACAAATGAAAAGATGACAGAGACAGTTTTTTACCTGAATAGTCACCAAAAACTCTCTATACCATTTGAGCATATCCTTCAGGTTTCTGGCCCAATTTTGTTGAAAAGAAAGATGGAGGAATATAGAAATGTACAGAGAAGACAGAACAAAAAGTAGATTAATGAATTTACTCCTCAACTTAATGCCCTAATTCTCATTCACAAGATATTTTAATTCACTGATATACACTTTGTATATAGATGCAAAATAAATTCTAGATACAGTGGTATAGAATACAAATGTAACATTATTCTTCACACATATTACACACACATACATACATATATACAGATATATATTCTAATATGAGTTAATGTACACATATAACTCAATTATATTACAAGGTTCACTTCCAATGCTTTGAAAGCACTATCAATATGTTTAGGAGAAATGGTTTATACAAATTAAAAGTTACTAGATTAAATCATGATCATGTCAATTAACAGTCTACTTTTTTAAAAAAATATACGTCTTAGGTACAGCAGATAAATATTATCTGGTCCTGCTTATCATCATGTCTTTCACTCTTGAATAGCAGCACTGCATTGTTTGGCCCACATAAGATTTTGTTGTTGCTTAGGTCTTCATGCATGCTAAACAATGCACTCTTCCAACTGAGCCACATTCCCAACCTCACATAGATGAATTTTTAGGAAGAAATTAATTTATCAATACCTACTTAATTAGATTGTTAAAACCCAAAACCTTTACAATTATTATACTGTGATGATCATTTTTGTGGCTGCTAAGCCTCATATTTAGGTTTGACTATTCATTGATTTCCTCCTCTGAAAGCATGCATGGTGTCTTCTGGTACCATAAAAACTAGTCCTTAGGTGAAACACAGACTAGGACCTCCAGATCCTGTGCTAAATGTGCATCGAGTAGGCTTCAACTTTTTCCAAACCTACTTTATTTGAGGTTCTTTCATTCTTACACCTCCTTTCCAACCCTCCTACCCTAGATAAGAGAGAAAGGAGGTTTATGGAAACAGGAAAAGTAGACCATTTTTTTTTATATTCAGTTCCTTGGAATGATTCCCCTGGTATTGTCAGCAGGATTTCAGAAGATCAGCAATTCCACTAAAGTTGCTGCTGGAACCTCGAACAGCAGCCAGAGCCCAGAGCAGCACAAAAAAAAAACCACAAAGCCTCGTCTCAAAGTGGAGAGAGGAACAGCCAAACAATACCAAGACCCAAAAAGCCCCACCTCCTGTTTTAACCTCGGATATATATCCTCTCAGAGACTGTATTAAATTGTGTTTCAGCTGGGAAAAACCAAGCTTCCACACAAGGTGGTTCATCTACTAATGGATAAACATCACCTGATCGCTCACAGGTCTGTTTCCTATCCCACACTTGGGATCAAACAAAAACATGTTTACATCCATTGCATACTCCACAATTGAGATCAAAACAAATATATGTTTACATCCACGACAGCATGTTGTTCTCAAAATAAGGACTTATCTTCTATGCCTGAGTGTCAACCAAGGGCATTACTACAGGCCATAATACTATGGGAGTCTGTTGAATAATCATGACTGATATAGGGTATTTGTTATATAATCTATGACCCTTGAGGAAAGCATTTTCACCCAAGGTATCTAATTTCCATTTAAACTTCATAACTATATTTATACACATACATATATATTATATTTATTTGTAGGTAGTTACATACTACTATGATGCTTTTTGACTGTATAAGTCATCTTTTCTGTTATTGTGCTTTCCTCCACCTTTCCTATTCATCTCTTTTGCATTGATAATCCCACTCTCTAATTAAAGCTTCCTTAACATTTTCCTCTTAAAATAACATGTACCTTTCTATACCTCTCTAGTCTGCCCATATTTCTCTGTTTCCTGGTTTCTGAAGTTATTCCAGTAACTTCACTCACATCTGAAGATTTGATGCTACAAACAAGAGATTTGAAAGAATATATGATGTTTTTCTCCATGGTCTGGTTTACTATAGTTAATATTTATTTTCATCATTGATTTTTACATGCAAATTTAATAATTTAAGTTTTTACAGATAAATAATATTCCACAATGTGTATGTATCATTTTCTCTGCTAATTTCTCAGTTTAAAGGCATTTTATTTTTTTACCACTTCCCAGCTATCATGAGTGTGGCAGAAATAAACAAAGCTGAGCACATATGTGTGGATTAGAGTGTTGAATCTTTGAGCATATGCCAGTATCTAAAGACAATCTTTACCACCACCATCACCACCTCCACACATTTGCACATCAATACAATTTAAGAACTATATTTATACATTAAAATACTATATTCACATTCACCCAAATAAATTTTAATGTCCCTTAAGAGATGCATGACAAACTGGCACATAGTTACTGTCATAATTTTACTTGTCATATTGATTCACCTTATATTTACCTGTGAAATGAGTTTCAGTGAGTGATTATCTAGGTCAGGTTGACCTGAAGGCATCTCTCTGGGAGATTATCTTGATTGCCTTAAGTAATTGGTGGTGGGTGGCACCATTCCTTGGTGTGGGACTTTGAAGTATGTAAGAACTGAGACAGCTAGCTGAGTGATAAGCATCTGTATATTTTTTTCTTTTTGCCTTTGACTGTGGATATGATCTGTTCTGTAGGTCCAAACTAGTGTTGGACTATGAAGGTAGATATGTAAACCAAATAAACTTCCTCCCCTAAGTTTATTTGTGTTCAGAATATTTCACTAGAGCAATAGGAATGAAAATAGGACACATATATTACCATGTTACTGTGTTGTACTTGTACAGACTTAGTACTTTTTTTTAATATACTTAAATATATGTGTGTATATACATATACATGTATGTGTAAAACTACAAACAATGAAGAAAGATGCCATGAATTTGAAAAGGAGTAATTACGGAATGAATATGGTAAGTTTGAAGAGCATAAGTAAAGGAAGTAATTGTATAATTATAGTATAATTTAAAGTATAAAGTAAATAGTTTTTATAAATTGTCCCAATTTTATTGACCTGTGAGCATTTCTCTGGGGGCATTTTTTCTTAACTGGTAGATGATGCAAAGGGGCTCAGCCCACTCTGGGTGATGCCATCCTTAGGCAGATGCCTTTCATAGTGTGGGAAAAGTAGCTCAGCAAACCAGTAAGGCAAATAACTTTGTGGCCATTCCTTCAGTTCCAGACCTTGGTTTTTTCCATGAGTTTTTGTCTTTGCTTCATTGTAAGGTCACCTCTTAGCTATAGATCAAATAGCACCAGCCTCCAAATTACCTTTGGTCATAATGTTTATAATAGTCACAGAAATCAATTGGATACAAGGAACTTAGAAGAAATTTTACTTTGTTTCTAAATCCTGAAGCTCTCTGTTTTCAGACACCAGATGCTACTAAATATTTCATCCAAAAATATCTATTCATTTCTTGACAGATGTTTTGAACCTTCTCCTGAAGCTACTCCTTTCTCTCTCCTAAAGTCTAGCTTTTATAATAGAGTACTCCTTAGCACCAAGGAGGAAGAAATACTGGGACAAGTTGTAACTTAGGCAAACTCCTAAGTTTTATGCTAGTGAAGAATAGAGACCCTCAATATATTAGACATGCATAATTGCATTGGTTTGAAACTCTTGGAAAGAATCAGGAATGAAGAAAATTTGGCTACCCATAGTCATTGATGGTGGGAAAGCATAGTACAGAGACATCGGAGAGTCTGCCTCATGGTGACAGTGGTGTTCTAAAACACCAAACAAATTTGTAAAACTGAATGATTTTACTTTATGAGAAACAAAAAACACAAAAATCAGTACAAAGCACCAAATATTAGAACAGTTCACAGAAAGAAATACTACATGTCAGGACTTACACTTTAGAAGTTACAAATATTGTATATCAAACTTACTCATTATAGCATTGTAAGTTAAAAATACTACGCTATATAACTGCATGTTGATTTATGCACTCAAGCCACCAGCCAGCAAATATGCAACTAGTCCAATGTAGAGACATAAACATTATAGATGGTATTTGGTCTTGAACACAAAATGGTACAGTCTCTTTTGGAAATACTTCATCTATTTCTATTAAAACAAGAAATTATTTTATCTTATCAACCTAGCAGCTTCACTCAGGCTTGTGCTATAGATAAGTGAAAACATATAACCCTAATATTAGAATTTTGGGCAGAGGACAGGGAAGGAGGTTTCATAGAGTGCTGCAATGCCTTAACTCATTCTTTAGATATATTAACCTGCAGCAAGCAGTACTAGGTGAAGTGAGAGATTCCGTTATAGCACATATAGCAAGTATTCTCACTAAAGGAAAAGAGTTTCATTCAGGGTAAGTAGACTTAGTTCTTATGTGACTTGTGCTATTATTTGACCCAGACAGGGGATCATGGCATATGTGATTGTGACTTAGGCTATTAGATACTGATAAGAACAGGAGATAAAAGCTAATCAGGCAGTTTTAGGTAGGCCTCAGTAATTATTCTTATTCCTGTCCTTAAACTCCAAAATATTCTTGATTATGTTCAGTTGTAATATAGGTATGGAAAAAAGGAGTTCTGTTTTCTTGCTATATTGATAGTATTAATACCACAGAGGTGAGTATATCATCCAGAACTTATAAGTGAAATGTAATAGAAACTGAGGGGTGCCTGAATATCATGGATCTGAGTCATCTCGATTGCCCTGGACTGTCCTGTCCCAAAACTAACTCCTATTTCTACCATATGTCACATAAACAGCCTATAGACTAGCAGGAATAGAACAGCATTTCCTAGATGAAAACTTGTTATTAAAGATATTTACCTGCATTCTCAATCTCTGAAATTCCTGTCTATAGTCCCATGATACACTCTTTTATAATCTCATCTGCTGTTATTTTTAAAATCATTCTGAGAAGTTATAAGACAACAACCTAGAAGCCACTAGTTGGGGTGGTTTCTATGATTCTTGAATTAACTAGCACTTTAGATCTCCAAGCTATGCACCCATGAAACAAGAAACACTCTGTACCTCCTACAAATACCATGTTTTAAATATCAGCAGGGGTACTTCGTTGTGGTTGAGAAGTCAGCCTTTGTAAACATGTGACCCATGTGATATGATCATAACTGACAACAAGGATGTAAGAAGTATAAAATTTGATGATGAGAGGAAAAAATCAAATATTACCTTTTTATTACTTATTTACTTAATTTATTTTTTATTTAAAGGAAACAGATTGGCAAATCAAAATTAAAGCCTAGTGACTACCTGGTATGTTAATTTGTAAAGAAATATAAATAAAATGCTCATTTCTTTACAAACATGGTATTCTAGAAGTCAGTGATAGATACAGCTTCCCTACTTTGAAAGCTCATCTTAAGGATTATATTAAATGGCACATTAAATATGAGTATCAAGAAATGTATTTTGTTGTGGAATCCAGCTGAACTGTTCTTAAAAAAAAAAGTGTCCTTGTACTGAAATGAAAAAAAAAAAAAAAAACAGAATTGAGAGGCTGTGTGCAGAAAAGAGTATGTCAGTCTGAGAAATTATTTTGGTGGGAAAGTGGAAGGCAAAGGTTCAATAACTGAGGGAAACAAAATATTTGTCTATTGTGAAATAAGACTAGGCAGACACAGGGAATTTGATTAAGAATAATCTCCAGTAAGTGATAATAAGCATTGTTGACATTGAGATAACAGTGGTGCAGCTTTACAATACAAATGTTTTCCAATATCTACGTTATATATACGTCTTAGCAGTATCGATGGACAAGTCGCTGTGCTAGCATGTTTATGCTTTTTTAGAAAGATGTCCTAATTACACTGAAACGGGATATTGATGGTGTATTTAAAGTAATAGAAGACTACCGACCATACTACTTTCATATTCTGTAGGATTGCATTGTAGTATACAGCCTCCATAGTCTTACATATATTTGAAATCTTCCATGGTTTAGTTACTCTCACACAATGTGGCAGGCCCCTATTACAACACATATCAGTTACCATTTGATTAGGAAGGATTTTAAGAACTAGGATTCTTCTTTGACACTTGTTGTTGTTGTTGTTTTACCACAACTTCTGTCAACATTGTCTATCCACAATAAAATACTGGGCTGTATTTGAAAACAAATTGGGTGGTCAAAATTTCATTGAATTATTATTTTTATACATTCTTTTATGAAATCTGAGAAGTTTTACACAGCCAACATTACACACAGAGTTACTCTCTATCCAGTGTGATTATCTGTTGAGGTCATGGGCGCTGATTTCTTTTTAATGATCATTCATCTGGCTGACTAAAGAACATCGGTATGTCTTTAATGGTATTTGACAAACATGAACTGTGTGAGACAAAAGGTGAGGTAGTGTATGATCTATTAAATCTGGTTCAAAACCCATTCATAAATATTAAGACCTTGTTTTCTCCTTTAATATAAAGCCTTTGAACTTGTTTCTGTGATTTCTAAGAAAAACAACAGCCACAGTTCCAGCTTCGAAAAACACATAATGTTTGACGCCATCAATGGCAAGTGGTGGCAAGTGAAGGCAGCCAAGACAGGGCATGTAATTTCCTGGGAGAACTGTCCTGAAGATGGCATGTTGAGATAAAAGTCCTTGCCCAAGCTGGGCGTGGTGGTACATGCCTTTAATCCCAGCACTCATGGGCAGAAGCAGGTGAATCTCTGTGAGTTCGAGGCCAGTCTTGTCTACAACCTGAGTCCAAGATAGCCAAGGTAATACAGAGAGTCCCTGTCCTAAAAAACTAAAAAAAGAAAGAAAAAATAAAAGAAAAAATCCATGCCCCTGAATTACTTAATCCTCAGGAAGTTGATGGAGAGAAGCACTGGCCTCCTTCTGAGGTGAACTGCTTTGACTGTGAAAGAAATCAGTGTAAGCATTCTGGTTTGCCCTTCCTCTCATTTAGATTATCTTAAATGGTAAGAATTTCAGTCTTGAGAACAATAAATTAAGAAGAAAGACAGGGAAATTGCAGAGAAATAGGAAGTATCTCTCACCAAGTTATCTGTTTACAATATATGCTCAGCTGAGTAGCAAAAATCTCAGTGCAGTCAACATGAACTATGGAAGTCACTTACAAAGAGATTGTACTGCTTTCATACATGGGTATTTAATGTTAAAGTAGCAGTGAACTAAGACCAATAAGGTGGCTCCATAAAAAGTCTGCTGCCAACTATGATTACCTGAATTTATTCCCCATCCCCTGGTAACCTCATGGTTGAAGGAGACACAAGGCTCCTAAATGTTAGTCACTGATTTTTACTAGAATAATGTTTCATGTGACCCCAATTACAATAAAATATATATTATTAATTAAAAACATGAGTTTACCTTCTGAAATATCTTAACTTTGTGACCATTGCATGTAAGGAAATAATGCTTTTGAATAATCTTTTTCTTATTCATCACTATGTCTGTTTTATGCCACATCATATAATCTCCAAAACCTTAATTTTGAAGTATGTTTAAGCATTAATAGCACTGTTTGGTTGGGTTTCTAAACCCAATATCATATACTATATAGATCTTAAAGATGTGAATCATTTAGCTATGATATAGGTTCTTTCTTTTTTGTTTATTTTAATTTCATTCCCACTGCTGTTTAAATAAAATATTAACTTTGTTAGTCATTCTGTTTTGTCAAACTATACATTTACAGTTGTCTGATGATATAGGGGTAGCCAGAAATTGCTGTAACTGATAATTCAATCAGTTTCTCATGGCATTGAAATAAGCACAACTACACAAATGTGCACAATCCTGAATTAGCAGCCAAATGAAAAACATCCCAAGATTTACTTTTAATTGATTTGGTCACAGATCATACAGCCAGAGCCTGTACCCATTTTGTGAACAAGGACACAGATGTTCTCTGAGCACTGCCTGTCTCACTCTTTGCTGTCTTATTTTATCACAACCTCTTTTTATTTCTGAGGTCTTCCTGTACTTTATTGACTATTGTATATTACTTGTGATTTTATGTATTTTTGACTGTATATATATGTAGGTGTCTGTATGCTGCCTGTCTGTAGGATATATGCATTTCTATGCATGTGTATTGATAAAAGGAAGACATCTCATGTTCTATTATATCACTCAGGCATAATCCCTTGAATCAACATCATTCAAGATATCTGTAGCTATGCTGGCAAGCCAAGGTCTTCATCAATCCTTTTGCCTTTGTTTCCCATTTCAGGCATGTGTTATAAGCACAGAAAATATTTAGCTTTTTGTTTATTTTCTGTGTGGTTATTTGTTAATCAAATCCAAGCTCCATGCTTTGTGGCAAGCAATCATACACACTAAATCTTCTCCCAAACTTGTGTATTGGGCCCACATCTGGCTATGTATCTCAAGCTGCTCTCAAATTGACATCCTTCTAGGCCTCTCAGTGATGAGATTCAGAATTATGCCATGACATATAGGACATTATAATTTTTTAACTTGAAAATTTTGTATACAAATTATGTATTAATAAATTTACTTTATATTTTCTAGGGGTATTAATAAAACAATATTTTACCAAACATCTACTGAGTACCAAGTAACTCTTTTGGGGCACAGTACCCAGTTTTGAATGCCACAGACAAAAAAAAATGTTTATCAATCAGTTTGAAACATGTGAATGTACAAAAACATGTAAACCAAAAATTAAGTACCATTCAAACTGAAAGATAGCATGTCAGAAAGACAGGGAAGGAGAAGTAGGGAGGAATAAAATATAAAGAAAACAAACAGCGAGAAAATGAGAAAGGGAGTAAGGAAAGAAATGTAAAGAAAAAAGTAGGCAGGAATGGTACCAAGCAATTCATGGCAAACTTAATTGTGTTTAAAGAAGAACCATCTCAAGGATGGGCCATTTAATCATAAATATAAACACAATATGGCTCAAAACTCAAGTACTTGAGAATAAATCAAGTGAGAGGTAATGAAGTGAGGCATACCAAGAGTGAAGCTGTGGAGGGCAGAGTAGAAAAAAGAAAAATGAACATGTTTTCTGGTGCCTCATATTTGACCATGTCCCCTGGAAGGGGAGACCTGGTGGCACTCAGAGGAAGGATAGCAGGTTACCAAGAAGAGACTTGATACCCTATGAGCATATACAGGGGGAGGAAATCCCCATCAGGAACAGTCATAGGGGAGGGGCATAACGGGAAACTGGGAGGGAGGGAAGAATGGGAGCATACAAGGGATGGTATAACCATTGAGATGTAACAAGAATAAATTAATTAAAAAATAATCATCTTAAACAACAGGTTTAGAAATTTTTGTTGTCTAAGCTCCCCTCCATGCTACAAGGGGAACCTAGAGCTTTAGGCATTCTAGCAAGTCACACTATCACTGGGCAACAAACCAAGAATATTTCATTGTGTCTTTTAGAATGATGGTATAATAATATTTAGTATGATATGTGTATGTGTTTCTGAATGTGTGTGTGTGCATATGGGTGCATTGTGTTTGTGTCTGTGTATATGTGTATATGTGTGTTTGTGTGTGTATTTGTGTGAATGCAGGTGTGAGCAGCACAACATACATGTGGAGATCAGGGCACAGTGTCCAGTGTGAATAGCCATGCCACACACCTCCATTCCCCTAACTTAGATAAGCTCTTCTTGTTTCTTTCCAGATTAAGTGACACAAGAGCCTCTTGGGATTCTGTCATTTCCCAACCAGATTAACAGACACATTAAGCAACCTCATCCTAACAGACAGACGAAGCATCCACATCCAAGCTTGTATGAAATCTGGGAATTTGAGCCCAGGTCCTCAAGCATGCATAGCCATTGTTTTCTTCACTGAATCACCCTCCCACCCTAAGAGTTAGCTTTAAATCTAACGCTATTATATCAAAACCACTGTAGTCCTGCACTAATGAAACTCAAATATTCATTTACTACTTTCTTCATATAACAACTATTAATACTACAGAGTTTCAAGAATGTTTTTGTTCTAGGAAAAATGAATTTCTACTGCACAGTCACAATGTCATGTTTAAACTCAGAGATTACATATGAGTTTATCAAATTAAAATTAAAATATCTTTCTATAATGAACATATGGCACAAGCCTTCAATCTAGCACTTAGGAGGCAAAGGAAAGCATATTAATTTAAGTTTCAGACGATTCATGCCTACATCATAAAACCCCTACCACAGAATACTATGGCTGGTACTACTATTATGAGTGATGATGATGATAACAGTAGTAGTAGTAGTAGTAGTAGTAGTGGTAGTAGTAGTAAATATCTTCCTATTAGATCAAAAGTTAAGTCAATTAAATATATTTAATTGTTTATGACATATTTCTGACAGTGATATTATGTGTAATCAGTCTAAAATCTCTCAAAGAGAAAAGAACATATTCTTCTGCTGTGTTCTTACTATTAATTACATACTCTAATATATTTATTTATTTTGTTTGGGAGGAAGGATATGTGTATGGCATGGTACATGTGTTGAGTCCAGAGGACAACACATGAAAGATGATTGGACTTAGGTATTGAACTCATGTCTTCAGACTTAGCCACAAGGATCTTTCACTACTATGGCATCTTGCTGGACAAGAATCATACATTTCAAATGTCAAGATGGTCATTATTTTCTGGAGCTGCACACATACCACATCCTCATGTGGGACTCAATTATCTTTATGCTGATATTGTGTTTTTAATAACTCAATTTTAGATGATGTTATTTTTATAGTAATAAACCTAAACCTAAACCTAAACCTAAAGCCAGGAAACTTAGGGGGAAAACGATTAAAATGAAAACTGAACAAAACTGTTTTAACAAGATGTAAAAATAGTTTCATAATTAAAGTGCCTGCCATGTATGCATTGGGACCTGAATTTCGGGGACAAGCACTCTAACAAAAAAGTAGATATGGTAACGTATGTCTCCTACTCAATCACTGGGGAATTAAAGACAAGAAGTTCCATGGAATTCTTCAGCCAAGCTGAATTGCTAAGCTCCAGACTCAGTGAGAGACCCTTTCTCAAAACAAAACAAAAAACAACAGTAAAAAGATGAAGAAAACATCTCATCCCAATTTCTGGCTTCCCCATATATACACAGGTATACATGTGCATCTATACACACATTTAATATATAACACACACAACATAATTCCACCAGGTGCTGGCCACAGCGTGTCCTTATTCATGCGTGAACTCCACTCAACAAATCCTCATACCTGTGATGGAGGTATCATCAATTACATTTTCAATAAATAAGTACACTAAAGAGGCAGGTAGAAGGCTCAGCCATTAAGAGCCCTTTTTGAGAAAGTATGTAAACCTGAGTTTAAATGCTCCACACCCACAAAAGAAGTCATGTGTGACTTTATAATTTTAAAACCTCCTGCTCTATTTGTGGAACAAAGAAGGTACACTAAGATTTTCTAACTAGCAGCCTACCTCCAATCAAATTAAATAAGGTGGAGAGTAATACAGCAGGACATATGGGTTTACCTCTGGCCTCTGTACATACATATATTGTGTATACACCTACACACACACACACACACACACAACATAATCACAAAATAAATACATAAATAAATAAAGTAATTAATTTAAATGTGCCAATATACTGCTTACAGAAATCCCATAAGGATATACATAATCTACTTCAAACACACTTTGTAACTGTGAACTCACTGACTTTATGACCGTCTATTCAAATAGTGAAAAAGTTAAGGATATAGACTCTGCATTCCACAATTATACTGTCTAATGGGAAACATTCTTAATATGTAGGTTTTTTGTGTTTGGTAATACTGGTTATTTAAAAGGTATTTTCATTACATTACAGAAATTACTCCTCATTTTCAATAACCCCTAGTTGGCTGATTAACAAGTGATAGTCTGGTGCTTTTAATATTTGCTAACGCCAGACAATAAAAAATGGCAGAAATGAAACTCAACTTGACCTGCTTATACCATCTCTTTTTCAGAGAATACCTGGTGGCTCCAAGTCCTCCCCTTTACTTCTGTCCTTTGAATGATAAGCCCAGGAAAGAGTTCCTTCTGCACTGAATTACATACTGTAAATATATGCCCAAGAATTTTAAGAAAAACGATATATTTAAGCCCACTATCCTACTTAATCAACATATGAGTGAGATGAGAAACAGTAGAGAGAAGAAAATGGGTTAGGAAGAAAATAAGATAATATTATGCAAAGTAAGCTCAGAAGGCAGTGACAGTTTCTATGAGATTAAGAGCAGTGGGAAAAGATCAGTCTGATTTTTTTTTTTATGGGATGAACCTCAGTCTGTCATCATTTCACAAAAGAGTGGAATATTTCAGAAAATTAATCTTTTTTCAGATTCTAATATCATCACCATGAAATTCGCCAGAAGGTGTTCTGACCTTTGCCTGCAGTGGAGGTTTTCATGATATATGTTCTGTCAATGGAAATTCAGGGGACTCCGAGTGCTGATAAATTATAGCTAAGTGATTGAGAGAGTAAATATTAGGTTCACTGCATGATTGTCTCATATTTTAAATATTTCAGTGCCTCCTGTATGACTGGACCAGTGTAGAGCACTCTCTATTTAACAACTTCAGCCACACAAAATACCATAGCAGCGTCATTCAAAATGTGTGTGCTCTCTTTCAAGCAATCGGCTTTTGTTGATAGTAATAGAAAAATATTGCCATTATTCATTGGAGCTGAGAGCACATTCTGAGATACTGCTAATGACATGCCTTCTCAGTCATTGTGAGATTTTTTTTTTCTCAGTGTACTCAGGCTTAAGTTAGGTAGTATGGAGGTGCCATGTTCTTTGTTCTCTAGCAAATTTGTAAATAACTTTTTGGAGGCAGATTTAAGGGATAGAAATATATTAAATATGATTTGGGGAATAATTGATAAAGTTGGAGAAAAACACAAGATTAGATATTAAAATGTTTGGGTGACATATACAAATCAAGACTCAGAGATGTGGGTTGTGACTATGACAAATGTGACCCAGAATCAGATGGCAACTATGGGGAGCTATGCTGGTTTGGAAACTCATATGAAGGGTACCATTGTTCCCTTTACCTTTCCATTAATGAGGATATCAGAGTCGGTACTGTAAGGTGTATGACAATGACCTCTGCATAGGGAACAATTTCTCTACTCTCTGAATGATTATTATTTTATGGTAAATGACTCAAGGACTGACCTACATTGTGGAAACTGAGCGGATGTGGTCATCAGGTTTCCAACTTTTTGCTTAAAATCACTTTGGAAATTCTTCAAGGGTGCGTCAGTTTGTTTGCTATCTGTCCCTTTGGACAAAATCAATTTAAGGGAACAGTGGATTCTTTCAAGCCTCACAGTTCACAGTTCAATCCATCACTGTATGGAAGTCAAATTGGTAAGAGATAGAAGCAGACCGTCACATCTCATCCAAAGTCAGGACATGGAGAGCAACGAAATGCAGACTGATGTTCATCTACCTTTGTCTACAGTCAGGGAGTGGTGTCACTCATGGTAGTTGGTAGATGAGTCTTCATATCAGTCAGTTCAAGAGAGACATATTGTACAGAAATTCACAGAAACCAATCTCTCAGGTGATTCTAAATTCCATTAAGTAGACAACTAACATTGACAATTGAAGGGCTCACTTAAGACCCAAGTACAGTGCAAAGAAGCAGATGACAAGAAAGCACTGCAATGGGAATCTGGGAGCATGTGGGGGTATGGTTTTACTGCTGGTTTTGGTTGTTTGGATTTATCTTTTAATAGCGCAGTTTTGCCACTGACAGCTACTTTAACTTTTGTGAGGTTTCTAACTTTCTTGGGATACTGTTTTATCTTTACAAATTTTTCTGATATACATGTACAGCATGTAATGACCATTTAGCACAATCAAGCATTATAATTAACCCATAGGGAGACTATAAGGTCTCACTATGCTCTCATTCCCCATTTGAAAACAACAATGTGGTTGCCATAACAGTTTCAGTATTTCTCCAAACTTAACATGGCATGTGGATCCATGATTTAAAAAAAACTTTTCTCTTTCAATGGCTTTTATTATGATGAGGAAGTGACCCTGGGTGCAGGGCAAAATTTTCTGTCACTGGTTATTATGATCATAATTGCTTAGGTGTCTATGTGTATAAAATTTTGAAATAAAATTATAGCAGAGTAATCCTGTGCATTTCTATTCAGAAGAAAATCAAAAGAAAAGACAAGGTCTGCAAAAAATACATTCTTATAGATGAGAGTAAAGACACAGGCCTAGTATACCAGTGCTTGGGAAGTAGAAACAAGATCTTCATGAATTTTATGAATGTCTGGGATAAGTATGATTTTCACAGCCAAGCTAGATTAACATGGATATCCTCTTGGAACACAAAAATAAATGTAATGAAAGTAGAATTGATGATCTGTACATGCTTAATAAGAACCACTGTTCTTTGTTGGTACAAATGTAGTCAGTATCCTGGAGAGCAATAAGTTTATTCTAATAAAGCACTTGTTTTCCTGTTGCTATCTTTTGCCTTCTGGGAAAATGAAAATACATCCCATTCCTCCTACAATCCCAAAAACTAGCATAGGTAGTATTTCATAATTCTACCAGAGAATCCAATGAGTTTATTAAGAGAGAGAGAGAGAGAGAGAGAGAGAGAGAGAGAGAGAGAGAGAGAATAAGCTAAGGCCAATGAGAATTTAAGGAATTAGAATTTCTTTTTGAAAGAAGAAAGGTGATGAACTGGAGTCAGTTAAGACAGACACTACAGGTATAGGAATGATTTTTATCCTTGGGAAAGATGTAAAACTTACCTAACCAGAAAAATTAGGGAAGACTACATTTAGAAGGACTGCTCACTAGGCACATATCCCTGTCTATCTTTGTCTGTTTAGACATTTCTTTCACCCACAGATCACTGAGATGCACTTGGAGCTCAGTACACACTGGACTTCTTTGACATTCTTTCTAATTGGCCACAATGAACAACTTTTTCCTGCTGTTCAGTATAACTTTAGCACATTTATTAGGCTTTCAAAGAATAGATTCTGGGTTTTAGTCTGAGACTCTGAATCTAGGAACACAAATGTTTCATTTTTTGTCATAATCTCTGACTTCATAAAACACTTTGCAAGTAATTTACCATCTATTTGAGGTTCATGGTATATGTACCCCTCCAGATTTTACATTTGATTTGTTTTGTTTTTCATATTTTTGTTTATCAGGGCCAAGGATAACAAGCCAGGTACATAACTCAGTGCACATGTATAGTTCTAAGGAAAACTAGTGTGAGTTGACCCTCTCCTTTCTCCATATGGATTACACAGATACAACTCAAACTGTCAGGTTTGAAGGAAGCATTTTTATCCACTAAGCCATCTATAGTCATATATCTTTTAAAGAGTGTATCTCCCATCCCACCCACCAATATGATATCTGCAAAATTATCTACTTTAGCTATGATGCCTAGATTTTTATCAGCTTGGTAGAAACTGGGAACATGTAGGAAGAGGAAATCTCAACTGAGAAAACGCCTCAATCAAAGTGCCCTGTAGAAAATTGTGTGGTAAATTTTCTTGTTTGATAATTGATGTGGAAAGGTCCAGCTAATTGTTGATATAACTGCTCTTGGGCTTGTCTGCCTAAGATCTTTAAGAAAATGGACTCAGCAAGCCATGGAGAACCAGCCAGTAAGCACCACACTCAATAAAACCTTTCCTGTACTGGTGATTGAGAAGTAAACTGGGAAAATGCCCATACTGTCTTTCTTCGATCATTTCCCATAGTACTGAGATTCCACACAAATGGCTAGTGTTTTTATGAATGACCAATCAATAACATTTCAGGTAAGATATTTACTCCTATACTGCATTTGTCTTTCCCAAACAAATTAGCTCTACCCCAAAGATTTCACAGGTTTCAAGAAAACTGCTATTTAGAAACAAAGTAATATTTCTTTGCAGTTCATATTCATTTCATGTGAAGAATAGGTACATATGCTGTTGACCTTAATGGAAGGCTCTTCTTACTTAATAACATTTTCAGGAGCATATACACTTTCCCTGAGACTGGCTTTCAACAGACTGCTTAAGTCAATCTAGTGGCTGAGTGAAAACATAAAACTTTACCTGGATTGTCCTGACGTTAAAGAAACCAAACAGGCTACTTGTTTCTACACACACTACTGCAGACTACTAGTGAAGAGATTGATGGGCAGGGACTACAATCTCTCTTTGTACTGGAAAAGAAAGAGTTGCATATTGGGTAAGTGTAAGCAGTAGGCTGTCAGTCACTAGATCACTTTAAGTGAGCACAAAATACTTCAGGGAAAGAGCTCCTTGTCAAAGAAATCTTTGTTTGCATTAGCTGAGTTTCACAAGATTCTTAGTATGTAATGTAATGAAAAGGAGGGAAGTTTCATAGAGTCCATGTATAGGTCTGCTGGCTGGAACCTAAAGGTTCCAGTCAAGCTTTGCCTGCTATGAATATTAAGGGGCACAGAAACAGGGTAACGCCTGTAGTTTTAGTTCTATAGAGGCTTGGTCACATAGCATCTGGATGTTGTTCTGTGATATCAGGCTTTAGCTGTCAGTCCACCAGTGTAGAGTTTCTGCACAATGCTTGTCAAAACTCCCCAATATAGACTAGCTGGCTTTTTTGGTGTTTTCTTAGTAGCTTTTGCAGAATGGTCAGCAGTTGACAGTGAAGCTGAGCCTCATGGATTATAATAGCATTTTCACATCATTCTTCATGTAGTAGCCCAGAAAATACACTAATTATGAGTTGGATTACTGACTTGCAAAGTAGAGCTACACATGTAGTTCTGTCAGTATATAAAACAAAGATAGACTCATTTCTAAATCTACCATCTGTGCAATACAAATTTGGCGTGCTACAGAATAATGTAAAGAGAAAAAAAAACCACATTAGGTTCACTGAAGCATAGGAAAGAAACTCAATGACAGATTGCCTTGGTGTAGATGTGGTCCTATCTCCCACTGGCTTATTATTGGAGATTTAGTCTCACTGGTATTCTGGTCCAACAGTGTTTTGGAATGTTGTGAAAACTCTTTCAGTCTTCTCTGCTTGGTCCCTTTTCCTTGTCTCAACATGAGATTTGTGGTGATACTCCAATTTCTTTGGTGCCCATTGTTTCAATCTTCTAAGTGCAGGTATGTATGAATCCCCTGAATATAAAATGAAGCAGGTGAAGTTTGCAATACCAATTTATTATCTTCATTGTCAGATATAAAGGAAGAGAGAAGGCAACGTCTGCCTTGGTTTGTCACAGAAGGTAACACATGATTAGCCTTGCAGAATGAGCTACATTTGGAGAAAAGACAAGCACTTTAAAATGGTTTTCAGGTGAGAAAGTATTCAAAAAAGACAGTAAGTTATATCAAAGAAAACTTGAAGGGGGATATTAAAGCAGAAGAGAAGATTCCCATTAAAAACTGGGAAATAACTTCAATTGAGAGGGATGGTTTAATGAAAGAATAAGAAAGACATCCTAAAAATATGTATATAATTTTTATATCCATTCAGTTGTAGGAATTGGAATAATACATGCTTTAGTCTGAGACTAAGGAAAGATGATCTGTGTACCATAATTATATGCTGTTAGATGACTGCGTAGATGGATTTTACATGCCTTGTTCAGAGAGAATGCTTAAGGAAAACAAGACTTGGAAATCTGCAGTTCTATAGTAACTAGTGTTTTAAAAGGAAAGGCATATTATCTTTTTTTTTTAAATTACCATAGGTGGGTACGGTACATATCTTTAATCTCAGTACTCAGGAAGGAAGAAGCAGATATGAGTTTGAGGCTAGCCTGGTCTACTAAGCAAGCCCAGGAAAGCCAAGGATACACAGAAAAGCCATGTCTCAAAAACATTAGAGATTTTGAATGTTCCTTTGCTGTGAGTGTAAGGCATTTCATTTTTAAAGGTGTAATTTATTTTTAATTACATCGTTCTGTGTGTTTGTGTGGAGGTTATATGACATGAATAAGATGTCCAGAGACATTAGAAGTGCCAGACACTTGGGAGCTTGAAGTTCCAAGTGGTTAAGACCTGATTTATATAAGTGCCAGGAATGGACTACAATCCTCTGCAAAAGCAATAAGAACTCTAAAACCCTGAACCATCTCCAGCCTGAGTTCTGTGGTCAATCAATGTTTAGAAGACTTAACAAAAAATAAATCCTCACCTTTATTCTGATGTGTGTAAGTCACCATTGTTTTGATGGTAAAACACACTGCCATGGCAGCCTTAACAAACTATTTTTGGCCACCCTCAAATTTCCAGGGAGCACAGTATCTGAGTGACAGATGATCAGAGACTATAGGATCTGGTGACTATCAAGGCAGCCAACTCCAACATTCCTAGATCTGGGGATACACAGTTATAGGCCCCACACTGTCCAGCTCTCCCCGAAACAATTGATATTCCAATACAACAGAAACATAGGAAAATGTCCTTAAATATATGTTTATGAAGATGTTAGAGACATTTACGGGGGAGCAAATAAATCCCTCAAAGAAATACATAAAACTACAATTAAGCACATTAAGCCTTTAAGGAGGAAAAAATTTCCTTAAAGAAACACAGGAAAAAACAGTCAAACAGGTGAATAAAATAAGAAAAATGGCTCAAGATATGAAAATGGAAATAGAATCAATCAAGAAAATACAAAGTAAGAAAACCCTGGAGTTGTAAAACTTACATAACAGAACGGGAGGCACAGAGGCAAGCATCACCAACAGAATACAAGTGATTGAGGAGAAAAATCTCAGTTATAGAAGATACAATAGAAGAAATTAACATATCTGTTAAAGAAAATATTAAATAAAAAATTAGCAACACAAAACACCTAAGAAATCAAGAATACCACAAAAAAGACAAAATCTAAAAATAATAGCAGTAGAAGAAAAAGAAGACTCCAGGTTTAAAGGATCAGAAAATATTTTCAAGAAAATTATAAGAGAAAATCTCCTCAATATGAAGAAAGAGATGTTATTAAAAATACAAGGTGCTGGGGGCTGGTAAGATGTTTCAGACTTTAAAAACACTGGCTGCTATTCTGAAGATTCAGAGTTCAATTCCTAGCAAGCATATGGTGGCTCACACCCATCTTTAATGCAATCTCATACCCTTTCCCGGCAAGTTGGTGTACATGCAAATAAAGCATTCATCTAAAAATTAATTAATTAATTAATTAAAATAGTCAAAAATATTTTTAAATACAAGATGCTTACAGAACACCAAATAGACTAGACCAGAAAAGAAATTCCTCTTCCCACAAAATAATGAAAACACTAAATCTACAGAGCAATGAAGAAAATAATAAAAGAAGCAAGAGAAAAAATCCAAGTAACATGTAAAGGCAGACATATAAAAATCACAACTGACTTCTTGGCAGAGATTCTGAGAGATAAAAGAGCCTGGATAGATGTCATGTAGATGCAAAGTGACCACATATCCTAACCTTGACTACTATACCCAGAAAAGCGTCTCAATCATGATAGAGGATGAAAAGAAGCTATTCAATGACAAAAACAAATTTAAACAATGTGTGTGTACCAACCCAGACTTATAAAAGATAGTAGAAGGAAAATAAGAACCCAACAAGGTCAACTACTCACAAGAAAACACAGGATATAAATACGTTCATAAAATGAAAACAAAAAATGACAAGTACACAAACACTCTCACCACCAACACCACAATAAAAAGAACTAACAATCATTTGCCACTAATATATATCAATATCAATGGACTCAACTTTCCAATAAAAAAGACAGGCTAAAAGAATTGATGTATAAGTAGGATCTGATATTCTGCTTCATACAAGAAACACACCTCAGCAAAAATGATAGCTTTTCCTTCAGAGAAATGGATTAAGAAAAGGCTTTCCAAGCAAATAGACCCAAGAACCAAAGTGGAGTAGCCTTCCTAATATCTAATAAACTTTCAACCAAAATGTACCATGAGAGATGGGGAAAAACACTCCATTCTGATCAAAGAAAATATCTACCAGTTCCGTGGTGGTGTCAGCAGTGGCAGCATATGTGGCTACAGCACCAGAAGCACTTGCTGTGGTAGGCTGTAGAGAACAGCCAGGAAACCACCCATAGAAGTGATTGGCAGGGGTATTGGAGAGAACAGACACAGGAAGTGGCAAGAAACGGGCTGCAAGGGACTGTGTGCAGTGATGGGTGACAGAGAGTGGACCAGCACCTTGGCATAGTGGCAGGCTGCAACCAGCAGGGAGGAATCGAAGGTCAGACTGCAGCAGACTGAATCGAAGATCAGTGCAACAGAACAGAATTGCCTACCTACAAAGCAAATGATTAACAAAACAGAAGTCACACAGCATGTGAAACCCAAATCACAGACCCACTGTTTAGTGGACCCCCCAGAGAGCAAGTAGCCAGAGGTACCCTATAAAACCATGGAACCTAGGTGACAGAGCTTAACCAAATATAAATAAAGGAATTCAGAGTCTGAGAAGCCAGTATAAAGAGCAGCTCCCTATCAAAGGTATTCATTCCTGAGACTATAAGCTCAGGAAGTCCAATCACTCAAAGCAGATGACTAAAGGAAAGAATAAGAGGTGTAATAATAACTATCCAGACATTATGGCTGCACCAGAAAGCACAAAAACCAACAGATACACTATTATCGAAGTGTCACAGAAAAATGACCTCAAGACCGTGCTAATACAGCTATTTAAGAACTATAAAGAGGAAATGAATAGATCCCTCCAAGAATTCCAGGGTAATACAAATAAATGAATAGAAGCCATTCAGGAGAACCAAGAAACCACAAGCAAAGTTGTGAAGGAAGTAAATAAAACAGTTCAAGACATGAAAACAGAATTAGATAATATTAAAAAAAATCGAGAAAAGTCATAAAATGGGACAATTAAAAATGGAAGCAGGAATTCAACAGACAAGTACAACTAACAGAATCCAACACATGGAGGAGAGAATCTCAGGTGCTGAAGATAAATAGAAGAAATTAATACATCTCTCAAAGAAATTGTTAAAACAGAAAAATTGGTGACACAAAGTATCCAAGAAATAAAGGACACCATGAAAAGGCGATAACCTCAGAATTAGAGGAGTAGATGAAAAGGAAGATGCAAAGTCCCAAGGATCTAAAATTGTGTTCAAGCAAATTATAGAAGAAAACTTGCACAATCTACAGAAAGAGATACCCTTGAACATACAAGAGGCCTACAGAACACCCAATATGCTAGACCGAAAAGAAATTCCTCTGCTCACATAGTATTCAAAATACTAAATCTGTAGAATAAAGAGAAGATATTAATGGCTGCAAGAAAGAAAGGCACAATAACATATAATGGTAGACCCATCAGAATTACACCTGACTTTTCAACAGAGACTATGAAAGCCAGAAGAGCCTGGACTGAGGTTATGCAGACTCTAAGAGACCACAGATGCAAACCCAGGCTACTATATCCAGCAAAACTTTCAATTAACATTGATGGAGAAAACAAGATATTCCATGACAAAACCAAATTTAAACATTATCTAAACACCAACTCAGCTCTACAGAAATTAGTAGAAGAAAAATGTCATCACAACGAGGTCAGCCACACCTAAGAAAATGCATCACACAGATAATCGCATATCAGCAAAACCAAAACAGACACTGCCACACATAATCACCACTAACTCCACAATAAAAGGACACAATAACAATTGGTCAGTAATATCTCTCAACAACAATGCCATCAACTCCCCAGTAAAAAGGCACAGGCTAACAAAATGGATGCAAAAACATGATACATAAATATGTTGGATTCAAGAAACATATCTTGTCAAAAAAGATAGACATTACCTGAGTAAAGGGGTGGAAATTCGTTTTCAAGCAATTGGTCTCAGGAAACAAGCAGGAGTAGCCATTGTAATATCTGATAAAGTAGACCTTCAGTTAATATTGATCAAGAAAGATAAAAAAGGACACTTTGATCTAATCAAAGACAAAACGCACCAAGAGGAGAACACCATCCGAAATATCTATGCCCCAAATATTAGGGCACTTTCATTTGTAAAAGAAATACATTTAAAGTTTAAATCACTCATTTATTCCAAAACAATGATAGTAGAAGACCTCAACACCCCACTATCAACAGTGAATAGACCCTCAAGGAAGAAATTAAATAGAGAAATAATCAATCTAACAGAGGTCACGAATCAAATAGACCTAATAGACATTCACAGAGCTTTTTACCCAAATAGAAAAGAATATACTTTCTTTTCTGCACCACATGGAATCTTCTCCAAAGTACACTATATAATTGGTCACAAAACAAGCCTCAATAGATACAAAAAATTTAAATAATCCGCTGCATCCTACCAGATACCATGGCCTAAAGCTGAGCATCAACAACAATAGAATTAACAAAAAGCCTGCAAACACATGGAAACTGAACAATCTTCTAATCAATGACAACTGGGTCAGGGATGAAACAAATAAAGAAATCAAAAACTTCCTAGAGTTCAATGAAAATGAAGGCACAACATATCCAAACCACTGGAACACAAGGAAAGCAGTGTTAAGAGGAAAATACATAGCATTAGGTGCCTTCATAAAGAAACTGGAGACATCACATATAAACAACTTAATGGAAGACCTGAAAATTCTAGGAAAAAAAAAGAAGCAGACACACCAAATAGGAGTAGATGTCTGGAACTAATCAAACTCAGGACTGAAATCAATAAACTAGAAAAAAAGACAACAAATCAAATTATCAATGAAATTAAGAGCTGGTTCTTTGAGAATTTCAACAAGATAGACAAACCCTTAGCCAAACGGACTAAAATGTAAAGGGAGAATACACAAATTAACAAAATCAGTAATGAAAAGGGAGAAATAACAACTGATACCAAGGAAATCAAAAGAATCATTAGGTCTTACTTCAAAAGTTTATACTCCATGATGTGGCTATTATGAATAAGGCTGCTATGAACATGGTTGAGCAAATTTTCTTGTTGTGTGCTGGAGCATCTTCTGGGTATATTCCAAGGAGTGGAATAACTAGGTCTTGAGGAAGCCCTATTCCCAGTTTTCTGAGGTAGTGCCAGATAGATTTCCAAAGTGGCTGTACTAGTTTGCATTCCCACCAGCAATGAAGGAGTGTTCCTTTCTCTCCACATCCTCGCCAGCATGTGGTGTCGCTTGAGTTTTTGAACTTAGCCATTCTGATGGGTGTAAGATGGAATCTCAGAGTTGTTTTTATTTGCATTTCCCTGATGACTAAGGAGGTTGAGCATTTCTTTAAGTGTTTGTCAGCCATTTTATATTCCTCTGGAGGGAGAGACCTGGTGGCAATCAGGGGCAGGACAGCAGGTTACCAAGAAGAGACTTGATACCCTATGAGCATATACAGGGGGAGGTAATCCCTCTCAGAAACAGTCATAGGGAAGGGGAATAAGGGGAAAATGGGAGGGAGGGAAGAATGGGAGGATACAAGGGATGGGATAACCATTGAGATGTAACAAGAATAAATTAATAAAAAAAGTAAAAATAAATAAAAACAAAGAAAGAAAGAAAGAAAAAAGAAAAAAGTTTATACTCCACAAAATCTGGAAATCTAAAGGATATGGACAATTTCCTTTATAATTTCCACTTTCTAAAGTTGAATCAACATCAAGCAAACAAATTAAACTATCCTATATCCCCTAAATAATTCGAAGTAGTAATCAAAATTCTCCTAACCAAAAAGAGCCCTGGACCAGATGGATTCAGTCCAGAATTCTACAAAACCTTCAAAGAAGAACTAATAAAATACTCCTCAAACTATTCCACATAATTGAAACAGAAGGAACACTTCCAAACTCATTCCATGAAGCCACAATCACCTTAATACCTAAGCCACCCAAAGACCCAACAAAAAAAAGAGAATTTTAGACAAATCTCCCTTATGAACATAGATGCAAAAATACTCAATGAAATTCTGGCAAACCGAATACAAGACCACATAAAAAATCTCATCCATCATGTCCAAGTAGCTGTCATACCAGGCATGCAGGGGTGGTTCAATATAAGGAAATCCATCAATGTAATTAATCATTTAAACAAACTGAAGGAAAAGCATCACATGATCATCTCTTTAGATGCTGAAAATGCATTAGACAAAATCCAACACCCTTTCATGTTAAAACTCTTAGAGTGATCAGGGATATAAGGCACGTACATAAACATTGTAAAGGCAGTATACAGAAAACCTATAGCCAACATCAAGCTAAATGACAAGAAACTTAAGTCAATCTAATTGAATATAGAGACATGTCATATCTGCACACTCTCTCCATTGCTCTTTAGTATAGTGCTTCAAGTCCTAGCTAGAGCAATAAAACAGCTAAAGTAGATCAAAGGGATACATAGAGGAAAGGAAGAATTTAAAGTTTCACTATTTGCAGATGATATGATAATATACATCAACAATCCCAAAAAGTCAACCAAAGAACTCCTACAGCTGAAAAACAACTTCAGCAAAGTGGCAAGATACAAAATTAGTACAAAAAAGTCAGTAGCCCTCATGTATGCAGATGACAAAAGAGCAGAGAAAGAAATTAGGGAAACCACTCCTTCACAATAGCCTCAAACAATATAAAATATCAGGGTATAAATCTATCCAAGCAAGTGAAGAACTTTTATGAAAACAAAAACAAAAACAAAACAAAACAAATAAACAAACAAAAAAAATTCACACCTCTAAAGAAAGGAACTGAAGAGGAAGTCAGAAAATGGAATGATTTCCCATTCGCTTTATTGGGAGAATCAACATAGTAAAAATGACCATCCTACCAAAAGCAGTATGCATATTTTATGCATTCCTATCAAAATACCAATATAATATTTTAAAGAACTGGAAAGATCAATTCTCAACTTCATATGGAAAAAGAAAAAACCCAGGATAGCTAAATCAATCCTATACAATAAAAGATCTACCAGAGGAATCTTCATCCCTGATCTCAAGCTGTACTATAGAGCAACAGTAATAAAAACAGCATGGTACTGGCATGGAATCAAACTGAGGACCCAGATATATATATATATTCACACACATATGGCCATTTGATTTTTTTACAAAGAATCCAAAATAATAGAATGGAAAAAAGAAATAGTGGATAAGACCATAGAATTCATTGGCACAGGAGACAAACTTCTGAAAAGAACAATAACATCTCAGGCTCTAAGGTCATCAATTAATAAATACGACCTTATGAGGCCAAGAAGCTTCTGCAAGGCAGAAGACACTGTCAGCAGAACAAAGAGACAGCCCACAGATTGGCTTGAATGCAAATACTCCTCAAAATATTCCACAAGCATTGCCAAGCTCATTCTATGAGTCAACAATCACCAAACCACAAAAAGGATCAAAATAGAAAGTGTATTTCTGACTAATGTCCTTCATGAGCATCGATGAAAATTATGAAATAAAATATTCACAAACCAAATCCAAGAACATATCAAACATTTCATCGATCATGATCAATTCATATTCATCCTAGGGATACACCATATGAAAATCCATCAAAATAATCCACTATATAAGCAAACTGGAGAAAAACAATCATACAATCATCTCAGAAAAAGTCTTTTACAAAATTCAGTACCCCTTCATGATAAAAGTATTGGAAAGAGCAGGGATGTAAGACCTATATGTAAATATCATTATGGCTGTACACAGCACACAGATAGCAAAAATCAAATTAAATGAAGAAACACTCAAAGCAATGCCACTAAAATCAGGGAAAAGACAAGGCTTCCAACTCTTTACATATCTCTTCAATATAGTACTAGAAGTTCTAGATAAAGTGCTAAGAATTTTAAATGTGATCAAGGGGATATAAATTGGAAAGAACAAATCAAACTATTGCTTTTCATAGATGATATGATAGTATACATAGATAACTCCAAAAAGTTCACCAGAGAATTCCTACAGTTGAGAAAAAACTTCCACAAGTGACTGGATACTAAAGCAACTCAAATGTATTGGTAGCCCACCTATATACAAATAACAAAGAAGCAGAGAAAGAATTTATGGAAACAGCACACTTCACAATAACCCCAAGGAATATAAAATATCTGGGTGTAACTCTGACTAAGCAAGTGAAAGACTTTTAAGACAAGAGCTTTGAGGCTCTGAAGAAAGAACTGAAGAAGATGGAAACATCTCTCATGCTCATGGAGCTGTAAGATTAATGTACTACAAAAGGTCACCTTATCAAAAGCAATCTACAGATTCAATGCAATCTCCATCCAAATTCTGACACATTTTATTTTACCTTGAAAGAACAATTTAAAACTTCATATAAAAAAACATAAAACTCAGAAGAGGTGAAATAATCTTATATAATAATAGAACTTCTGGATATATCTCCATCCCTGATTTCAAACTATAGTACAGAGCACAGCAATAAAAACTGCATGTTACTGGCATAAAATAGATGGGATGGTCAAGAGAAGTGAAGACCCAGAAATAAACCCACATCTTTGTGGACACTTGATTTTTTTTACAAGTAATTCAAAACGATATAATAGGAAAAAGAGAGCATCTTCAACAAATATTTCTGTTATAACTGGATATCTATAAGTAGGAAAACACAAATAGATACATATTTATCACCCTACATATAACTCAAGTACAAGTGGATCAATAACCTCAACTTAAAACCAGATACATTAACTCTATTGGAAGAGAAACTGGAGAAGAGCCTTGGACTCATTGACACAGGAGGCAATTTCATAAACAGAAGAAGGGCCACAGCACAAGCTCTAAGAGCAATAATTAAGAAATCAGACCTCTTGAAACTGAAAAGCTTCTATAAGGCAAAAGACACTGTCAATATAATAAGAAGACAGATTACAAATTGGGAAAATATCTTCACCAATCTGAACTTTAACAGAGGGCTTATATCCAAAATATAAAGATCTCAAAAAATTAAACACCACCAAACAGAATAGCCCAATTGAAAAATGAGGCACACAGCTAAACAGAATTCTCAACAGATGGGTCTCAAATGGCTGAGAAGCACTTTAGGAAATGCACAATGTCCTTAGACATCATGGAAATGCAAATTAAAATTACTTTCCCCTGCTCCTGTCCCCCTCCCACTTCCATGTGTTGTGGTCAATAGGGGATGGTACTACCTTACAGGGGTTTAGAGGTGTGGCCTTGATGGGGTAAGTGTAGTCTTGAAGCTCCAATTATATGGTTTCTTTATAAAATTTTCAGTGGTCATGATGTCTCTTGAGAGCAATAGAACACTGACTAAACAACAGCGATAGCCTTTGTTTCTTGAGGAGCTGAGTCTATTTCTATTACTAATGTGAGCCTGTTGCAGTTGTTTCTGGAAAAGAAGAATCTGTACTTCAATCTGTGCCTATACATGGTGATTCCCAAAAAACCCACAAGATAAATTCCAACCAACCACTTACCCACCATTGATTCTAGTGATTTATTCAGCATGGCCTGACAAGTATAGGAAGTATGAGAGTCTCTTCCTAGGAACCAGTTCTCCTTCTATGTGACACTATACACAGCTCAGTAGCTGGGAGAGATAATTGAATATTTGAATAACTTTTTAGAAGACCCTTCCTCTAAATTCTCAGAGTGCACTTGAGCCCCAAATACCTGAATACAGTCCTTGGTAGCTGGAGTTAAGACTCTCAGTTGACTGTAGACACACTTCTATGTGGTTGAAATAAAGACTTTCAATTGACTATAGAAGGTATGTGGATCATCTTCCTTGGTGGACTCCAGTAACATTCCTTAAAAATCAGCAAAAACAAAAACAAAAACAAAACAGAATAAAACAAACAAATGAAAAACAAAATACCTGCTAATTTGGCTGTAATCAGCTTCTCATGGTCAGGCCACCAAAATCTATTTCTTGAGTACATAGACTGTAATCCTAAATTCAATAACAATGTACAAAAACAAATATTCATTTATATATACTACTCTACTGCAAAAATGTAAAGGGCGTGGGAGAGAGTGGTTAGATAAGTGTTGTTAGATGAACTGTAGTACCGACCCCGAAGTAGCTTCTTGGGAGTAGACACTCAAGCAGAATTTCAGAAATATTCATCTATTTAAGAATTTCTTCTCATGTTGGGCTTCTTTAGAAACTAAGCTCCAAGATTTTTCATTAAGAGTATATATTTAGGATCCTCAAACTTTATAGAGAAGAGCAGTTAAAAGCAAAACCATTTTAATCAGCTATAGACAAGAATAAAATAATTTGTCTTTCGTTTACAGTAAAGAACACCCTGCAAGCAGGCACCATCATATGATATTCCCATAGACATGATCATGTACGAGGTCCATGATTATGAACTGCACAATTACAATTATTAGGAGCTAGGGAGATGATTCAATCGGTAAAAGTGATTTCTGTTAAACCTGACCACATGAGGCCAGGTGACAAGTTGTGAGGAAAGAACTGATTCCTAAGAGTTGTCATCCAACCTCCATATATAATGCATTTGCTCTTGCTTGCATGCACATGCATGTGTACACAAAAACACACACAACATAAACATCACATAACATACACACAGAAACAAACATACACATATAAATACACCCATTACTTAATTAAATTTAATTTTAAAATTAAGAGATATGTAAAGCAGTTGGAAAAAGTCTCCAAAGAATCTCATGTTTTAAGAAAGTTTAACTGTTTTGCGATGCATTCATTTTTTTTCCCAGTGAATGTGGTCGGCTATCTGCAAATGACATACTAATAATGCACACATAGTTTAATCTTAAAGTGTGTGTGTGTGTGTGATGTATATTCCAAGACATCTTTATTTATAGATAATCTCCTTCTACTTTAGTTCAGAAAAGCTAGCTCAGCCTGTGTGGTTGATGAGCCAACAATAGTTTTGTTGTTGTTGTTGTGTTTTGTTTTATTTTTTTAGATAAGGTTTCTCTGTTTAGCTTTTGCTGTCATAGTCTTGCTTTGAAGACCAGGTTGGACTTGAACTTATAGAGATCCACCTGCATCTGTCTCCTGAGTGCTGGGATTAAAGGCATGTACCACCACCACCTGGCACCGCCACTTGTCTTAAATACCTTTTGTTTATTTGTCTTTTCTGTGTGAATTGTCATGTACACTTGTCTATCTCTGTGTTGCTCCTTCAACTGCAACTTTTTTTCCTCCTATTTAACTAGGTCACCTGTACTAGGTAGCTAAGGCATCTAAAACATTTCCATTTTGAATCAGTAGCTCTCCCTCCCACCTACTTCTTCTCTTCCTATACTCAAGCACAGTAACACCAAAATGCCCCTCAACACTTATTCATTTTAGATTGTTGTATTAGAAGCAGCAGGTTATTGTGACTAGCTGTCACTAGTGTCAGTTCACCACATTTCATGTTACTCTGTGTTGGACTTACTTACCTGATATCAACAAAGTTAACCAATTTGCATTTTAGAAAAGCATTTTATATAAATAGATTACCTGGTTGCAGACTTGATTTATGTAAACTTGACACAAGCTAGAATCACCAGAGTGGAAGGAGGCCCAATTGAGAAAATTCTTCCAGAAATCAAGCAAGCAAGTATGGTATTTTCTTTCTTTTTTTTTTCCCTAGGAAAATATTCTTTATTTATTAATTTATTCATTTTACATGTAAATTGTTAGCCCATCCCTTGTATCCTCCTACTCCTTCCTCCCTCCCACACGCCTCCTACTCCCCTCCCCTATATCTATTACTGAGGGGGAACTCCTCCTCCTACATATGCTCTTAGGGTATCAAGTCTCTTCTTGGTAACTTGCTATCCTTCCTCTGAGTGCCACCCGGCCTGCTCATCCAGGGGACATGGTCAGAAATGGGGCACGAGAGTTCGTGTGAAAGTCAGATCTCCACTCAACGGTGGAGAATGTCCTGTCCATCAGCTATTCGGGATAGGGGTTCGAAATTTACTGCATATATTTTCGTTGTCTAGTTACAAAGTTTGAGGAGGACCCCGAGACCCAGATGTGCTTGTCACAAAGTTCCTCCTGTAGGTTTCCAGGACCCTCTGGATCCTTCTATTTCCCCATTCTCCCATGCTTCTCTCACCTAAAGTCTCAATAGGATGTCCTTCCCTCTGACACATTTTCCTGGTTTGTACAGTTTTTAATGGAACATACCCCTTGGACTAGTGTCTCAATATACATGAGTATATACCATTTATCTCTTTTTGCTTCTGGGTGAACTCACTCATTATGATAATTTGTAGTTAAATCCATTTGTCCATAAATTCCGGGAATTCCTTGTTTTTAACAGATCAGTAGTATTCCATAGTGTAAATGTACCAGTTTCTTTATCCATTCTTCTACTGAGAGACATTAAGGCTATTTCCATGTTCAGGCTATCACGGTTGAGCATATGTCCCTGTTGTATGGTAGAGCATTTTATGGGTACATTCAAGGAGTGGAATACATGGGTCTTGAGGAAGCCCTATTCTCATTTTTCTGAGAAAGTGCCAGATAGCTTTCCAAAGTAGTTCTAATTGTTTGCATTCCCACCAGCAATAAAGGAGTGTTCCTCTATCTCCACATCCTCGCCAGCCTGTGGTGTCACTTTACTTTTTGATCTTAGCCATTCTGATGGGTGTAAGATGGAATCTCAGTGTCGTTTTGATTTGCATTTATCTGATGACTAATGAGGATGAGCATTTCATTAAGTGTTTCTCAAGCATTTGATATTCCTCCATTGAAAATTCTCTGTTTAGTTCAAGCCCCAGTTCTCTATTGTGTTATTTGGTTTGGTGGCATTTAATTTCTTAACTTCTTTATATATTTTGGATATTAGACCTTTGTCAGATGAAGGGTTCGTAAAGATCTTTTCCCAGTCTGTAGGCTGTTACTTTGTTCTGTTGACAGTGTCACCTGCCTTACAGAAGCTTCTCAGCCTCATGAGGTCCCATTTATTAATGGTTGACATTAAGGCCTGGGCAATTGGTGTTCTGTTCAGGAAGTTGTCTCCTGTGCCTATGTGTTCCAGACTCTTCCCAACTTTTTCCTCTAACTGAATTAATGTCTCTGGTTTCTAGTTGAGGTCTTTAATCCACTTGCACTTGAGTTTTGTACATAGTGACAAATATGGTTCCAATTGCATTCTTCTACATGTGGACATCCAGTTAGACCAGCACCATTTGTTGAAGATGCTATCGTTTTTCCATTGAATAGATTTGGCTTCATTGTCAAAATCAAGTGACCAAATTTGTGTGAATTCATCTCTGGGTCTTCAATTCCATTGATTCACCAGCCTATTGCTGTGCCAGTATCATGCTGTTTTAATTACTGTTGCTCTATAGTACAGCGTAAGATCAGGTATGGAGATTCCTCTGGGGGATCTTTTATTGTATAGGATTGTTTTTGCTATTCTGGGCTTTTTATTTTTCCATATGAACTTGAGAATTGATCTTTCAATATCTTCAAAATATTTTGTAGGTATTTTGATAGGGATTGCATTGAATCTGTAAATTGCTATTGGTAAGATGGTAATATTTACTATGTTAATTCTCCTGATCCAGGAACAAGGTAGATCCCTCCATCTTCTGATGTCATCTTCAATCTCTTTCTTCAGAGATTTAAAGTTTTTTTTTTTCAAATAGTCCTTCACTTGCTTGGTTAGAGTTGCTCCTAGATATTTTATATTGCTTGTGGCTGTCATGAAGGGAGTAGTTTTCCTAATTTGTTCCTCTGCCTGTTTGTCATTTGTATATAGGAAAGTTACTGACTTTTTCGACTTTATTTTGTATCCTGTCAATTTGCTGAAGGTGATTATCAACTGTAGGAGTCTTCTGGTGGAATTTTGGGAGTCATTTATATACACTATCATATCATCTACAAATAGGTAAAATTTGACTTCTTTCCCATTTGGATCCCCTTGATTTCCCTTTGATATCTTATTGCTCTGACTAGAACTTCAAGAACTATATTGAAGATATATGTGGAAAGTGGGCAGCATTGTCTGGTCCCCGATTTTAGATGGATTCTTTTAAGTATCTCTCCATTTAGTTTAATGTTGGCTATTGGCTTGCTGTATATAGCCTTTATTATGTTTAGATAAGTGCCTTGTATTCCCGATATTTCCAGAACTTTAAACATGAATGGGTGTTGGATTTTGTCAAATGCTTTTTCTGCATCTAAGGAGATGATCATATGTTTTTTCTCTTTCAGTTTTTTTGTATGGTGAATTACATTGATGGATTTCCATATGTTAAACCATTCCTGCATGCCTGGAATGAAGCCTACCTGGTCATGGTGAATGATGTCTTTGATTAGTTGTTGTATTTGTTTTGCGAATATTTTATTAAATATTTTTTCATCAATGTTCATAAGAGAAATTGGTCTGAGATTCTCTTTTTTTGTTGGGTCTTTCTGGGGTTTAGGTATCAATGTGACTGTGGTCTCTTAGAAGGAATTTGGTAATGTTCCATCCATTTCTATCTTTTGGAATAGTTTGAATAGTATTGGTATTAGCTCCTCTTTGAAGGACTGGTATAATTCTGCTCTGAAGCCATCTGGCCCTGGGTTTTTTTTGGTTGGGAGACTACTTCTATTTCTATAGGTGAAATAGGGCTATTTAATTTGTTTATTTGATCCTGATTCAATTTTGGCAAATTGAATTGGTCAAGAAAGTTGTCCATTTCCTTTTGGTTTTCAAATTTTGTGTCATAAATTTCTTTAAAGTAGGTTCTTATGATTCTTTGTATTTCTTCGGTGTCTGTTGTTATGTCTCCCTTTTTGTTTTTGATTTTGTTGATTTGGATAACGTTCCTCTGTCTTTTAGTTAGATTGGCTAATGGTTTGTCTATCTTGTTTATTTTCTCAAAGAACCAGTTCTTGGTTTGTTGATTCCTTGCATTGTTCTCTTTGTTTCTAATTTATTGATTTCAGCCCTAAGTTTGAATATTTCCAGATGTCTACTCCTCTTGGGTGTTTCTGCTTCTTTTTTTCCTAGGGCTTCCAGATGGGTTGTTAAGTTGTTTATATGGGATGTTTCCATTTTCTTAAAGGCACTTAGTAATATGAATTTTCCTCTTAGCACTGCTTTCAATGTGTCCCACAAATTTGGGTATGTTGGTCCATCATTTTCATTAAATTTCAGGAAGTCTTTTATTTCTTCCCTTATTTCTTCCATGACCCACATGTCATTAAGTAGAAAGTTGTTTAGTTTCCACATGTGAGTAGGCTTTTCTTATTTCTATAGTTGTCGAAGTCCAGACTTAGACCATAGTGATCTGATAAGATAAAAGGTATTATTTCAATCTTCTTGTATCTATTGAGGTTTGTTTCGTTATCTACTATGTGATCAATTTTAGAGAACATCCCATGGGGTGCTGAGAAAAAGGTATGATTCTTTGTGTTTGGATGAAAAGTTCTGTAGATATTTGTTAGATCCATTTGCTTCATGACATTGGTTAATAAAGTTATTTCCCAGCTTAGTTTTTGATTCAAAGACCTATCCTTGTGTGAAAGTGGAGTGTTGAAGTTTGCCACTATCAATGTGTGGGTATCAATGAGTGGCTCAAGGTTTGTTAATAGCTTTTTTACAGATGTGGGAGCCCTTGTATTAGGAGCACAGATGTGCAAAATCATGATGCCTTCTTGGTCGACTTTACCATTGATGAGTATGAAGTGTCCTTCCTCAACCCTTTTGATTAATTTTGGTTGAAAGTCTATTCTATTAGATATTATAATGGCTACCCCAGCTTGCTTCTTGTGATCCTCTGCTTGAAATATTTTTCCCCACCTTTTACTCTGAGGCAACGCCTATCCTTGGGTTTAAGATGTGTTTCTTGAATGAAGAAAAATGTTAGGTCATGTTTATGTATCCTCTCAGTCTGTATCTTTTTATTGGAGAATTGAGACCATTTACATTGAGAGATATTAATGACCAGTGACTGCTAATTCCCTTCATTTTTGCTATTTGTTACAGTCAAGATTTTGTGAGGTTGTGTTTTTGCAGTGGTGTAGTTATCTATTTCCTATGTAGTTTTGGTTTTAGTTTGACCCTTAGGGGTGGAGTTTTCCTTCTAGTAACTTCTGTAAAGCTGTATTTGTGGCTAGGTACTGTTTGAATTTGTTTTTGTCATGGAATATCTTGTTTGCTCTGTCAATGGTTATTGATAGTTTCGCTGGATATAGTAATCTTGCCTGGAATCTTTGTTCTCTTACTGTTTGCAAGACCTCTGTCCAGGCCCTTCTGGCTTTCATGGTTTCTGATGAGAAGTCAGGAGTAATTCAGATAGGTTTGCCATCATATGTTACTCAGCCTTTTTCTCTTGCCACTTTTAATATGTTTTCCTTATTCTGTATGTTGTGTGTTTTTATTATTATGTAGCGGGAAGATTTTCTTTTCTGGTCTATCCTATTTGGTGTTCTGTAGGCCTCTTGTATGCCCATATGCATCTCCTTCTTCAGATTGGGGAAATTTTCTTCTATGATTCTGTTGAAGATATTTTCTGAGTTGTGGAGTCGGTTGTCCTCTCTTTCCTCAATACCTATTATTCTCAAGTTTCATTTTTTCATGGTGTCCTTTATTTCTTAGATGTTCTATGTCAGGAACTTTTCAGATTTAACATTTTCTTTGTTGGTTGTTTCGAGTTCTATGAGTGTATCTTCAAGTCCCGAGATTTATTCCACCATTTATTGCACTCTGTTGGATTAGGTCATCTCTGAGATGCTTGCTTTCTTTTCTGATACCTCTCAATCATGTTTTTCTTCTGTGTGTTCCTTTATCATAGCTTCCATTTTTATCTTCAAGTCTTGAACTCTTTTAATGATTTCCTTCATCTGGTTTTTTTTTTTTTTTGTATTTTTCTGAAATTCTTCGAGTGTCTCTTTATATGACTCTTTTAAATCTTCAGCCTTCTTGTTTGCCTCCTCTTGCAGTTGTTTACAGATTTTATTTGTTTCTTTCATTATCATCTTCCTTACTAAGGACTCGAGGTCATTTTCTTGTATATTAATTATTGTTGGGTTTTCCATGTTGTTTTCATTGGGATGGCTTGTATCTGGATATTCCAAATTGTTTTGGTTTTTGTTAGCGTTCTTTCAGTGTCCTCTTGTAATTTTGGTGACTCTGATGTTGGAAGGTAGTTTATAGTGACCTTCCCTGGTTGACAGTGGATAGTTGATGATTGATTATAGGTCAGGTGCCCTTGCCTTTGGGGATCAGGGATTATTTCCCTGGAACAGGCATGTGATCTGGTTTCCACTCCTGGAGATTTTTCCCTATACCTTAGGCTCCAGGCTGAGTCAGACTAAGTAGGTTTCTTTTTGTACCCTTTCACCTTACTGCTGTAATACAGATCAGCAGTTTTGCGATCTAGAATAAGGTCAGCCCACAAGCTCTCTGGTTGTGTGGTTTGATCCCTGCTGCCTGTCCTTCCTGTCGCTTTGTAGCCAAGACCCGTGGTGGATCAGATCTTCTGGACTGTAGCTCTCTTTTTGCTCTGCCTCTGTACTCTGTAGAAGTGTCCAGCCTCTCCCAGGAATTTGGGAGCTCTTGCCAGGCCTGCAGGTGCTGACCCAGCTAGGTTCTGTCTGTTGGAGAGTGCAGTATCAGTGCCTGGAGGGCTGGAGACAATATGGTTTCAAGTCACTGGTAGTATCCAAGGAGCCAGCAATTTCCATGCCCTTGTTAGCTGGGATGCTCAGAGATCCCTCTAGGTCAGCAATTAGACTGAAAGCATGACCCACATCTCCTGATATTATGGAAGGTCCTGCCAGGCCTGTGCGAGTTGACCCACCTAGGTTCTGTTATTTGGGGTGTGCTGGCTCAGTGCCCAGCACCCGGGTGGCTGGAGACAATATAGATCCAGACCACTGGCAAAAATCCCAGGTGTCTTCTTTTCTGCCAGTGTAAGCCAGGATGCTCCAAGATCGCTTTTGGTTAGCAATTAGACACGGCAAGCATGACCCATTTCTCCCAATAGTGTGGGAGATCCTGCTAGGCTGTGGGAGCAGTCCAAGCTGTTTTCTAACTGTCCCTGTTTACAGGCTCAGTCCATTGTGTTTGGCTTTATATTAGGCCCAGGATGGTCCAGGAGCTGCACGCACACTCTAGATGTTTTTGGTGAGTCCCTCCGCCAGTGTTTCCACTTGGCCTAGGTGGATGCCCTCCGCATTTTGGCGTGGTGTGGATGGAGGGATCCAAGGGCAGTTTCACCCTATTCCCTGAGACTCCTCAGGCTGGGGTCTCTGAAAAACCCTCTCCTCAAACAGCGAGTTTGGCTTTTATATGCCAGCTGCAGCTAGCATGTTGATTCCATTCCAGAGTTTGGGTAGTGTTTGTGGCACCTCCAGGCTGTTGCTTGTCCTGGGGTGAGGCCCACTAGTGGTCTGCAGAGTTTGGGGCCCCACTCACTTATAGTTCTCAAAATCCAGCAGTCTGTGGCTCCATTCATGTACCTGGTCTCCTAGGAATAGATCAGATACGGTACATACTTGTCAACACCATCTTGAAATCCCTCATATGGTATATTCTTAATCAGTGATTGATGTGGGTATGCCTAATACTTTGTGAGTCAGACCACCTATGAACTGTTTGTCCAGGGTTCATGGATATATTCATGGCTTATGTTGGCACCTGAAAATATGTGGATATCAAAGATATGTGCTGCTTATGTCTGTTATGGGCAAGGAAACTTCTTTTGAAGTGGCATCATTGACTACAGACTAATAATTTAGAATGAGAGAGACATTGAATGAATCTGACAAAATTCTTCCCCCAAACACAAAAAAGAAAAAGTCTAAATAGTTAAGCATTGATGTGAGTCCTTAAAAATTGTAATAAATATGTTGAAGAGTGGCTCTTCAGAGTTGATGACTTCTGATACGGAACTGAGGAATGAGTCAATTATCTTTAAGGTGCTAGCCTTTAGGTGTTTTAGCATGCTTCAATGAGTATATTGATAACACAAACTGGCCTTACTTTTCCCCATTTATATTCTTTAATGGTGGAGGACAGAGAGATGTGAGTATTGACCTTGGAGGAAAGGGAGTGGCTATGTTAGGGTTATATTGTACGAAACTCCAAAATTAATAAAAATATTATGTTAAAAAAAGAAAGTAAAGAAATATGAGCAATCCCACAGAAGCAAGCAAGTAAATAGCAATCTTCCATGATTTCTGTATTAGTACTTGCTACCATATTCCAGCATCGTTTGAGTTACTTACTTGGCTTCTCTCAGTAGACTATGATTCAGTGTACGTAGGCCAAATACATTTTTTTCCTCAAGTTGATGGTCATGGTGTTTTATCAGAGTAAAAGAAACCCTACCTAAGACAAATAATAAGATATTTACAAATGACTTAACGTTCATTGGTTGTAGTTTAGATTTAGTGTTCCTAGGGCCTGTTATTTTATCTGAAATCAGGGAAAATATTCTAAATTAAAACGACATCATTTCTCATATATTTAAAATGCTAGTGTTTATCCACCAAGAACTACAAAGCCATAAAGAAATAAGGTCAAACATACAAGGAAGTTGTCAGCCTGAAAAAAAAATAGGCAACTCCTAAGGAGATGACAGCCAAATTTTCATGGTCTATGGTTTTCTGTGTCAATAACAATCAAATAAATTAGATAAAACAGAATTTTCTTCATATATCAAAATACATGAATCTTCGTGTATTCTTTATGAAACTGACCCTCCCATTACCTGTTATAAATTAATAAATGGATGTGAGAAACTGGCAACTTAGTATTGCAATGAACATAGGAATAGCTCAATACTTAATTATTCTTTGCAGTGTCCATGACAACAATATTATCACATATAACATATGCAATAGAAATATTTATTTTTGTTGAAGCTGAGAAACAAAATAAGAACACATTTAAAAAAAAGATAGTCAACAAATAAGCTAACATCCTTTACTTGGAAATGCTTGGTGGTATTTTAGAATGGTGAAGTAGATAGCAATGGGTTCTTGAATAAAAGAAACATGAAGAATGATGTCTAACCACCTGTTAATGGTAGATATTTTCGTGTGTGTGTGTGTGTGTGTGTGTGTGTGTGTGTGTGTGTGTGTGTGTTTATGAGAAGGAAAGTGAAAGAAAGAGAGAGAGAAGTATGTTTATTTGTATGAGAGTGTTTACTATCAATATTAGGCAGGAGATGTGCCTCAGTAAGTAAATGTGCCTACTATCTATGCCTGGGTACCTAAGTTCCATCCACAAAACACAAGTGAATGCAGAAGAGTATAAGCAACACCACAAAGTTGTCCTCATAGTACCAGATGTGCATTGTGACATGCCCCTCATTATGCACACAAAATAATAATAAATAGATAAAAGCAAATTATTTCATATATTCAACTTTTTAATTGCAGTTCTTACATTCCAGAATATCAAGACTAAATGAATAATGATGGTGTCTTCCTAAGGTGTGACCTTAGAAATGTGAACTTAATTTTGTTTTACTTATTATGTTTCTGTTTTTCATAAATGGAATATATTGCCTTGTGCTCAAGTTGATTTAATTAGTTAATCTATCCATCTACTGCACAGCCTTCTGTGTGTTTAATAGAGGAGATTAAAATGAAATTATTGCCATTGGATGAGAAATATGCTGTTCTTGCAAATAAAACAAGTTCAGTTTCCAGCACCCATGTAGAAACTAACACTCATCCATAAATCTTGTTTGCAGGGTAGCTAATGGCCTGCATGGGTACAAAACATAAGCATGGTATATATCTCCTATACATACAATAAATATTTAAATTCTATCATTTACCAGAGCCATGACAATTAAATAAGTTAAAATTTCATTACATAATTTTTAGTTCAAAGTGAGGTTAATAGATATGTAAACTACCATGAATGTCTTGCTGGCTTCATAATTTGCCAGAAACAGGTGCAGACACACACATTTCTTTTAAAATGGTACTTAAATAGTCATGTTTACATATTGGTACTGAATGTAACCTGTAACATAAAACATACACTATAACATTTTTGATATTTGTTATTAAACTATAAACATATTTACATGACAAAAAACCCTAAGAAGCTCTTTTGTGCTAAGTTGGAAATCACATCAACTAATAAGAAATTTGGACTACAATTGTTTATAAGATTTCAAGTGATACAAAATATCAGGATATTAGATTAAAACAATTTAAAATAGTATACCATGATTTCCAACTTTTAAAATGTCAGTTCTTCATATCCTTTGGTTTAACTTATAATTCATCACAGGCTACAGTTTTTAGGTATTATTAGTATGTCACCACAACAAGTCAAAGAAGCCCTTTAGCCAAACGACTTTTAAATGGATCCAACTCCAAGTTACTCGTTAGTTGGGTATAATGCATTCCCTATCATATAACAATTTCTTCCAGATTCTAGGAAAGAATGTGAAGGTTTACAAGTAAAAGTTTTCAATTATTAGACGACATCATTCTAATAAAGATACAAAATTTCATTTCTAATGTTGGAGTACTAAAAATTACATGTGTGAAAACATGTCCTCTCATACAACACTACTTCTCTATGTACAATGTGATTTCTTCATTAACTATGCTTCACAGATATGTGTTTGTATCAAATAAAAGTGATCACACAGTCTTCAAAATCTTTCTTGGTGGTCTGGTTTCCTATGCTGATATTATATTATTCTTTTAAATTTTAAGAGGACACCATATTCAATAATGTTATCTGATTTTTCATTCTTTTCCTAGAGATTTAATTTTTATTTTAAAATTATGTGTATGCTTGTGTGTCTGTTGAGGGTATATGCACATTTGTGCTGGTGTTGTCAGAGGCTAGAGACATTGGATTGCTCTCAAGCTCAAAATACATGCTGTTATGAGCTTGTTAATGTGGGTGGTGGAAATCCAAACATGGTCCATTGCAAGTGCATCAATAACTCCTCTTTCCCAAGCAATCTAATCACCCACATTCAGTGATATCTTATTATAAATATAGAATTCAAAATGCAGTAAAATGATGTCTAAAACATGCTTAAAAACCAACAAAAATTGTAAAGATTTTGCTATTCCCAACACAACAGTCCTTTGAAAAGTAAAAAAAAAAAAAATCAATCTATTTTCTCGTAGATAAAAGATAGTGAATATCAAAAACATCTTTGTGGTTCTAGAAATGTGAAGACTAATGCTGCTGGTGGGATCATAAAGAAAGTGTGTAGTAATTGAATGCTGCAAGAAGAAATAATAACAACAAATATCAGAACAATCAATAAAAATTTACTATTAGTATGGGTATTAACTGTAATTCCAGTGTATTTTTTTATTCTCAGATGTCTTTGTGTAATGGACATGTTTGTATGTTCATGTATATGTAGGCACATGCATAGCTTGTCATTACTATTTTGTGGATTCTTCTATTTTACTCTCTTTATGCCTCAGTTTCAACCCCTATTACCAGATCTGAGAGGGAAAAGGTAAAAAGTGTGGGGAGAAATTGAATTTAACTTATTTCTTCTTGGAACATAACTACGAACAAACCAAAACCAACCCTTGTAGACCAGGGCCCTAGAATTCAAATTCCCCCCTGAATTGTTTCTAGAATTCCAAATGTCGCACAATCACAGAACTACAGCTGAGAAATACACGCCTCTGCTAGACTAGAAGGAAAATCATAGTCACCTGTTGGGGACAGTCCAAAGTGCCCCACACATCTACACCTAGGATTAAAATATAAGCACATTCTAATAAGATTTCTGTGTTTTTCGAGAAACCAAACTTCCGGAATTCTCACTACACAATTGTGTATTGGAATTTGCATGCAGTCATGTGGAGGCCCAAAGTAGATGCTGGGAGCGTTCCTCCATAACTATCTACTATATTCCTTGAGATACTTTCTCATTTTAACCCATACCTCATTGGTGTGAATTATTTAGCCAGTAGCTTGCCCTGGAGTGCCCCACCTCTGCTTCTTAATAAAGGTATTAAAGGTAGACCCCCCTCCCCCATTAACTTAACAGGACTCTAGGGGATTCCAAACTTGTGTCTTCATGCTGCTGTTTCCCCAGCAAGTACTTGAACCATTGAGCCATCTCCCAAGTCCAAATGTAATATTTTTATTTTCTACATGGTTTAAGACAGTAATATTAAAACTTGTTGATATGAAAAGCATCACTATTATTATTTCAGTTTGTAGAGCATATGTTTATCTGCATAATCCAAGAAATAAATTCATTTTAAAGGTTATTTGCGTATTATTTAGGCCACATATCTACAATAAACTACCTAGTGTAAGAAGAACCATGAAACAATCAGGCATCATATAAAAGTTACATTTATTGTGTTTTGGCTATTTGTATTTGGCAGCCTTGAAGAAAACATGTTTCCTATCTTGGTGAGTCTAGAATTCTGAAAGCAAAATAATATCTTTCATATCTCATCATTATCAACGTAAAACATTTATCTAGACCTGAAAGTATATTAACCCCTACACAACTAAGTTTAAATCTAAAGCAAATCTAAATAGTCTTCAACCCTATCCAAGACTGAGTATACAGGGAGTTCAGGTTAACTGAAATAAGTGAGAAGTGAGAAGTGAGAAATGAGATGATGACAGAGACAGTATACTGACTTAAGAGTCACCAAAAATTATCTGTAATGTTGGAGCATCATCTTCAGCTTTCTGGCACAAAATGTCTGGCAGACATATTTGTGAGGCAGAAACTATAGAGGACATGCTTATTCTGCCTTGGCATAGTTTGGCCATTGACTCCACCTGCATTCAAGCTTGCCCATTTTTAGGCAGAATTCTGTCTGTTGCAGAAATGAGGACATTTTGCTAAGTTGCTTGTTTGCCACACTTGAAGCCATCTCCATAAGGAGGTTCTTTGAACCTGGTATCATCTGGTATGACCCATCCAGGGGAGAAAGTGAGAGAAATAGTGCTGCCCTACACAGGGATAGCCTCCTGGAATGAGTCTGATGTTCCTACTAGGAATAACTGATTGCAGCCTTCTTGTTTTGGAACATTCTGACTTTGTATTTACTTTACTATCAGAACTTTTCATACATAACTATCTTGCTAGGAGATGTCCTAACTTGGGAGTGCAGCCAAGGGTCATTCAGATGATTTCATCATCAAGTTCCCTTCCCCTAAGGATTAATCATAGTTTATATTATGACTTACAAATAAAGTGTTTAAGAAAGCTCCAGATAGTGATGAGAAGAGCTTATACAAAATTGTCTTGACACACAGATGTTTGGCTTAATGAGAGAACATTGACCTTTGATGAAGAGGGCACATGCAGCTATGGACCTAGCTGATTTGGAACATAGCAAATAGACAGAGCAGTCAGGGAACCCAAGTTAGCTGACATGAGTGCAGGCTCTATCACCCACTTCCAACATCCTGAGGAGGCCTCAGGGGAGCCCTAGAAAATAAATTTAGGATTGGATTTCTCTTTAATTACTCCCAATGTGCCTGTAGACCTGCTAACACCAAAGACATCCAGACACCTAGAGGAAAGCACAAGAAGACTATCAACAAAACTCAAAGCCATATAACCAAACAAGAAAGAAGTAATTCTAACACAGCAAGCCCTGGAGATATGAACACCCATGAAGTGAAAGGAGAAGAGTTTAAATCTGAGATGACGAAAGGATAGAAGCTCTGAAAGAGAAAAATAAATCACTCAAAAAAAAAGAAGAATTGAATAAATCCTATAAACAAATACAGCAATATACATCCAAACAGATGAAGCAATTCAGTAAATCCTATAAAGAATTACAGGAAAATTCAGTCAAAAAAAGAAAGAAATTAATAAAGCTATTCAAGATATAAAGAGGGAAATAGAAGTAACAACGAAAACACAAGCTGAGGCAATCTCAGAGTTGGAAAACCTAGGGAAGAGAACAGGAATGACAGAGGTAAGACATACCAACCAAATACAAGAGATGGAAGACAGAATCTCAAGTGTGGAAGATATGATAAAAGTTATTGATACATCAATCAAAGAAAACATTAATAGTAAAAGTTCCTGACACAAAACATCCAAGAAATCTGAGATACTACATAAAGATCAAATCTAAGAATAATAGGAATAGAAGGAGAAGACTCAAAGCATCAAGGCCCAGAAAATATTTTCAACAAAGTCTTAGAAGAAAAGGTCCCCAGCCTACAGAAGCCCATATAGTTTCTACCAGAAAAGAAAATCCTCTCATCACATAATAATCAAAACACTAAATGTACAATACAAAAAAAGAACATTAAAAGCTACAAGAGAAAAAGGTCAAGTCACATATAAAAGTGAATTACAATTGACTTCTCAACAGAGACTATGAAAGCTACAAGATCCTGTACAGAAGTCATGCAAACAATAACAGATCAAAGATGCCAACACATACCACTATACCCAGCAAATTTTTCAATCACCATAGATGGAGAAAACAAGATATTCCATGACAAATCCAAGTTTAATCAGTACCTAACCACAAATCCAATCCTACAGAAAGAACTAGAAAGAAAACTCCAACTTAATAAGGGTATCTTCACCCTGGAAAACACAGAAAGTAAATAACTCTGCATCTACAAGTACAAAACACAGAAACACACACACTCTACCAATATCAAGAAAAAAAGAACTAACAACCACTGGTCATTAATATCTCTTAACATCAATGTCCTCAATTCCCCAGTAAAAAGATACAGGCTGACAGAATGTATGGAAATAGGATACATTATTCTCCTGCATACAAGAATTACACCTCAGCAATAGGTATAGGCATTACCTCAGTGTAAAGGATAGGAAAACTGTATTCCAAGCAAAGAGGCCCAAGAAGCATGTTGGAGTAGCTACTCTAGTATGTGATAAAGCAGAGTTTCAAACAAAACTATTTAAAAGAGATGAACAAGGTCACTACTTTCTCACCAAAGGAAATATATGTAAAGATGATGTCTCAATCCTGGACATCTATGCCCCAAATTCAGGAGCACACACATTTGTAAAAGAGATGTTATAAAAGCTTAAATCACACATTTAACCCCTCACATTAATAGTGGGAGACTTCAACACCCCTCTCTCCCCAATAGACAGATTATCAAGGCAGAAACTAAAAGAAGAAACAAGGAAGTAGATATCATGAAACAATGGATTTAACTGATATCTACAGAACATTTAGCCCTAACACAAAAGAATACACCTTCTTTCCAGTACCTCATGGAAACTTCTTCAAAACTGAATACATACTTGATTACAAAGCAAACCTCAACAGATACAAGAAAATTGAAATAATCCCTTGCATCTTGTCAGAACACTGTGGCTTACAGCTGAAACACACCAACAGAAAAACATCTAAATACCTATAAACTCATGGAAACTGAACATCTCCGTATTCAATGACATCTGGGTAATGGACCAAATGAAAAAAGAAATTAAAAACATCCTAGAATTCAATGAAACTTAAGATACAACATATCCAAATTTATGGCAAACAATGAAAGCAGTGCTAAGAGGAAAGTTCAGTGCACTAATTGCCTTTATAAATAAACTTGAGAGATCCTATATGAGCATCGAGGGGAAGTGGTCAAATATGGGGCACAAGAGTTAGTATGAAAGTCAAACCCCACTCTCCACTTAAGGGCAGAGAACGTACTGTACATTGGCTATATCTGGGTAGGTGTTTGATGTTTACTGCATGTATTGTCAGTGGCTGGTGCCATAGTTTGATCAGAACCACTACACCCAGATATGCCCATCATAATGTTCTTTTTATAGGTTTCTAGGACCGTCTACATCCTTCTATTTCCCCATTCTCCCATGCTTTTCTCACATGCTGGGGAGGATGTGGAGAGAGAGGAACACTCCTTCATTGCTAGTGGGAATGCAAACTAGTACAGCCACTTTGGAAATCTATCTGGCACTATCTCTTAAAGCTCAGAATAAGGCTTCCTGAAGATTCAGCTATTCCACTCCTTGGAATATACCCAGAAGATGCTCCAGCACACAACAAGAAAATTTGCTCAAACATATTCATAGCAGCCTCATTCATAATTGTCAGAACATGGAAACAGCCTAAGTATCCCTAAGTAGAAGAATGGATTTAAAAAACTGTGGTACATATACAGTATGGAGTACTACTCAGCTATTAAAAACAATGAATTCTCGAAATTTGTGGACAAATGGATTGAACTAGAAATGATTATAATCCAGAAGCAGAAAGAGTCAAATTGTATATACTCACTTATATCTGGACACTAATCAAAGGGGCATGTCCCATGAAAGTCTTCACCTACCAGAAAAGTGGGACAGAGGGGAGGACATCCTACTGGGACTCTATGAGAGAGAAAGTGAATTTATAAAACACTTCGCTTTGGAAAATGCCAACTCAACTCACCAGGCAGCTATATGGCCACCCCGTAACAGCAATGACATTTCTGACTACATCAGATACTGTGCTGGAGTAGGATTAGTCCATTCTATCAGCCTCACCATCAGAGCTGCCCTTAAGGATTTTACACAAGGTTCCCATCCAAAAGCTTGCTTTAACTGTAAATAACTGGGGCATTTTGGAAATGAATGCAAGGCTCCTAAGTCTGAGCATTGGCTCCCTTCATCACTGTGTCCCAGGTACAAGAAAGGGAAGCACTGGTCCTCAGAGTGTCACTCTAAGATAGATATATAAGGCAATCCCATACCCTCAAAAGAGGGAAACTGAAGGGCCATCCCCCAGGCCCCAAACATGAGACAACTCTCATGGGGCTATCAGGTTTGTCCTCCAAACATTAATCCCTCAGGCTTGGGCATAGCTCTCTCCCCTGAGCAACTGCAGGCAGCACAGGACCTGATCTCTGTTCTTCCACCAGCACAATATTAATGCCTGAGATGGGAATTAAGGTCGTATATATGGGGGGGGGGTTGGCTCCCTGACTCCTGGCACCTTTGGATTCCTTCTTGGTCATACTAGCTCCACTCTCCAGGGATTACATGTATCGCACGTAGTAACTGATAATGATTATACAGGAGAAATTAGAATTTTGGTCTCATCCACTTCTGGCCCTATGACCTTAACACAGGGACAATGAATTGTCCAGTTTCTACTGTTTCTCTTTACTCATGCTAACTGAAATTGCTTTCGGGAGTCAAGAGTTATCAATAATTTTGGCTCCTCAGATGCTTACTGAATCCAAAGAATTACGCAAGATAGACACTTCCTTAAATAAAAATTCGATGGAAAAAGCATTGCGGGGATTGCAGATAGCAGAGTCGATGGCACAGTAATTTCAAACAAGGATTTGCCTTCCTCCTGGTCCCTCACGCCTTCCCTGACTCATCTCAGAGGTATTGGACAGACTTCTAATCCCCAACAAAGTTCCTCACACGGACAGATTAGGAAGGAAATACTGACACTGTTCATCCTTACATTGTGCCTGGCCTGCTGGTTAACATTTGGGGTCGGGATATCCTTGCCCAGTTGAATCTTATCATGTGCAGCCCAAATGAGATTGTTGCCAATCAAATGCTCAAACAGGGTTTCCACCCTGGACAAGGGTTGGGTAAAAATTCACAGGGCATAAAAGAGCCCATCCAGGTGATTGAAAAATTTGACCTCTCGGATTTAGGGAAAAAAATTTACCCTAATGGCTGTTGACATCCCATGCATACAAAATCACTTGGAAATCTGATGAAGCTGTATGGGTTGATCAATGGCCATTAACTTCAGAAAAATTGGCTTCGGCTACAGCATTAGTACAGGAACAACTTGCTGCAGGTCATGTTGAGCCCACCACCTCCCCTTGGAATACCCTTATCTTTGTTATCAAAAAAAAAAAAATCTGGCAAATGGAGACTATTACAAGACTTAATGGAAATTAACAAGACTATGGATGCCTTGCAGCCAGGACTGCCCACTCCTGTGGCCATTCCTGCTGGGTTTTATAAAATAGTAATAGATCTTAAAGGTTGCTTTTTTACCATCCCCCTACATCCTGAGGATAAAAGTGCTTTGCCTTCAGCCTGCCCATGATAAATTTTAAAGGGCCAATGCCCCACTTTCAATGGAAAGTGTTGCCTCAGGATATGGCCAATAACCCAACTCTGTGTCAGAAGTTTCTGGCCCAGATTATTGATCCTTTTTGAATGCTTTGGCCTTCTCTCTATATGATACACTATATGGATGATATTCTCTTGGCAGGACCTGATGGTTCCCAATTACTACATTGTTGTCAGATACTTTCACAAAAATTAACAGATAATGGCCTCTTAATGCACCATATAAAATTCAATGAAAAGATCCCTATTTTTATTTGGGATTTGAATTCCATCATCTGAATATTACTACACAAAAAATCCAGTTAAAAACTAATCATTTGAGAACTTCAAATGATTTCCAAAAGCTCCTGGGGGATATTAATTGGATCTGGCCCTATGTTAAGCTCACTAGTAGAGAGCTCAAACCGCTATTTGAAATTCTCAAGGGAGATTCTAGTCCTTCCTCCCATTGTTCCTTGAACCCTGCCCCTATGGGTTGTGGAGATGGCCATTAAGAGACAGGGAGTCACGTTCATTTCCTATGATAACCCCCCCTTTTTTTGGTGCCACATCTCATACCTGCAATGGAGTGTTCTGGCAACATAATCCCATTTTGTGGACTCATCTTCCTGCTTCTCCCACCAAAGTCCTTGACCATTATACTGTCTGGTTGCTGAACTTATCCTATTGGGTAGTGAACAAAGTCGACATTTTTTCGGCAAAGATTCTGACAAAATAATATTACCCTATTCCAGGGATCAGTTAGATTGGTTCATGCAATCTACTAATGATTGGCCTATTGTTTGTTCCTCCTTTCCTGAGCTAATCAATAATCATTACCCAGCTAACAGATTACTTCAATTTATGAAGATTCATCCCTTCATTTTTCCAAGAGTTACTTTCCCCCGGCCACTGTCAGAGGAATATTTAGTATTTACAGATGGCTCCTCTAATGGAATCACTGCCTATACAATAAAGAGACAGACCACATCCGTTCAGTCCCCGTTTAAATCAGTACAACTTGTGGAGCTCTTGGTGGTGATCCAGGTTTTTCAAATCTTGGTGGATTATCCCTCTAATTTATATACTGACAGTGCTTATATTGCCCATTCTGTTCTGCTTCTTGAAATAGTTCCTTATATTAGACCCTCTACAAATGCGGTTCATCTTTTTATTAAGCTCCAGGAGTTGATTAATTCTAGATGTCACCCCTTTTACCTTGGGCACATCCGTGCCCATTCAGACCTTCCTGGCCCTCTCTCTGGAGGAAATGCTTGCACCGATGCTGCTACACTCTTGATTTTTCCTGTTTCAATTGATCCTTTTAACAGCCCAGAAGGAGAAATGCTTTGCATCACTTAAATGCCCAGACACTCCAGCTGTTCTTTAAAGATATCCAGGAACAGCATGACAAATTGTTAAACAGTACCCAGCCTGTGTCACCCTATTGCTCACTCCCCATTTAGGAGTTAATCCCAGGGGCCTTGTCCCAAATGACATCAGGCAAATGGATGTCACTCACATCCCTGAGTTTGGCAATCATAAATATCTTCATATGACTATAGATACTTTCAGTGGATTCATTTATGCCAGTTTACATACTAGAGAAGCCTTGAAAAATGTTATAGCTCCTGCTTTAACTTGCCTTGTTTTCATGGGCAGACCTAACATGTTAAAATTGGATATTGGTTCTGGATACACTGGGAAAAACTTCCAAGAATTTTGCTGCCAATTGCAAATTAAACATATCACTGGCATCTCCTACAATCCCCAGGGAGAGGGCATTGTTGAACATGCCCATCAAACTATCAAAAACACCTTTCACAAATTAAAAATGGGGAAGTTTTACCCCATGAAGGGGTCTCCAAGTAATATTCTCCATCATGCACTTTGTTTTCAACTTTCTAACCTCAGATGCCCATGTCAAATCTGCCACTGATCGCCTTTGGCACCCTGAAACCATTAGGAACTATATGCCACAGTCATGTGGAAGGATCCCCTCACTAACAAATGGAATGGCCCAGACCCAGTTCTCATCTGGGACCAATGATCACTCTGTCTTTTTGATACCAAGGATGGAGCAGCCAGATGGCTTCCTGAGAGGCACATCAAACAAATAGATGCCTCTCCTCCCAACAGTCCTAATAAAATAGGCCAACCTGTGAGTGATCAAGATATCCATGATGGGGACTCACACTGAGAGCCTTATTTTTCTTTTAAGATGGAACTCTTTTGGATAATAACCCTCAGGATGCTGCTGGGATTCCAGGAAGTGATCTTCAAATAGAAGGACAACATTCATTGACCCTACAAATTTACTGGAGGGTAATTTACTGATAAATATGGGAAGATACTCTATACACAGTCTCTGGTCACATCTCAGACTTCATGGTTCCCAGATATGAACTTCTATTTGGGATCCCTCTTCACTTGTCAAAAGTGAGCAGATGGTGACACCCTTTATGCTTGCCCATGCTAGAAAAAAAAATCTAAAAAGTGTGGTGGGATTGAGGCCTTCTATTGTGTGGCCTGGGGTTGTGAAACTTCATTAGTTGCCAAATCAACATATTACTGGATGCCTGGAGCCTCGGGAGACTATATTGACATTACCATTAACAATCTCTGCCTTCACCCTGGCCTCTGGAATTTCTCCTGTAATGCAGGGTCTCCAAATATTTCCCACACTAAAGTTATCTTTCACACCACAAGGAAAAAACAACACAATTCCTTGGGAAAATGTCTTAACTGGGTTCTGCACCTACAGGTAGCAGTCACAGACCCTGGGCTACTATTACAATATTCCCCAAGGATGAATTGGCTCATGTACCAGTGGTAGTAGGATCCAACCCAGTCTTAGCCTCCAACCAAATTCCAGCACTCCCTTTTCCTTCTTTCCCTCCAGACACTGCTGTAGCCATTATTGAGAATTTGGTTCTGGATACCAGTCACATGTTACTTCATATTATTAACCATACTTATTTGACTTTACATCATTCTCACCCTGAGTTAACAAAATCTTGCTGGCTGTGTTATGTTTCCAGCCCCCCATTTTATGAATGAATGGCATTGATAGAAAACATCTCTAGTTCCTCAGACCATTCTATGTGCAGATGATCTCAACAGGGGGATGCCAAGTTAACCTTAAGTTCTGTCTCTGGCCATGGATTATGCATGGCAGAAGAATCCCTCTTCCTTATACACACTTCGGTAACATAACCATCATTGAGATATCCTCCCTCTCTAATTATATTCTTCCTAGTATCAATACTTGGTGGGCCAGTAGTGACACCCTTACTCCCTGTATACATGCCCCTCATCTTAAGGAAAATGTAACCACCTTCTGCATCCTTATCCAATTAATCCCACATCTTGTATATTATACTGAGGATGAGTTTGCTGGAGCTTGGAATTCTGTTAATGATCATGCTTTGTTAAGATCTAAAAGAGAACCTATAACAACAGTTACTGTGGCTATTCTCCTTGGCCTGTGTGCTTCAGCCACTTGAGTGGGCATACCTTTTCTTGTTCTGTCTAACAAGCATTTTGCTTACCTTCGACTTTTGATTGTTGAGAATCTTGAATGACTGTAGTCTGCCATTTCACACCTGGAGAAATCCCTCTCCTCATTGGCTGAAGTAGTTTTGCAGAATAGAAAAGGATTGGATCTACTTTTCCTCCAAAAGAGATGGCTCTGTGCTGCCCTTTAGGAAGAATGCTGTTTTTATATGGACCATTCTGAGGTTATAAGGATAGCATTGCTGAAGTTAGAGAGGGATTAGAAAAAAGGAAAAAACAGAGGGATCAAGAGGAAAGTTGGTTTCCAAATTGGTTTTCTGCCTCTCACTGGCTCACTACTCTCCTCCCATTGATAATAGGACTTGTGGTAGGCCTTCTTCTCCTTGTAGCCTTTGGTCCCTGGGCCTTTAGAAAGCTTACTGATTTTGTTAAATAGCAATTTGATTCCTTGGCATCTCTACCCATACAGGTTCACTATCACAAACTTGATTTGGCTGACCGAGGCTTGGCAGAGTCCTGTGAGGACTTGTCTTAGATTCCATTACATAGATCTCATTAGATTGTTCGCATATTGTTCTGATGAGAATAGCACAATACTCAGACACTGCTTGCATAATGGGGCCTGCAGACCTGCAAGGGGTATGGGACTAAGTACTGCAGGAGGAGGACCCAATTCTCTGCTTCTGAGTTCCCTGAGAAGCAAACCTGATTGCATAGAGATTGGTGTCCAATTGTCCTTGACTATGATCTGATGGGGATGCCCTCAGACATTAGGACAGGATGCTCCTCTCCTCCTCAAAAAGACACCTTGCAGGCTGTGAATGCCTTTGGCGGATCAGGTCAATACTTCCTCCCTCTGGTTAAGGCCTACTCCCTCCAGGGACTCCCTTACTTCAAAATTTTTTTTATGATCTTTAAGCTTCTCCTTTAATTTACAGGTAAGGGGGGATCTCGGGGGCCAAGGTCTCTGGATAATTAACAGAACCCAGATCATGGGCTGCTCCCTTCAGAAACAGGATGCTAAAATAAGATCACCAGATAGGTTACAGGAAATTACTTAGGATATGTGGTGCCTTGGAACAGCCTGTGGTTAAACTGCTTACCCTTTATAAACTACTATGTGAAAAATAAAATTTGAGAGCTTGATCAGACACTTGACTCACTCTCTTTCCTTGTGTCTCTTGGCTGCATACTAATTCATCCCCTCTACAGGTTCCCGTTGAAAACCCTGTGGGCTGGGGCAGTGTCTGAGGGAGTTGAAGATCATAGAGTGTAGTTTTACAATCAAGTATAGTTGGTCAGGGGATAATATCTTTTTAGAGCATGATAAAGGTTTTAAGTTAATAGAGATGAGATATGATAGATATTGAATTTCATTCAGTAGTTTAGGCCCAACAAGATAGAAAAGATGTTTACTTCAAGTTTGACAAATTCAAAAAGCCAAATCAGTATGACTGTAACATTTGTATAACTCATAATTGCTTCATGGTTCTTCCTGCTGTGTGTAGTTTGTTCTATTCATGTGTAATAAAATAAATGTATATGTTTTTAAAGTATCTTTTTACTGACACAAAAGTAGAAGAAAGTACAGTTTATGTAGAGTCAAATAGAAGACATGGAATAAATGTAACCATAAGTACCACCATCATTAACTCCTCCTCCGGCAGTGATGAAAGCTGAGCATAATGAGCCTTCTCCGCCCTTCTCTTTTGTGAGTTAGTGCACTTTAAGAAATGCCCCTGACATTGTCACTTTAAAAATACTACTTCATTCTGGAAATCTCCTGGTTTAGTGTGAGACACGATAAGCCCTTTTTCTGTTTCCTTTGTTATTCTACACAGAATACCATCACATCATGTTTGTTTTTCCCTCTTGGGATCAAATTTTGATACATCAATTCATGAGAGTTTTTCTACATGTTGACATTCAGATTAAAATTTATTTCTTGATTTATGTTTTCCTTTTTATCATTCAGCTTGAAAGGGAAAAGTGGAAAATGCAATAATTTTCATGAAAAAATACTTGAAAACAATATAAAGAAACTCTAAAAATGTTATGTAAACTTATTAGGTAATTATTTCATTAAATAATTTATAGCCTATTATGTATCTCTTTTTTTCTAGTCATATAATAATTCTTCTGTTTTCTCAGTGTACGGTGCCTGATTGCACACATGGAATATAGAGCTCAATTATTTTTGTTCCAGTTATACGAGCTATATTTCATTTTATTAAACATTTCAAAACTGATATTCATTTGTTATCGTAAATGTAATACATGGTAGTATGAAATAAAAAACACAACTAGATATGCCATTAATGCTGTTGATTGTTATCATTATTATTTAAATAATAAACTACTTCAGCAATCATCCTTGTCATCTGACCCTTATACTCATTAGCCATCTTTTCCATGAATCCTGTTCAGGACTAAGTAAATCACAGTTGTTTATTCTCTGCACTTTGATGAGTTGTGAGGTCCTATATTTATTAGCTGTCATGCAATACCTAATGAGGCTTCTGTGATGAGGGCTACCTGTTGCATGTGTCTATAACTATAAAGACAAGTATTTAGGAAGCAAGTAGTAGTAGGGCTTATGACCTCTCAACCCTGTGTTCTTAGGCATATTTACTATGAGGAGCTGCCCTTAGTGGCTCTTGGCTTAAAATATTGGGCAAGTACTCCTTGTCTGTAGACTCCATTTTCTGAACCTATGCCTGGAATGTAGCAGGCTGGGGTCAGTCCAGGCCACTCCACCCAGACCCTGGGAACTGCTGCCTGACACGGAGAAGGCTCTGCCCAGTCCTGGGAGGCGTCTTGCTTATCTTGTTTCCATAGCTGCATTCCCTCAGAGCTGACTCCTTTACCTTGGAGTTCTTCCTGCCAAGGAAGGATAGTGGGATATCTGTCGTTAGGTTCCCACGGCAACCCAGGTTACCACAAATGCCCCTGCCCCCGATATTGCCTATATAAACTCTGTAAGAATTTTCAATAAACAAGGCTTGATTAGAATCCAGACTTGCCCTCATTTCTTCATGTCTTCAGTCCTTTTTTCACTCTCTCACCACTTCTCAGGTTCCTTTTGAAGACCCCGTGGGCCTAGGCAATTTAAAACCAAACTCAAGTTCATTTCTGAGAGTAGGCCTTCATCCAATTAGAAAACTGTTGATTGCCAGTGGCACAGCCCTAAAATTAAATTACTAAGGAAGCCAGAGGTAGTTGCACCTCAGTGAGTTTGAAGTCAGCTTGGTCTACAAGGCAAGTCCAAGACAGACAAGGCTACACAGGGAATCCCAGTCTCAAAGCAAACAAACAAACAAAACAAAAACAAAATTGTTGATTAACCCTATAACATTTGGGCCACTATTGTATCACAGATCCTATCCTACCAGGTATATTGAAGTTAGAATTCATATGTTAGAAAGGTTCACATGTGGATAAAAATGTTGCTTCACTCATCATGTATTCATTGTCCCTGTGATTGCGAGGATAAGACTTGTCACTATTGTTGCAAGATAAGATCAGGGTAGCCAATACCACACTATGGAAAGAGAAGGGTTTCATGAGACTCTACATCTAGCTAACAAGCTACTGACAGTAGATAACCCAAGGGGAACAGAGGCCCAGGTTTCTACAGGGAAATGGGCCCTAGTAGATTCCCCATATTCCTGGTATGGTACTCTATAGCCATGAGTATATAGGTAGCATAAACTGGATTTAATGAAGGGAAAAAAGAGCCATGAAATTGATAGAAATATATGGATCGCTGACTAGGTCAAGCTGGAGACAGAGAGGGGTGTAGGGTGCAGGCATACATATTTTTGTGTGTGCATGACAATATCTAATAATATTTATGCTCATGCATAAAATTACTAAATTATGAGGTATAATTATGACATAAAATAACTTATACAAGAATTAAGTTACCGTATCTATACTTCTTGTTAGTTAAATGCTTACTTAAAAAGCTCATTTACAATGTGTATTTCCAGTTTAAGATAAATATAATAAATAAATTATTTAGTATATTTCAAATTATGTAGTTTAATAAAATAGATGCAGTAATAAATCATGAATTTGTTTTAAAATATATGTTTTCAGGTTTGATGTTGTCAAAAATGGCAGATGATACATGATCCATATGCCTCTGTGGATAGTATAGAAATGGCTTGCACTTCAGAATACGATATTTGTACAATTTTTTAAAATTTTTATTTTATAAATTTATTCATATTACATCTCAATAGTTATCCCCTCCCTTGTATCCTCCCTTTGCTCCCTCCCTCCCATTTTCCTCTTACTCCCCTCCCTTATGACTGTGAATTTGGGAGACTTCCTCCCCCTGTTTATGCTCATAGGGTATCAAGTCTCTTCTTGGTAGCCTGCTATCCCTCCTTTGAGTACCACCAGGTCTCTCCATTCAGTGTACTTGGTTAAATATAAGGCACAGGAGGATGTGTGAAAGTCAGACCCCACTCTCCACTCAACTGTAGAGAATGTCCTGTCCATTGGCCAGATCTGGGTAGAGGTTTGAAGTTTATGGCCTGTATTGTCTTTGGCTGGTGCCATAGTTTGAGCGGGACCCCTGGGCCCAAATCTGCCTATCATAATGTTCTTCTTGTAGGTTTCTAGGATCCTCTGGATCCGTCAACTTTGCCATTCACCCATGCTTCTCTCACCTAGAGTCCCAATAGGATGTCCTCCCCTCTGTCCCAGGTTCCTGGTTAGTGAAGACTTTCATGGGACATGCCCCTTGGACTAGTATGCAGATATAAGTGAGCATATACCATTTGACTCTTTCTGCTTCTGGGTTAACTCTCTCATAATCATTTCTAGTTCAATTCATTCATCCACAAATTTTGGGAATTCTTTGTTTTTAATAGCTGAGTAGTGTTCCGTAGTGTAAATGTACAAGAGTTTCTTTATCCATTCTTCTACTGAGGGACACTTAGTCTGTTTCCATGTTCTGGCTATTATGAATAAGGCTGCTATGAACATGGTTGAGCAAAGTTTCTTGTTGTGTGCTGGAGCATCTTCTGGGTATATTCCAAGGAGTGGAATAGCTGGGTCTTGCAGAAGCCCTATTCCAAGTTTTCTGTGATAACACCAGATAGATTTCCAAAGTGGCTCTACTAGTTTAATGGATTCAATGACAAACACACAGACAGAAAAATGAGAACGTGAGGCCTATTTGTACAATTTTTAAAAGAAAAACACCAATACTGTAAGTAGTAACTTGAATAAATGTGAAATGGATTAAAATTACAAGGAGTTTCAAAAAACGAAATGCACATAGAATAAAGGATGCATTTATATTTATTTTGAAAATAATCAGCCATGTGAAGGAAAAGAGACTCACCCCTGTTCATATGTACAATAGATTCAATATATGTCTTTGGGATGTAGGGCTTATGAAGAAGAGATGGCATGAAAAAACCCAAAGTCTAGCTGTTGAGAAGTAGCTATTCAGGATGTTATCCCTTGATCTTAACATTCAGCATGTTTAGCCAGGTGTGAAAAATGGCATTCTATTGTCATTCTAGCACTTGAGAGTCTGACACAATAATATTAAGATTTTTAGCACAGCATAGTCTAAATAAGAATATGGTGCTGTTCTAAGGAATTGTGAATTTTCACTTATAGTGTTAACAATACCCAAAGAAACATTGTAAAGGACATATATCATTTAATTTTATTATTCTTCAAGGTTTTGTACATGTTATGTTGTACAGTATGTCATTTATGATATATGGGGTACAGAATTAGGATCAAGATATGTAAGGAGTGTTGACTTCATAAGATTCGTGAATTTTCAGGGCAAGCACCTGGCTGATGTCTCTTCAGAGATGGCTGGCAAAGGTTTCTCACAATGGCAGGCTTTGCTTCATTCCTTCTTTCACCAAAATGATGACAAAGGGTATCTCCTAGGGTCTACCTTAGAGAAAGTCACTTGAAAATGAGTTGAATGTGAAATTAAAGTATAGTTTAAGATTCTAATATAAAATACCTAAAAATGCTTCATGTGAGCAACAGTATAACTTTTTTCTTTCTAACAAATTAAGTAAAGATAAATGACTAGATTCTTTTCTCATTGGCTTGGAACTTGAAAGACTACCCCACACAACAACGACTTTCTCATCTGCTGTCCCAATAACATTAGGAACTGACCTTGTCGCGGGATGTGAACTACTTGATGTCGGTGATGGCACTAAACCATGGTCTACTACCACAGCAAATCTTTTCAATGCCTGAGCTATGTATCCAGTCTTTATACTCTTTTAAAAAATATTTTTGTATATGTGTGTGTGTGTGTGTGTCTGTGTGTGTGTGTGTTTGTGTAGGTCAGAGGATAATCTATGAACTTTGTTTGCTCTAACCACATGGATTCTACGGATCACTCTCAGATCCTTAGGCTTGGTGGCAAGCACCTTTACACACTAAATCATCTTCACCTTGTTTTTGAGAATGGATTTCTCTTCTTTATGCCACTGTCATGTGTAGTCCAGGTTATCTGTATCAACCTCCCATTTTTCATATATATATTTTTTTCTCATAAAAGAGTAAAAGAAACTTCTAGTAAATTTCATTTTTAACATTTTACTTCTCAGTGGTAATGCCAAATTGAATGCAGATACAAACTTTAAGTCTAACTACCTGCTGATTTGACTTTAGGCAAAGTTTCATTATAGGCATTTTTATAGCTGCAGAATGAGTGCTTTCTATGTGCCTGGCTTAGTGGTAATTGAAAACAAAAAGTAAAGGTCGGTTATTTAGTGCTGCTAAGAATAACCTTTTATTCCAAATCCTTTAGAAAAATACCTGATTTGTCAAATATGATAATGCATATTTCAAGGAAGCTGTTTGATGTCCTCTGGGAATTGAGTTTCCACTGGTAAGCATCTGCATGGGGAGAGTTCTGTAGAAGTTCACATAGAAAGGAGGAATCCTGATTTTCGCTTAGGAGATTCTATAGTTATTGGAAATATGTATGAGGGCAAAGAAACCTGAACATTCAATATTAATGCTGGACATTCAAGTACATTCCTGGATCCAGGAGGCCAACAGAGACTTCATCTTTCTCCTCAGGAAAGAAGTGGGGTCTGTAAAGGTCAGCTATATTATAAGCCTTTGTTTCCTAATGTATTAACTGACCAAAACATGTATGTCACTAGGCAACCTATAGAAAAGAGTGAATATTTCTCTTTAACCTGAATATGTGGGATCATAAGAAATTAACACACTGTCTGAAAGAATTAGAAAAATTGTTTTGAGCCAAGCAAATGCTCATAAAATGGTATTTGCATCAAATGTGTTACATACTCATTTTGGGGATAGAACCTGTGTTTATAATTGAGAGGAAATAGTTGAAGCCTCTGGATTTCTAAGTTCAGCCAAGCTGCTAGTAATGAACTCTCCCTGATCATGCACCCAGCTGCAGACAAGCCAGCAAGACATTGTCTCCCTTTCTTGTCAGTGTTTAATTGCCTGTAGCTGGTAACACCTAATTTTTGTAACAGTTCTCAAGGAGGTCAGAGTTGTTTGCTCATGTTTGCTCATGGCTATCAGAAACTCATTCCTTAAAGACTTTGGGAATCAAACCCTAGCTTACTTCTAAGACTACATAGAAAGATAGAAGAAAATTATGACTGTACCCAGAAAGGAAGTTTACACTAGGGTATAACTATGTTATATAGAATTAGCATCATATTCTAGCTTCATTTCTGTTGCTGTGATATAATACTATGAAGAATAGTAACTTAGCTGAGAAAAAAAGTATTTCAACTTGTAGGTTAGAGTCAACCATCCTGGATAAATCTTGGCAGGATACACAGATAGTCCTATCATATCCATAGTCAATATCAGAGAGCAATGAATGCATACACATTTACTTGCTTCTTCAATTATGCTCAGCTGGTTTTCTCAACTCTTGTCTGGAATTACTGCCTATGGAATTGTGCTGCAGAAAATGGGCTGGTTCTTCCCACGTCATTTAACTCCTTTAAACAATTATGCACTAATGGGCCAATGCAATATAGATAATCCAGCTTTGAGACTCTCTTTCCAGATAATTTTGGGTTTTACCATGTTCACGGTAAAAAAAAAAAAAGGAAGTATGACATGATGGATTTATTTTTAGTTTCAAGCTGAAAATAGATAGTGTGAAAAGAAATAAAAAGTTCTGAGTTAGTTGAATGATGACTGAGTGGCATTCTGTTCTACAGCCATATAATATTTAAATCTGATGAAATTAAAATATTTAAATACTGCCTGAAAACCATGAATTGATTCTTAAATATTATCTTGTTCCACATTGTACTTCATTTTGACTTTACATATGTATCTTTCATGATTATACATATTTCTTTGTGCTTTTCTAATTATTTTCTCCTCAAAAGTTACTTCCTGTGTTATTACTATTAAAACATGTATTTTCTTTTTTCATTTGAATATTTATCAGGAAAATATTTTGATTCACTATCGATTTAATAATATTCAAATGAAAAAAGAAAATAAGTTTATTTAACCACAGAACTCAATAATTGACATAATTTAAACTTTAGTGTGTTGTAGATGTTACTCTTTAACAATTGATATATTCATCGTATTTTCACTGGCATTCTGACTTTTTGATGTTTCTCAAGGTTGTTAATATTTGTAGATAAAAAGATTGAATTAAATTGGTTGATTGATTGATTGATGTGTCTGTGTGTGTTGAGTGTGCTACACCATATATGTTGAAGTATGAGTATATTTTGTGGGAGTCTGTTCTCTCCTGTTTGCATGTGGGTTCCTGGGATCCCACTCAGGTGTCACACTTGTCAGCAATCTCCTTTCTGGATTGACTGAGACACTGTTACTCTTGAGATTCATTACAGAAAAACAAATCCCATCACTTAGGCCAAATTTGAAAAGAACTTTATTACATATTAAATATTGATCAAGAGATGGACTTTGGTCAGTACCCTCCCTGGAAATTTTAAACTGAGTGGCTGCAGGATATGTATTAAAAGGGATTTATAGACAGAAACTCATGAGCCACCATACATTTCCATGAGGCTTTGTTATTTTCCAAGAAATACAACTCCCAGTATTTCAGGAAGTTACCTGGTCCTTGGATCACAGGTTAATTCTGGGTATTACACTGTTTTAGCAATTCAGTTTATTTTTTTTTCATGGTTCTTGTCTTCTTAGACTAAAAACAAAAATACTATTTCTGGTATGGTTTACTCAGTAGCCTTTCCTTCTATCTTAAACAGATTCATATTTTATTACAAATAATATTTCTCAAGGCATGTATCCCATTCTAACCTTAAATGTTTTATGCACTGAGTTCTGAGCCTGTTTTAGATACCACTCTGTCATTGAAATGGAAAGTATATACAATCATACCTCTTTTAGGCCATGTTGGAGATGGAACATGGAACCTAGGAATCCATGCATGGTATACAGGTATGCTCCAGACTAAAATACCCATATTATCACTTGAATGATAAATCAAATAATGGCTTTAACACTTCAGAAGATATTCTTGGAAAGTTTATATTTCTATGCAAGTGGTTACAGGAGGCATTTAATGGTTTCCTTGTTTTAATTTTGCTCATACATATTTGATTGTATTATATTTCTTTTTTATAGAGGCTTACTTTATCATTCACATCACACTATTGTTCAGTTCAAAGTAACTGCTGCCTTTTCCCTCACTCAGTTTCACAAATACTGGCTGGCACCTTACTGAGAGCCCTATCTATAAACCTCTACTTGTCAGTCTGGGGCCTAGACTTTGTGCTTTCCTATTTTGGGTTGCTAACCTAAAACATGAATATCAAAAGGTACTGCTGGCTACTAGTGGTGAAACATGCTCCTCAGCCCACTTCTTGTTGTCTCCTGTATTGTACCTTCAATTCTTTATTCTTCTTTCCTGCATTCTGTGTCCTATATTCTTCAGAGCTCTCTGTACCTCTGGAGCCAAAACTCCTCAGAGGCCCTACCATCCCTAATGTCTGTCTATCTTTTTCTAGTGGTAATAACGTATCTAATAAACTTCATGATGTGTGAGTGACCTAAAAGCCTAAGGTGAGCTGAGAACTTCTTGACTGATAATGCCTTCTGAAGCTTCTGATAGAAAGATCCACTTTTTCCACTTTTACTACTTAATGACTGCAGGGGAACTGATGTGCAGAGAGAATCTTCTATCCCATGCTTTTACACCCTCAGCAGTTTTACAACTGAGGCTTCTGCCTCTCTCATGATTCTAGACTGTTTTATGTTGACATAAAATGTGCCAGTTCAACTGACTGCTTGTCAGTTTGACCCATAAACACATCACTTCTTAATTAGAAACTTTCCTTTCTGATTTAGTTCCAAGATGGTACTTTAATATTATATTCACAGTATAAAACATAAATAACATTAAAAGTCCCACTGACCTTACAAAATAATACTCCAGTCTCCTTGAAATGGCCAATAGTTTAAAAATAATTTATTCAGAATACTCCCAATTGCTTTCCCCTCACTTATATAATTTAACTCATCCTCCATCTCTTTCTAAACCCATTACCCTCCTCTAGACATCTGAGAGAATGAGACCTCCTCCCCACCAGATAATCATACCCCATCAGGGATCATCTAGAAAGCCTGATTTCCCTTACTCTGAATGCCACCAGGCCTCCCTATCAAGGAATGTGGTCAAACAACTGGCACCAGAGTTCATGTCCCTGTTCTCCTCACAACCATGGAGAATGTGCTGTCCATTGGCTAGATCTGAATAGGGGGTATAGGTTAAATGCATGCATTGTTTTTAGTTGGTACAGCAGTTTGTGCGGGCCCTTCTGAATATAGACCTCTCAGCCTGGATGGTCTTATTGTAGAGTTTCTGGGCCCTGCAGGCCCTTCTATCTCCCTATTCTTCCATACCACTCTCAAGTGAAGGCCCAACAGTGAGTCCCAGTATTTGTCCCAATGCCCTGCTGGGTAAAGATTCTCAGAGGACAACCATGTTGGGCTAGTATCCAATTATAAGTGATGTGTGTGTGTGTGTGTGTGTGTGTGTGTGTGTGTGTGTGTGTGTGTGTGTGGTGTCTTACTGGGACTGTGATAACTCAGGATGATCATTTCTAGTTCCATCCATTTGTCTGCAAATTTCAAGATTTCCTTGTTATTAATAGCAGAGTGGTATTCCATAGTTAAATGTACCACAGTTTTTTTTTTTTCCATTCTTCAACTGACTACAGACTGGGAAAAGATCTTCACCAACATATACTATTTTTAATCCAAAATACTTGCATGAAACATTCCAAAGTCTTTCATCTCTGTGCTCCTTCAAAAAGCATAATTAAACTAAATGCTTACTTTTTTCTAGAGGGAGGACCCAGGGTAAAGTAATCATCTGAACAAAGCAAAAAGAAAATACAACAATATAAATGATTAAGCATCCAATATCTGGAATTCAACCATGATCTTCTGAGCAACTCCAGAGGTATTGTATTGGGAGAATACCTTGTGTATTGTATGGATTCAACACCTGTCAAAAAATAAAACTTGATGGTCTATAGGTTTGGCAGGAAATAGGAGCTTGGATATCCAACAGGCTGAAAGGTTGCTGAGATTGAGGGAGACACAAATTTTTCCTAGCAAGATATGAGGAATACAGATACAGGTAACCAGTCATGTGGCTGAACTGATGTTAATAAAAGGGTTAATTCAAGATATTAGCTAAGAAGAATAGATCCTAGTTATACAATCTAGGTATTTGTATAATATGTTGAGTTTCATAAGTCAAAATTCTGGGAGCTTGAGTTCAGGAGGAAAAACCTTGGTTTACTTTTCCAGCTCTGCCCTCTACAGCACAAACAACTTGTCTTAGCAGTGCTGGGCATGTCTGGAACATAGCTTTGTGAACTGATTCTCAGGGATAACTTTCCAGAAGACTTCACATCAATGATCCTCACCATCATTGCTAATGTCTCAACTCCAGCTAAACAAAATCAAGTATCCTGGAAAGCCAAAGTTTTTATCTTTGTAGTTCTGATATCTTAAAGACCTTGAAACAGGCTTTAAACTTTATTCTGAAACTCCACAAACCAGTCTTCCAATTCTGCATTGTCCTCCACATTATTTTTTTGTTTTTTATTTGCCACAAAACAGAATATTTTTATTTTGTCCAAAACAGCACAGTATAAACATCCCCCAAAATGCATAAGCCTACATATAAAATGTAGAACATCTTCAATATTTTTCTTTTATAATCTGGCAGCACAATAGTATTTGCAAGCAAAAGTACTATTGATGGGACAAAAGGGAATGTATCTTGACATTGCCCTAATTTGCCAAATAGTAACATTCAAAGAACAGGTAATTGTGCCTTCTAGTAACAAAACCATTTTGAAAAAGATTCTGTTAAGGCTGACGTATACATATATATCTTTTTCTGCAAATAGCTGTTCATGCACATCCTGATTCTTCTCTATTGCACCTCTTAGAATTTGGAGTGGTGCTATAAAGGTTCAGGAAATGTCTGGCTGATACTAATTTTTCACCATGAAAATTCAAAATGGCTTTTAAAAAAAGAATATGTTTGATTTCAGAAGTTATTTGCTTTCATTTGAAAAAAAAAAACCGTAATACTTCCAAAACTACAGCATTTATAATACCCTGCATCTAGGAGTAAACATTTACTTAAGAATTGTTAAATTTTATTTAGTAACTTCTCATCTCAGGAAGGTCAACAACAACCTGCTTTCTTCTATATATGCTGCTGCCCACGTTTAACAATGGAAGGAAGAACTCTATATTTTAAATCAGCTGCTTTTTTTTTTAATCTCAGAGTTGATTATCTGTTTCAGTGTTACCTCACTGTATACATACAGATGAAAACTCTCATCTGTAACAAAACAAACCAAAACAAACAAAACACAGCAACCCTCCAGTTTCAGTGATTACAAATATATGCTTTCTTTGTATAAAAATTAAATTCAAATGTATAAGAACAAACCAAGGCCAACTCACAGAATTATTCAATCATTATAGAAGAGATATTTGACTTACAGGTGGGTTATATCAGGCAGCATTATCATGAGTACTAGCTTTCGGCTGTTTTCCCCTTTCCTCTTTCTTTACTTCAAGCCCAGCAAGAGACCCCAGTGGGAAAGTGCTTTCATGGTTCTGGATTGAGGAAACCTGTGATATCACAGGCATTTTAGCAGAAGAGTTGCTTCTAAAACTATGTTTCCCAAGATCATTTTGAACAAAGGTCTTTTCTATCTCCTGGTTTAAGTCATCAATTACTAAGAAATCATTACTTTGGAAGTAATTTGCTAGCCCTGATGCTTCATGGTTCAGACTCCTCATGTGCACAATTAAATTTCCAGAGTTTGTGAACAGGGCAGCACATGCTTTGCACTGGGAAATCAAAGGTTTGCAGATAATGTGCTGGAAAACCTTCATAACATGTTTATATTCCCCAAATGAAGTGAAAGGGGAACTACATATCTGGCACTGGAAACAGCATTACATCTTTAGTGAGTAAGCCCTAAGGAACATTTTTCCACAGAGGTCACACTGAAATTACTTAAGTCCTGAGTGGATAAGCATGTGCTGTTTTGGGTTCTGAATAGACGTGACTCGAACCCCATGGGATGAAGATTGAAAAAGTTTGTCTGGACCATTTGGACTTGGTCTTTCTGTACTGCTTGTAAAAGGATCAATGTAGAGCTGGTAGGGATACTGAACATTTCCCAATCTGGTGTCATCTTCTGCATGAGCATTTGTGCTAGAAGTGCTTTGAAGTGTAGTCAGTCCCTCTGCAACTCCTTCATCTACAGAGCTTATAGAGGAAAACTGTGGACTAAGCAAGATGTCCTCTTTCACTGGTTCACTTCCTGGCACTGTCTGCTGATATGTCAGTAAGCTCTGAGATGCACTGACAGGCTGGGATGCTTCCTTATTTACTCCCTCATCACTTAATCTTTCTACTTTGACCCAGACATCTTCTGTCCCTACAGGCAAGCTAGATTTATGCTCTCACAAGTCACATAATCAGCCATTCTTCTGCCTGCCTCAGACAGGCCAACAATTCTAAAATCAAGTATTTTCTGCCCGCTTAACTTTCTTGGGCAGAATTCTTCGATTCATTCCAAAAGGGAACATCCATGGATATGCTGAAGTTGAGTCAACTGGCTGATTTCTATTTTCTGCATAGGAAGCAGAAGAATTCAATACCTGTGGGAACTTGTTTGTGTGCTACATTTTACAGGACTCTCAGGAGACACAACAATGAAGCTTTTGCATTTTCTCTGGGACACATGGCAGACAGGGATGGTTGTTTCCACAACACTGCACTCTGAAGCCACTGGAGAAATACTTCCATCTAGAGACGTGAAATTGCAATTGGAACTATTTTCTTGTCCAGCATCTAGACACTTTTCATGAACTCTGAGCAGGTACTAGAAACAATAATCATTTGCCTACAGCTGACTGCAGCTAGAACATCAATAATATTTTCCCATGTTAATTGACAGAGTGGCTGTGTAAGCATATTCTAAAATGGGAACAGAGCAAATCACTGTAACATGAAGCAGATCCAACACATTTTTGTTCTCATCCTATGTTTGGCCTATAAGTTTGGTTTGAAACGAATCACTCTGAGCTGCTAGCACCACCTTGTGAACCTGGATGATTGCTGTCCTGGACACAAATAGTAATATCACAAAAATAGCCACCATTTTGTAGTATATTTAATTTCCTCAGCATTTCCCGGTTGTTGAAAGATGAGCTATGTGTAAATGTTTTCACACCCATAATTTTTTCTTCCTTTTCTATTGATGTTATACAAGGATGCAATAAATCAAAATTATCCTGACAGCTAAGGTACAGGGTCCAGGATGCTTGCTATTGCTCCCCTCCTCCTTCCCATCATGCTCAGGGAGTGAGGTGGCAGTGGTGGTGGTGGCAGAGGAGGCAATCAGGTGGGTGGATTCATGAGGGGTGGAATGCACAGTTGGCCGTTCTCCTTTCTCGGTAGTTTCAAGGGACCCTATGTCCATTTGCTACACCTAGGCTAGTGTACATCCTGAAATTGGGCTCTCATGCCAGCACCTCTCATTGAGGTGCTGTCTTCAGCATTCATAACTTTCGAGTCTCCACATAATAGCTTACCAAACATTTAACATTCAATGATATTTCTTGCACAAAGATTCAAAATCCATCTATAATTCTTCTCAACGTAACATTGACAGGTCTGTTACATCACTATGCCATAAATCTCATACCAACTTGTCTTAAATTATGGTTAAAGTTGTTGTGATGAAACATCATGACCCAAGCATCTTGAATATGAAAGGTTTTATTCACTCACAGATCTGTATAACTGTTCATCACCAAAAGCAGTGAAGGCAGGAACTGAAACAGGAGAGTAACATAGAAGCAGGAACTGACACAGTGTCCTTGGAATATTGCTACTTACTGGCTTGCTTCCATTAGCTTGCTCACCTTGATTTCTTATAGAACCCTGGACCACAATCCTAGGTAATTTTAAAAATTACCTAGAGCTGGGTCTTATGTAGGCATGTTCTTAATTGAGGTGTCCCTCTTTCAGATGGCTCTAGCTTGGGTCAACTAGATTAATTAAGTACAATACTGTGTTATCATATCAAGGGTTTCTCAATGATGAATAGAGCTTGTTGCTCTTACAGAGAACTCGCTTTGATTATCAAAACCCACAAAGTAACAAATAAACACTGGTAAATTCAATCCCAGAATATCCAATGCCCTCTTCAGGCCTCCAAGGACACTGAGGACACACATGATGCAGACATGCATGCAAGAAAAACACTCATATACTTAAATAATTAAATAAATGAATACTTAAAAATGAGTTCTCACAAATGGACTCTAGTTGAGAAAGATTCAAGTTATGGGTGGAAAGAATTTAAATACTAGAAAATAGGAAAGAAGAGCTGTCAACTATGGGAGAATAACAGGAAAGCCTGGCAGTGAGGATAACATGTGATATATATGTGTGTATAAAATTCTCAGAGAAAAAGTTTAATAAAATTATGAAGAACATTATGATAGGCAGATTTGGGCCCAGGGGTCCTGCTCAAACTATGGCACCAGCCAAGGATAATACAAGCCATAAACTTCAAATCCCTACCCAGATCTAGCCAATGGATAGGACATTCTCCACAGTTGAGTGGAGAGTGGGGTATGACTTTCACACGTACTCTGGTGCCTAATATTTGACTAAGTCCACTGGAGGGGGAGACCTGATGAAACTCAAAGGAAGGATAGCAGGCTACCAAGAGGAGACTTGATATCCTATGAGCATATAAAGGGGGAGGAAGGGAGTAAGGGGAAAATGGGAGGGAGGGAAGAATGGGAGGATACAAGGGATGGGATAACCATTGAGATGTAACAAGAATAAATTAATAAAAAATAAATTAAATTAAAAAAAAACAATAGGAAAAATTCTCAAAACACAGTCACAGTTAATACTCACTGGGTCCAAATAAAAATTATAAGAAAACATCCAATAATAATGGGAATTTAGCTAAAGTCAAAGCAAGACTTTCTAGAAGACAGATGTATTTGCCTCAATATAATCTTTAAAAGAACAGAAGGCTCTACTCTTGAGAAAGACAGAAAAATGTATGCCAGTGATTCAGTTGCAATAGGTGGAGCAAGATCAAGTTTATATAGAGAACATTGCATATAATGCTATCAGAGCTCTTCACAGCGGGAAATATATGTACATGCTACACAGTTGAGCATTAACTGGAGGTTGATTAGTTTATATTTCTGCTTGCAGGTTTTATAGTACTGGCTACAATTTGCATCTGAACTTTTGCCACCCATCTGACAAAGTTAGGTTAAACATGACTATGAGAAATAATGCAATAGTATTGATACAAACATTTAATCTGTATACAACAGTGAACTATGGTACTCTGGATGAAAAAAGTCCTTCATTGGTTCATATACTTGATCACTGAGTTGTTGGGGTTTGAGGAAGTTATTAAGTCTTTAGGAACAACTTGAGGTTTCTTGGAGGAAGAACTTCACTGGGCATGACTTTGAAAGTTTTTAGCATTAGTCCACATCCAGTTTTTCCCCCTGCTTGCTCTATACTGATGAAAAATTTTCTATCTCTGACTCCTGCTTAGACAGCAAGAACAGATCTGCATATTGATAGTGATTCTCCTTTAGAACAATAAGATGTATTTTCATCTTAAAGTTGCTCTTGGTTATATTACTCCATAGTAATGGGACTGAAACATATACCAATCAAATGGGCAAACCAACTTGACTCCAACTTTGAGGAAATATATTGTTCTGGAAAACTTCTATCTCATCATCCTTGATTTATTTTTCTTTTCCCTCCATTCCATCTTCTTTATTTTGCTTCTTTACATTCATTTTTCCCTCGTTTCTGAACCTCTCCTCCCTGTTTTGTCTTTTCCCACATTCTTTCCTGTTACCTCTCTCTCTCCCAGACATCATTGTTCCTTTGATGGCTAATATTGGCAGGCAATTTGTCTACATCTAAAATCAACTAAAAACCAAGCAACTGGATAAACATGTGAAAAAAATTGACTGTATTTTAGAGTTTCAAAGACTGTCCCTTAATCTGGTACTCACAGTCTGGTGGCAACCTATTTAACAGTACATGGAAGAGGAAAGATTTTGTTTGTTTGTTTCTTTGTCTGCTTTTACTCATTCTCACTGGAAAATGTATCTATTCTTCTTGTGAGATTTTCCTTCCTTGTTATTATAATCTACTTCTTTGTGACTATGAAGTAAATTAAAGATAAGATAAGACATTCAGCTTTGTAGATTGAAAACAGAGGCATATATATATTACTGAGATACATACATATATATATATATATATATATATATATATATATATATATCCTTCTAAAGATCTATGATACCCTCTATCTCTTTTTTCTTTTCCTCTTTCTCTTGCTCACCTCTGAGGTAATTCAGACCACAAGATGTCAAAATAGACACATTTAAAGTCCTGAAGAAATTTGAAAGGAGATAAGAGGGAAAAGGAAGGAAGGCAGGGATAGAGAGAAGACAAGGGAGGGGGCTACAATATGGTGTAAAGTGAATAAATTTTTAAAAATAAATTTAAATTAGAAAAAATAGACACATTTACTTTAATTTTTAAGAATTTGAATAATAATTTCGAATTTGTCATAAAAATCATGCTAATGTATAAGTCAGATAAATTAATTTTACTTCTTTTAAAGACACTAAATAATATGCTCTATATATTATTATGTAATACCAATAATTTACTTAAAAGTTTGCAAATAAACTGCATTAAGGCCTAAGGAACTGGATCTGTGACTATGATACACTACTCTTGACGAGGGTCTAGTTTTTGGTGTAAGCATTCACAAAGTGACTCACAACCACATGTAACTCTAGTTCCGATGGATCAGATTATGCATTTGAACATCTGTTGGAATTGCCCATATATAGGCCATATATAGTCACACAAGTACACAGGTATATACATTAAAAGTAAGTACATTTTAAAAGTGAACATGTAGTACTAAGCAAAACTGTTTCTGAAGAATGAAGAAGCAAGGGCTTTTAAGTTTATTTACTTTATGGATTTTATAGCATTATTACAGCACCCTACAAATTTAATAAGAATATATTTACCCAAAACCTGTTTAGGAATCACTTCATAAGTATGATTAATTGGCCTAAATAAAATGCAAATATTTAATTTAATATTAGTACCCTATTAGAAAGTATGCCAAATATCTCTGAATAATAACAACTGTAGCCTGCCTTTGGCTGGGGCAACTTTTTCTAGAATACTTAGTTACCTTGGTTTATCTTTATCATGACATTTTACAATATGAGAATGTTAAGTAACCGTTATATAATAGAGTATAGTAAAGGTTGACAGTCATTCCATAACATTCATATGCCTTGTTTATATTTAGGGTTTGAATGCTTACACAAAACCTAGATAGTCTATGAATCTCAACTTTTAAAGCCCTGATAACTGAAGAGTCAATGTTAAACTCAAACAGACTCTATATAGATATGAATAAAAATTAACCTATTGAAGTAAATAGGGTGCCCAAAATGTGAGTTCCTGGTTACAAGTAATGTATTATCCTAATAATGGCCTCCTGTAAAGTAAAGCACCAAAGTTTATATTTTTAATTTTTTTCTGAAAAACTTTTATTTGAATGTATTGTTTGAAAAGAATCATTAGATTTGGAGCAAATATTAGATTTCAAAGGAAATTTTAGATGTATCAATTACTTAAAAACAAAACTATATATATATGTTTAGTATAAAAATAAGATACTCATTAATTTCAAGAAACAAAGATATATATGCATTAATAATTTTATATATCTTTAAATGTATATTTGTATGGCAAAGTGAAAAACACTATAGAAACTCATTATCAAATGTATGTTTTTAAATAACAAACCAAAAATTGAAATTATATGATCAGGAACTAAATAGTGGGTCGAGAGATGGTTCAGAAAATAAAGACCTACAGTGTGCTTCATGCAGCTGGACCACTCTGTGCACTAGGTGGGGCTCATCCCATGTAATGAACTGAGACAGCCTGCGCAACACTACACCTTGTGCAGCATTGCATCCCACTAGGGCTGTGGTCACTCTGAAGTGAGTGACAAACTGAGGTTGTTCTCTGACCCCCACATATGTACCATGTCATGCATGGACTCACATACCCAAACATAATACATGCACACATACAAACAATTCTTTAAAATGATATGCAACATTTGAACAAACTGACAGAAAACATTACAGGAATGAGAAGGAATTCAAGGCATAATTAGTACAATAAAATCATCTTTAAATTGTGAATATGTAATCAGTTAACCAGCCTTAATTTAAAGTCCTGAGATTATTGCTGATAATCACATTTCTGTGAGTGATAAGAATTGAATTATGAGAAATGAAAATGCCACACAGCCTCTTACTGCATTCTCATTGCTCCAACACTAACAAGATGTCTTTTATATCTTTCTGTTCCCTTTACCTAGATTTTTACATGTTTTATGTTGTTGATACAAATCAAACCAACCTCTTGTTCTAATTATTTTTTAATTATTTGAAACTAATATATTTTGATATTCAATATTTAAATAAATTATTGTGTGCTAATATGCTTATTTATGTAATAATATGTTTGCTTCTCTACCTTCTGGAATGGACCGACTCAGTAGGGGATAGGTCCCTGGGAATGGGGGTTCTCGAACCATCAGTGAACAGAGATTAGGCTTGACAATGAGTTTTGCATCTGAGTGTATTTTGCAGCTAAGCAGTCTAAATTTTTAAGCATCCATTTCAAAAGCAGGGAGGGGCTTGTGGTTACATTTTCCCACAGAGCAGATTCAAGGAAGTCAGTGAGCAATCAGGCATAAACAGTTCAGGTACAGAATGTGAAGTTATTGTGTTATCATATTTTGAATTCAACATTGAATGAAACAATACAAGGGACAGAACACAGAGCAGAAGACATCATCACTTTTAAGTCCTGACTTGGGATCACTACTTATGTGCTTCTTTTGTCCAGGGTCAATGTTCTCTCCCTAATGAAACTTGTGCCCAGTAACTCTATGCCAAGACAGTTTTTCTTTTCCTTTTCTTTCCTTTTCTTTTCTTTTCTTTTCTTTTCTTTTCTTTTCTTTTCTTTTTTTTTCTTTTCTTTCCTTTCCTTTTCTTTTAGTTCTCTCTACCCAGAGTCTTTTGAAATACCCCAATTCTTTGTAGGCCATAGCATAACTTATTAACTTTTAATGAGTGGAAGTGAAGCAGAACTACTTTGGACCTGGACAGTCCCTGGTTGCAGTCCAAAGTCAGGGATGCTTCCTAGTGACCATGGTTATACCTGAGAGTCCTGATCTGGGAGTGAAGTAGAGTTAAGAATAAGGAATAGATCTCCAGAACAATGAAAGAAATGAAGCTGTAGTTTTTCTCCTGGCAGAAACATCAACCCTAGTCCAGAAAACTCTCTCATTTTCTGGGGTCTTAGCCTCATTCCTCTGTAGTAATTGTTACTCAGATTACTATGGAGGGGTGACAACCTTCATGATATCTATGTCCATAAAATTAACTCATAACTTTTTCTTACAATTTGTGTTACTTTATGCTGGTTTTAACTGGCAGTGGGTGTGTAACTTAAATATCTGACTTTTATTATTTGTTGTATTGTAACACTGAAAATAAGTGCCCTGACTCATATGCTTCCTATATGGCTCTACATGGATCTCAGGAGCCTAGTCAAATGTACATCTGATAAACACAGTGTTGTTGTTTTTTTTCCTTTCATAATTTCATTTCATTTTATTTAAATTAATTTATTCAGATTACATCTAAATTGTTATCCTATCGCTAGTATCCTCTCATTTCTCCCTCCCTCCCACTTTCACCCTATTCCCTCCCCTATGTCTGTGACTGAAGGGACCTCCTCCCCCATTATATGGTCCAGCCTAACATGTCTCATCTTGGTAGCCTGCCTATCCTTTCTTTGAGTGCCATCAGGACTCTGTACCAAGGGGAAGTGGTCAAATATGGGGCACCAGAGTTTATGTCAGAGTCTGTTCCAATCTCCACTCAACTGTGGAGAATGTCCCATCCATTAGCTAGATCTGAGTAAAGGTTTGATCTTTACTATATGTATTGTCCTTGATTGGTTCAGTAGTTTGAGCAGAACTCCTGGGCCCAGATCTATTACTCATGGTGTTCATCTTGTCGGTATCTAGGACCCTCTGGATTCTTCTACTTCCCCATTCTCCCCAATAGGGGAGTCCCAAAAGGATTTCCTCACATCTATTCCCTTTGCTGGAAGGTGAAGATTTTCATAGGATATGCCTCTTGGCCTAGTGTCCAATTATAAGTGAGTATATAGTATTTGACTCTCTCTGCTTCATTATGATCATTCCTAGATCCATCCACTAGTCCAGAAATTTTGGGATATACTTGTTTCTAATAGCATAATGTTATTCCATAGTGTAAATGTACAACAATTACTTTGTTGAGGAAACTTAATATGTTTCTATGTTCTGGCTATTATGGATAAGGCTGCTATAAAGATGGTTGAGCATATGTCCTTGTTTTGTGGTAGAGCATCTTCTTAGTATATTCCAAGGAATGGAATAATAGGGTCTTGAGGAATCTCTATTCCCAGTTTTCTAATACAGCACCAGACAGGTTTCCAAAGTGATTGCCCAAGTTAGCATTTTTACCAACAATGAAGGAATGTTTCCCTTTCTCCACATCCTCGCCAGCATGGGGTGTCACTTGAGTTTTTAATCTTAGCCATTCTGCGGTAAAATGGAATCTCAGAGTCATTTTAATTTACATTTCTCTGATGATTAAAGATGTTGAACATTTATTTAAGTAATTATCCACTATTCAAAATTCCTCTGTTGAGAATTTTCTGTTTAATTCTGAGCCCCATTTCTTAATTGGCTTATTGGATTTGGTGGTGTTTAATTTCTTGAGTTCTTTATATATTTTGGATATTAGATCTTTGTCAGATGTAGAGTTGGTGAAGATCTTTTCCCAATCTGTGGGCTGTTGCTTTGTTGGGTTGACAATGTCTCCTGCCTTACAGAAGCTTCTCAGCCTCATGAAGTCCCATTTATTTATTGTTGACATTAAGGCCTGGGCTGTTGTTGTTTTGTTCAGGAAGTTGTCTCCTGTGCCAATGTGTTCCAGGCTCTTCCGCACATTTTCCTCTAACTGATTAGTGTCTCTGGTTTTATATTGAGATCTTAATTCATTTGGACTTGAGTTTTGTGCATGATGATAAATATGGATTTAATTGTATTTTTCTACATGTAGACATTCATTTAGATTGGCACTATTTGTTGAAGATGCTATCTTTTTTCCATTTAATAGATTTGGTTTCTTTGTAAAAAATCGAGTGAACATTTATGTGTGGATTCATTTCTGGGACTTCAATTCGATTCCATTGATCAACCGGCCTATTGTTGTGCCAGTACCATGCTCTTTCTATTACTGATGCTCCATAGTACAGCTTGAGAACAGGTATGGATATTCCCCTGGAGAATATTTTATTGTACAGGATCGTTTTAGCAATTTGGGGTTTTTGTTTTACCATATGAAGTTGAGAAATGATTTTTCAATGTCTTTAAAAATTGTGTAGGCATTTTGATAGAGATTTCATTGAATGTGTAAATTGCTTTTAGTAAGATGGTCATTTTTACTATGTTAATTCTGCTAATCCAGGAACTGGGGAGGTCCCTCCAACTTCTGATGTCATCTAAATCTCTTTCTTCAGAGATTTGAATTTTTTTCAAACAAGTCCTTCACATGCTTAGTTAGAGTTACTCCTAGATATTTTATATTGCTTGTGGATATTCAAAAAGTGTAGTTTCCCAAATTTCTTCCTCTGCATGATTGTCTTTTGTATATAGGAAGACTACTGTCTTTTTTGAGAAAAAAAATTATCCAGCCATTTTGCTGAAAGTGTTTATCAGCTGTAGGTGTTCTCTGGCGGAATTTTGGTTTTCACTTATGTACACTATCATTTCATCTGCAAATAGGGATAATTTGACTTCTTCGTTATTGATTTGGATCTCCTTTTTTTTCCTATTTGCTGTAGCTTGAATTTCAAGTACTATATTGGAGAGATATGGAGAGAGTTGGCAGCTTTCCCTGGTCCATGATTTTAGAGGACTTTCCTTGAGTACCTCTCCATTTAATTTGATTTTGGCTATTGGCTTACTGTATATAGCCTTTATAACGTTGATGTATGTGCCTTGTATCGCTGATCTCCCCAAGAATTGAAACATGGATGGTTGTTGGTTTTTATCAAATGCTTGTTCTGCATCTAAGGATATGATCATGTGGGTTTTTTTCCTTCACTTTGTTTACATTCTGGATTACATTGATGGATTTTCATATATCAAACCATGCCTACATGCCTGGAATGAAGCCTACCTTTTCATGTTGACAGATATCTTTGTTGTGTTATTTTCTTTATTGTGCCACCATTTTATTGAGTATTTTTGCATCAATGTTTATATGAGAAATTGGTCTGAAATTCCCTTTCTTTTTTGAGTCTTTCTGAGGTTTAGTTATCAAAATGACTGTGGCCTCATAGAATGAATTTGGTAATGTTCCATTCATTTCTATCTTTTGGAGTAGATTGAAGAATTTTGGTATTAGCACTTCTTTGAAGGTCTGGTAGAATTTACCTCTGAAACCAATTGGCTCTGTGCTTTTTTTGGTTGGTAGATTATCAATGATTGCTTCTATTTCTGTAGGGGAAATGAGATTATGTAGTTCGTTTAGCTGTTCGTCATTCAATTTTCGTAAGTGGAATTGATAAAGAAAAGTGCCCATTTCCCTTAGCTTTTCAAATTTTGTGGCATTTAAGCTTTTGAAGTAGGATATTATGATGCTTTGTATTTCTTCAGCATCTGCTTTTATGTCTCTCTTTTCCTTTCTGATTTTGTTGATTTGGATACTGTCCCTCTGCCTTTTAGTTAGTTTGTCTAACGTTTTGTCTATTTTGTTGATATTCTCAAAGAACAAGCTCCTAGTTTTGTTAATTCTTTGAGTTGTTCTCTTTGTTTCTGATTTATTGATTTCAACCCCGAGTTTGATTATATCCAGATGTTTAGTCCTCTTGGGTGTTTCTGCTTCTTTTTTTCTAGGTCTTCCAGATGTGTCATTAAGTTGCTTATGTAGGATGTTTCCAATTTCTTTATAAAGGCACTTAGTGCTATGAATTTTCCTCTCAGCACTGCTTTCAATGTGTCCCACAAATTTGAGTTTGTTGTTCCTTTATTTTCATTGAATTTCAGGAAGCCCTTACTCTTTCTTTCTTTCTTTCTTTCTTTCTTTCTTTCTTTCTTTCTTTCTTTTTTCTTTCTTTCCTTCCTGACCCTGTTGTCATTAAGTAGAGAGTTATTTAGTTTCCATGTGTGTATAGGGTTTTTGTTTTATCAGTTATTGTTGAAGTTCAGCCTTAGACCATGGTGATCTGAGAGGATACAAAGTATTATTTCAATCTTCTTGATTGAGGGTTGCTTTGTGAACTACTATGTCATCAATTTTGGGGAAGGTTCCATGCAGTGCTGAGAAGAAGGTATAATCCTTTGTGTTTGTGTGAAAAGTTCTATAAATACCTGGTAGATCAATTTAATTTAAGATGTTGGTTAATGAAGTTATTTTTCAGCTTATTTTCTGTTTCAATGACCTATCCTTCAGTGAAAGAGGGGTCTTGAAGTCTCCCACATTTAATGTGCTTTGTTAGTTGTTCTTTTACAAATGTGGGTGCCCTTGTTTTGGGAGTATAGATGTTCAATTGTATTGTCATCTTAGTTGATGTTACCTTTGATGAGTATAAAGTGTCCTTATTCATACCTTTTGATTAATTTTGGTTGAAAGCCTATTTTATTAGATATTAAAAATGCTACAACAACTTGCTTCTTGTGACCATTTGCTTGGAATATCTTTCCCAGCCTTTTTATCCTGAGGGAAGTTCTGTCTTTGTAGTTGAGATGGTTTCTTGAATGCAGAAGAATGTTTGTTCTTGTTTATGCATTATTCAGATAGTCTATGTCTTTTTATTGGAGAATTGAGACCATTTATGATGAGAAAAATTAATTACCAGTGACTTTTAAATTCTTTAATTTTTGATGGTGAGTATAGTAGAGTGTGTAGTTGTGTTTTGCGATGGTGTAGTTATCTATTTCCTGTGTAGTTTTGGTTGTAACTAGTCACTTTGGGTGGACTTTTCCTTCTAGTAACTTCTGTAAAGCTGCATTTGTGGATAGGTACCATTTGAATTTGTTTTTGTCATGGAATATTTTCTTTTCTCCATCAACGGTTATTGAGAGTTTCACAGGGTATAGTAGACTGGCCTGACATCTGTTGTCTCTTACTGATTACAGGACTTCTGTCCATGCTCTTCTGATGAGGCTGGGCACAAAATCAACTCAAAAAAGAAGCTAGGGAAACTATGCCCTTCAAAATAGCCACAAAGATCCAAGCAAGTGATAGACTTATATGGAAAAAAAAACCTTTAATTCTCTTAATAAGAAAATTAAAGAAGTCTTCAGAAAATGGAAAGATCTCCCATGTTCATGTAACAGGAGAAACAACACAGTAAAAATATTCAGCCTATGAAAAGTAATCTACAGATTCAATGCAATCATAATTAAAATACCTACACATTTTTTAAAGAGCTGGTGAGATCAATGTTTAATTTCATATAAAAAAACCAGAATACCTAAAACAATTCTGTACAATAAAAGATCTTTCAGGGTAATCTCCATCCCTGATCTTGAGCTGTACTACAGAGTGACAATAATAAAACACCATGTTACAGGGATAGAAGAGACTGGTTGATCAACGGAATCAAATCGAAGCCTAAGAAATAATCCTAATACCTATGGACATTTTGATTTTTGACAAAGAATACAAATTCATACAATGGAAAAATATAGGATCTTCAACAAATAGTGCTGGAGTAAGTGGATGTCTGTATGTATAAAAATGCAATTAGACCCATATTTATCACCATGCACAAAATTCAACTCAAGTGGATTAAAGACCTCAAAATAAAACCAGATACACTAAATCTCTTAGAAGAAATGGGGCTCATCTTAACCTTAAACAACTAAGTTTCATTTTAAACTAAGTACCTGGTATTCTAGATGAAACAAGATATGAAAAATGTTTTCTTCTATGCTGCCAAATTCAAATAGCTAAAACACTGAGAATGTAACATTTATATAATTTCTAATTGTTTCATGGTGCTTCTTGCTATAGGTAGTCTATTGTATATATGTCAAATAATATAAATGTATATTTAAAAAATAAAAAATGTTTCATTAATGATAAAAATTCTAGCCCCAAAGAAAAAAAATAGGCTCAGGTGGGAAAAGACTCTTTGGAGGCCTAAGCTATATACCATTGTTGTAACCTTCTGGTAAAGAAGCTGGCTATGTTTCATCAATATACTGAAAATCTCTGTGCAGCTCACTTCAAAAGAAATAAAATAAATTTCTTCAGAAAGTAAAAACATAAAAGAAAGAAAGAAAGAAAGAAAGAAAGAAAGAAAGAAAGAAAGAAAGAAATGTCTTTCAGGCTAAACAGATAATTCCCGATAGAGGAATAGAGAATGACTGAAAAAAACTTAAAGAAATATTCAATACTCTTAGTCATCAGAGACATGCAAATCAAAATGACTCTGAGATTCCATCTTAAATCCTTCAGAATAGATAAGATAAAAACCATAAGTGATAACACATGGTGTACAGGATGTGGAGAAAGCAAACACTCTCCATTGGTGGTGGTAGTGCAAACTTGTACAATCAGTTTGGAAATCAATCTGGTGCTTTCTCAGATAATTTGGAATAGAGTTTTCTCAAGATCCTGCTGTTCTAATCCTTGGCATATAGCTGAATGATACTCTACCACAACACAATCACACTTGCTCAATTATGTTCATACCATCTTTATTCATAATAACCAGAAACTGGAAAAAAAAACCTAGATGTCCCACAATTGAAGAACGGATAAAGAAACTCTGGTACATTTACACAATAAAATACTACTCGCCTATTAAAATCTGGTAATCTTGAAATTTTCAGGCAAATAGATGGAAATAGAAAAAATTATCCTGAGTGAGATAAACCAGATCCAGAATACATGCATGCAATATACTCACTTATAAGTGGATATTAGCCTAACATGGATGTCTTCTGAGTATCTTCACACAGCCTCAGATATGGACAGATGCTGTGACTCACTACAGGTCTCCAGGTAAAAGTAGTATAAAAAAAAGGAAGACAGAAGGACCTAGAGGATCCAGATGCACCAGAAGAAGATCATCAAGGCTGGTGCATCTAGACCTGCACAATCTGCTGAACCATCCAAGGTCAATGCGTACAGTAAACCTAGACCCCCTGCTCAGATCTAGCTAATGGAAAGCTCATTTTCCATGGTTGTGGGGAGAGCAGGGACTGCCTCTGACATGAACTCTGGTGCTCCAAATTTGACCATTTGGTGGGGAGGACTAGCTACACTCAGAATAAGGGAAAGCATGCTATCAAGATTAAATATGATAAGCTGTGATTATATGGTAGAGAAGGAGGTCCCAATCTGTCTAAGACTAGAGAAGGGGAATAGGGAAAAAATGGAAAGATACAAGTGAGGGGATAACTATTGGGATGTAATAAATTATTAAAAATAAATTTATGAAAGCCTTATACTGAAATAGGAGATAAAGCACACATGAAAATATTAGGACACTTGCTTTGCTCTTTGTTGCTGAATCACAGGGAATCAGTATTTTACATTCTCTACACTTATAGTGTTAACCAATATTTAAATCCATAAATATTATGACATAAATTGGTGAGTATTTTGTTTAAAATATATTTCTATAAGTGTGAACCTGCTGATAAATTGTTAAATATAAATACAGGAATCTGTAGAGTTTCTTTTTAATTTGGAAGCCTTATGCCTTTCATATCATGCTGCATTTATTTTTAAAGAAAAATGAATGATACATATGCTACAGCACTGGGTCTTTATTAATGCTCCACTCTGACTTCTGTACAATATGAAGCAAATCTCTCAAGTCATCTATGTATAGTCAACATGCTTGCATGACTTCTGTTCAGATTTGCATTTTGTCTGTTATTCTATCTTCTCAGAGGATCAATTTTTCCATGTACCAATGTGTCCCCTTTCTTGATGATTACAGGAAGCCACATTTCTCAAGCTTAGTAAGGTACATTAGGGAAATACATAATTTTTCTCCAAAAACCACTGTAAAATATTTCCCTCTTCCTGAAAACCATGCATATACCTTGTATTTTGAATTATAAATTTACCACCTGCCACTTCCTAAAGAAGGAAATGATGGCAATTGGCCATTTCATACTTATACTAGAAAGAAAAAGACTATCAAGGGCACCTTCACATTTCACAGATTCACAGCCTGTGGGTCACAACCTCTTTGGGTGTCAAATGACCTTTTGCAAGGGTCACCAAAGATCATTGGAAAACAGAGATATTTATGTTGTAATTTATGACAGTAGCAAATTTACAGTTATAAAGTACACAAAAAATTATATTATGATTTGGAGTAACCACAACATGAAGCACAGTATTAAAGGATTTCAGTATTAGGATTGTTTGAGAAAAATTTTCCTAGATAATTATTGGCTTAAAACTATCAATTGGGCTGTGGAGATAGGCTACTTGGAAAAAGTGCTGGATTTTTAAGAATGAAGATGTGAGATCAAACCCTAGAACTTTGTAAAAATGGCTGTGTGTGACAGTGGCTGCATATAACCACAATTTGAGGGAAGAACTAGACAAACATCAAGATACTTTAAGATCCTTGTCCATGTAGCCTAAACTAATAGGCAAATGACGTCATTTCCCAAAATAAGATGAATGGCTTCTAGGGAAAAAGGTTCTCCTTCTACCTTTCGATACATGTACAGCTGAGCCCATATACATTTGAGTACATTGAGAAACACTTAAAACTATCAGTAATGAACCTGGTCTCAAGTAGTCAGTCTATCCTGAAACTCATTAGTCTTCAAGTTGAACCTGGAATCTTGAAATCCAATTTTCACTTACACATCCAGAGTTCTGGAGTTCCACAAATATCCCTTATGCTGGTTTTATTTTATTCTTTAGATAGAACCCAAGAATGCAAACATTCTCTCAATTGAACTATATGGCCATTAATATATTTTTGTTTTTATTAAAATTACAATTGAATTTCCTTCTGTGGATAAGAAAAAAATACTTTCATTCAAGACATATGACCTTTGGTAGACATGTTTGCATATGTCATTGCATCTAACTAACTCTATATAGATATGTGTTGAGTTTTATTCTGTAAAAGAGAAAGCCTAGATACCTCTTTTTAATTGCCAAGCTAGCCATGCCCCTACATCACAACAGGGATATCTCTGTGGCTTCTTACTCCACTGAGCAATTTTGTTGTAACCCAGGTAGATCAAAAATTTTAATACTTATTTTCCTAGAGGAATGAAAATTTCCTCCAAATCTGCCATAATTTTCTGCTGGGACTAGGAGCTAAATTCATATGTAACATACTACCAGATAAAAAGCATGTGTTTAAGGAGATCTGAAAGATATAAAAGAAAATTTATATCAAAGAATTAGCAAGCTCATAGTGCCTTTCAATGGGTTGAGCAAAGAAACAACTAGGGAAAGGTATCTTAACTATATTCAGCAACTATGAAGGTCCACTTGTTCAGGGATGGGAAGGAAGGTCACCTGGAAAACTGTTTGCTTGCAAGCATGAGAACTCAGATCAGGGTAAATATTTGGGTATACTAATGTTACACAATATACACTTTATAAATAATATAATTTGTAGTTTAAAATAGTTTTTATTTCAAGTTGGCATGTGAATAGACACTATATTCTGAAAATGCCCACTCTCTTTGGAACTGGCCTCATTTAATAAAACACATTATCTAAACTTCTTAAGACTACTTTAAAGTGCATTTCAGGAGAACTCAATCTGCCATCTTAACTTGTTAGCCATGTTAAACTTATGACAAAAGATTGCCCAAGGAGCCTCTTTTCCAGACAAGCACTAGATTTTGGAGAAAATAGTGTATTTATTTTATCAGCCTTTTGTTTAATTGTAAATCATCAAAGAGGACCTTGGAAATTTTATGAACATTCTCACCATGACCCCTAATTCAGTCATCCTCTGTTTTTCTGTGTGTAAAATGGAGTATGTCTTGCCATGGTCAAAGTACTTGCACCTATCTAAAATTTCTATGTTGTAATAAATCCACCTGCCCCAGATGAAGGTACAAAGATATTGGGTCTTTCAGAGATATGGAAGTCATGAGGGAGTAGCTCTCATAAACAAAATTAATTCTGCTTGAAAAGATACTACTGCTTTAACCCCACTTTTTTTCCAGTAGTACAATGCAGTGAAAAGGGATGTAACTGAACTATGATGTAGTTCCTCCATAAATACTCAAACTGCACTGATTTTCGAAATTCCAGGACATAAAAATGGTAACTCCTACCTACAAGCCAGCCAGATGTGCTAGTCTGGTACAGAGACACTCACAGAAACTTGGCAAATAAATGGTGGGTCCCTGTTTTCATTAATTTTCTCATTGATTGAATCTAATACATGACATAACAAAAACAGGATAGATTGAATATTTTAGCTTGGTATTTGAAGGTACATAATCACACAGAGAAAGCATACTGGCAGGGCAATGAGGTAGCTGATCACACTGCATCCACAGTACAAAGGTAATCAGAGGAATGGATGTGGTTGCTCTGCTCACTACCTTCTTCATATAGTCTTGAATCTCTGCCCATAGAATGATACCATCAACATTTAGGATGTGTATTCACCGCATCTTGCTCAGTCAGAAATATCTTCACAGATATTCCCAGACTTTTCTCTTATGTGATTCCAGAAGCATTCAGGGACATAATTTTTACTAACCATCATAGATGCTAATGGAGTAGTCCTGGAGCAAAAAGATGGTAAAATCATTTTATCAGGACATTTTTTAAATCTTATGATGGAATCATAAACATATGGGCTATTCCTAGGCAAGACCTAGGCAAAGGAAGTAAGTTACTAGTTGTAAGATGTTGAAGAAGGTGTTTTTTCCACTGTTATCTTCTGCTTCATGTTGCTTCTTGCCTATCATGACCTGCATAGACTCCCCCGTCATAAACCTACCATCAGGATTTTGTACCTCATTAGAGATCCTTAGTTATAAGAGAACCATTCAATTAATGGTAACTAAATGATAACTAAAAGACTGCAGACTCTAAAATTATATTAAAAATGAATCATTTCCTCCTTTAAGTGACTAAGACTAGTTAATTTTATTTTTCTATGGTGTTGGGCCAGCCTACAACAGTCCTGTTATATGATAGAATTTGTAGAACTGAGAAATGGTTCAAAGCAAAACAAGATGTTGATTACTAGGTTTACCAGAGAGAACAGGCACTTTTAGTTTCTTTCCCAACTTTGCCTGATTGAGGGAGAAGCAAGGCTCATAATCTCAGAAGACAAGACAAACAAAACCAAGAAGGTTGAGGAAAACCACAGTCATAGGAAGTTCCTAAAAGCCTAAGGTTAGACATTCATGCCAGCCAACCTGCCCCCAAGTTGTGAAGAAAGTGCCAAGGAAGCAACTGTCACAGCTGCTGTTCATGTTAATGTGGTGTTTTCCTTTAAAGCAGCTGCCATCGTGTCATCCATGTTCTTTCATGTAACCTATAGTACTGTAAGTTACCCCAACAAGGATACTGATTCACTAAGCTTGACTTGAATGGAATTGTTTCCTTTTTGTCAACTGTTACTTGTCCAGGCTAAAGAGATGTATGCTTATATTTCCCCAGAAAAATTTATACACTAAGTCACTTGGAAAGAGACTGTGTTCTAAAAGTTTAAGGAATGAAAGAGTGATAATGTTCATTACTTTATATTGAGATATTCTATTTCAGGCCCTGACATATATTTTATCCAAACACTGGAGTTTGAAGAGTCAAGAACTCTTGTAGCAAGTAAATAGCCATCATGATCCTTTGGTAAGTTGCCATTGATTTAGTTGAATGTGGGTATCTTAATTTATGCCTATCATGCCAAAAGTAATGTGACCTTGCTCTGACTCTAAAGCTGCTAGCTTCCAATGGTTTTTGCATTTGTTCAGTTGTCCCAGAAAGTTAATTAATTTTGGTGTAATTGTGAGATTAAAACTAAAGGTGATTTAAATGCCACAGCCTGTTGATAGTGTTAAAGTAAAGAGTTCTCTTGAATTAATGAGCTTAATGGACATTCATTTCACAAGCAGACAACACACAGCAGCCTGCTTTCCCTTATTCAAAGGCTGGGTCTCCAGTACTTCCTTAGGCCAGCAGGACACAGCACATAAAGAAGAGACACTGGATTGTGAATTACAAAATGAGTTCGCATTATTATTTTAAATGTTAATCATGCATACCAAAATTACTTGGGCCACTTCCCAAACTAACATAATCCTAACACAGTGTGCATCCTATAGAGCACAATAATCAGACTAAAGAATTTGGGGCCTTCCTGCCTTCTTTTTTGATTAATTTGGCATTCTTAGAAAATGTACTTTAAATCCTGAAGCAGTTCCCTGACCTTGTACCTTCCTGAAAAAATAAGTTCAAGAACAAACACATAACAAAGAATAGTTAATAGTGAAATAAAATGGGAATAAATATTTAAGATGAAAGGTAAATCTTTTCTCAATGTTTTATCCATCTTTTGCACAAGGCATTGGCATAGATGTCACACTCTCTTCTTGTAACAGTATCCTGTGGTAACTATATTTATATCAACATTAAATGCTGTTATCTTATGCTTTAAAACTGTAGCTACTCTAACTGGAAAGATATACCAATATTTCTGGATGTTTTATTAAAATTGTCGTATATAGGCTCATATATTTGATTTCTTAGTCTTCTGAAAGTAGAACCATTATTAGAGATATTAGGTGTGGCCTTTTTGGAGGAAGTGTGTCATAGTGGTGGCTTTTGAGGCAGTATCACCATCTCTTCCCAAGAATTAGGATGTAGCTCTTAGCTACTGAACAAGTCCTGTGCTACCTTTCATGATGATATGGTTCTAAGCCTCTGAAATGATTAGCAAGCCAACTAAATGTTTTATTTTATGAGTAACCTTAGCCACGGTGTCTCCTGACCAAGGATATAGAACAGTTAATGAGAAAATATGTTGGTGAAAGAGATTTGGGTACTTCTCTGAGAGGCCTTACTGTGCTGTCTATTGGAGCGATATAGAAGATTTTGGGGCCCTGGGCTAGGAAAGGCATTGCATATTTTAAGGGGACATCCTAGTAATAGCATAAACAATAGAGATGAGGGCAATTTGAACTCTGAGCATCTAATTTAAGAAAAGGTACAGTTTGATGTGGAAAGAAGGACCAGAAAATATAATTCAGCTAAGTCTTGTTCTCAAGGGGACAAAATTTTGAAGGAAAGCCTGATGTTAAGTGGAATAAAGTAAGTGGTAACGTCAGCAAAAGATCCCACTAAGCTAAACTTTCAGCTTGTGTAAGGAAATTAAAGGAAAGCTTACAGGATGAAAGAAATAATTGATAACAGAAAGGTGATATAAATGTACTTGAAAGAGTGGACCAAGTTTCAGCCCTATGTAGCAGCAGAATATAGCAAATTTTCTAAGTGCCTCTGTCTTTGGAGTCAAGGATACAAGAAAACAAATATGTAAATTTTCTTCTTAAATAAGGAATACTATTGAGGACAGGGGAGTGGCAGGGGTGTCATTGCATGCAGGCCCACTGAGGCTTTTTTATGAAGATACGGAGTGAAAACCTGGATTATGTTGTGACCTTGAGATTCCAGCCTTGGAAATTCCTGCAGAGAACTGCATATTAGGTGTGGAAACTGCCCAGGAGATAGAAAAATGTTACAGTTATCAAGGCTGGAAGGACTTGTAGTTCTGAAGAGTGCTTTGTCATCAGACATGGTGATGCAGAGCTTGGAATTTTCCCTGCTAATTTTCATTCTTATTTTGGCCCTGAATTTTCTCACTATGCTTCCTTTACATCCTTTTTTGATTGGGGATTTGCATACTGTGCCACTTTATGTTAGAAGTATGTGATCTGCTTTTTTATTCTGATTTTATGGAGGGATTTTAGCTAAGCTATTGCCATATGTCTTAGAAGACAATTTAAACTTTCATCTTTTAAACCATGTTGGGCAATTCCAGAAGATTTGAAACCCTCTTCTAAATACTAAATATGCACAGTCCCACAGAAGCACATTCCTACACACATATAAATGTATTCAAACATTTTTGAATAATGTTAAAAAATAAAATCCAGCTTGTCGTTGCCTACATAAGCTTAGAAAATGTGCATACCCATCTGTGGAAGGACAGCAGGCTTTGTCCCAGGTGAAAGCACTCATGGCAGGATTTGCCCCAGGCTTGTTGCTTGGAAAGACCAAGGATACCCCCAATGAGGTTGATGTTGTAATAGACTGATTGGAGACATTCTGCTTCTAGAATTCAGGAAATGGACAACGTCTCTGGCTGGGCTATCGTGTTTCTAATTGAACATCAATGGGAGGAGTGATCCAGAGTAGAGACTGGCCATTGTGCCCTAGAGAGAGATGAAGGCAGAAAGAAGAGGAGAAGGCTGCAGTTTCAGAGCATGAGGGCACATAGATCACAACCAGCATACAGGCCAGATCAGCATGCAGGCCAGAGACACCTAGCGATCTGTCCTGTGAAAGAGACACCAGAAAGTTTATTCTTGTTTACATTTAACCTTTTCCCTCTTGCATAGAAGAGTTGGGTTGTATAATATAGATTAATTGTTAAAAAACAGAGCCAACAAGTGGCGCTTGACATGGGGCCCGATCAGTTCTATAATCTCTAAAGGTATAAGGGAAGATGCAAAAATTCAACGATACAGAAATGCTGTCTCAAGATATCAACAAAAACACAACTACCATTGCAAAACTCATTCTTGATTTATACTTAGGGGGAATATTCTGTTTTTGTTGTTTTTATTGTATTTCATTCTTAGAAGGATTAGAAGAAATGCAAATAAGATAGAAAAACTGAAAGGGACAGTAAATTCTATAATTTTGGAAAAGATCCCAGATTTGACTGGGCAGATGGAAAGAATGAGGAAAGAAAATGAAAGGATGTGACACTGAATAGCATATTTGGCAAATGAGAGTGAAGAAGGACTGAAAATAGAGAGACCAGAAATCAATAAAAAACTGGAAGAGTCAATAAGCTCTACCCTTTTGGAAAGAATTACTGACTTGACTGAACAAATGGGCAAAATGCAGAAAAAAACTGGAAGAGGTGGAAAGGCAAAGGTCACCTTTGGTTAAAAAGGGTGGAGAAGGTCAGAAACCAGAGGAAAAGAAAGGCACACAGACCAAAAGGTCTTTGGAGGAAAATGTCCCAGGGGAAGACACCTCTAGATTTGTCCAGACACCTTCAGCTTTTTTTTTAGTCACTATAAACATGTCCCTGTTCAAAACGGTGCTGAGAGTTATGATGAAATGGCATGCTATACTTTAGACATGATGGATTAAAAACATTTTAAGTAATCCATCATCAAATATGTTATGCACATCGGCTTCGTTAACCAAATATTAAGCAGCTGAGCCACACAGCTTTGTTCCCCAAGATTGGAAAAATTTAGTTTCAGTGGTATTAGAAGCAACACAACAGTTACAGTGGTTATTGTTGTGGTGCACTGAGGCTATAAGAATAGAGCAAGAAAATACGACATGGGGAATAAATATTAATAGAGATCAATTGTTTGGTGAAGGACAATATACTAATTTAAGATAACAAATTCAATATGAAGATAGAGTGATTGAAAAATGTCATATTGCAGCCTTGAGGCTTAGGAGATGGTAGATGAACCTGGGAAAACAACTATTCAATTTACTAAAGTATTTCAAAGACCTGGGGAACCCTGTATAGAATTTTTGCAGAGATTAGGTTATTCTATATAGAGAGTGTTTCCAGATTTTGATACCAAAAAGGCATTAAAACTTATGGCTTATGAGAATGCAAATGCTGAATCTAAGAGGGTACTTAAACCATTAGAGGACAGAGGAGCTACATTAGATGACTGGGTAAAGGAGACAGTTAATACTAACTCTCAGGAGAATCAAAACAATATTGTGGAACAAGCTATAGACAGAGAGGCCAGATATCCTAATACTGAGTGCTTTAATTGTGGTAAAATTGGTCAAAATGCAAAGAAACTGAAGAGATAAAATTTCCAGACCTCAGAATAACCAGCTCAATAACCCAGAAGAAAACAACTCATAGGAGATAACAAGAAGGTTCTGGCTATAATGGTAATGAGATGTCAAGACTTCCAGGGTATTGTAGTCACTGTGGGAAAGTAACATATTGGTCTAGGCGTTGTCAATCTCACAGAGATATGAAAGGCAATATCTTGCCATTGGGAAATGGCAGGAGGAGCCAATCGGCCCAGGGCCCCATAAAAAATGCCAGGTATATTCCCTTGGCCAGTCCAGAAGTCACAGACCTGTAGGAAAATGAGAAACAAGTATTAGTGATCTAGTGCATGCTACTGAAGGCAGTGCAGCCTTGAATTTGACTTTAAATATGTCTCTTACTCTATCACCACATTTTGAATGTTACAAATTAAATACTGGTGTTTTCAGTCCTTTACCTTCAGGCACAGTAGGAATGGTTCTGGGAAGAAGTGGGCTGACTTCTCATGGTTTTATGGTGCATCTTGGTATTATACATGGAGATTCTAAGGAGGAAATAAAAATCATGGCATGTGTAAAGAAGGAGATGAAAATTAATTCCGGTGATAGAATTGCTCAATTGTTACTGTGTCCTTACATTAAGGGAAAAGTTTCTACCATGGAAAGGATTGAAGCATTTGGAAGCATAAAAACATGTGTGTTCTTGCAAACAATAGTTAATGATCAGAGATATAAATTAATTGTACAAATGAATGGTGTTAAAATAGAAGGGTTGGTAGAAGACATGATGTGTCAATCATGTCTTAGAAGTCATGGAACCCAAATTTGCCACTTCAGATGGATTATATAGAAATTATTGGAATTGATAAATTATCTCAAATAGAACAAAGTGTGTGGTGTCTTGAGTGTTTGGGACCAGAAGGGTAGACAGGGAAGATGAGACACTATGTGGCAGATATACCCATAAGTCATCTATGGGGAAGAGATCTCTTACAACAATGGGGTACTCAGATTAATATTCCTGCAATCACAGAGGTAAACAATGTTGAATATAGGGATGAAATGGTACATGCTCCTGTGGAAGTGATTATTGTCAATGATCAGTAGTGACAACAGGATATGCCCACTGTCCAAGTTCAGAAATCTTCAGGTTTAGAGTATTCAATTTGTAAGAGGGGCCACTGATGAGATACCAACAGTCTTGCCTCTATATTGATTTCAAGCAGAACTGTATGACAGGAGCAGTGGCCCTTAACAAAAGAAAAGTTACAGGCCCTTCACTGTTTAGTGAAAAAGCAGCTAGAGACTCAATAAATCAAAGAATCTTCCAGTCCCTGGAATTAACCTGTGTTTGTGGTAAGAAAGAAATCAGGCAGGTGGAGAACTATAACTGATTTGAGGGCCATAAACAAAGTAATTCAACCCGTGGTTCTGGTTCATCTTGGAATTCCTTTGCCTTCTTTGCTACCTAAGTCTTGGCATATAATTACAATTGATTTAAAATTTTGTGGGGTTTTTTGTTTGTTTTTTTTTTCTTTTTTTTTTTTTTTTTTTACAATACCTCTGCATAAGAAGGACAGGGAAAGGTGTGCTTTCACAGTATCTACTTTAAACATTAATCATCCAATGACGAGATATCATTGGAAGGTACTTCCACAGGGAATGTTGAAAAGCCCAATCTCATGCCAATATTTTGTTCAATAACCATTAGAAATAATTTGTAGGCAGTTTTCTCAATCCATTATTTAATATTACATGGATGATATTCTTCTAGCCAATTCTGATCCTAATGTTTTAGAAAAATGTGGAAGGAAGCACAAAGAATTCTGCCATACTGGGGATTACAAATTACTGTAGAAAAAGTACAAGAGGAGAGTCAATTACCTACTTAGGATATAAAATAACTGAACAAACATTTTGACCACAAAAAAATATAGATACATGGAGATCACTTAACTGGTTAGGGCCTACAATTGGGTTAGCAACCTGTGAGTTAAATAACTTGTTTCAAATGTTACAAAGGGATTCAGATTTAAATAGTCCAAGGTGTCTAACCACTGAAGCAGAAAGGGTGTTGATTCTGGTAGAGCAAAAACTGCAAAAATCATATGTGTACAAAATTGATTCTGAACTTGGTTGCATTCTGGTTATTATGCCTTCAAAATATTCTGCTACTGGGCTTCTTATGCAAAGCAAAGACAGACTCATAAAATGGATATTCCTGGTAAATAAACAAAGGAAAATGTTGAAAACATTTATAGAGAAAATTTCTGAATTGATTACTAAGGGAAAAATAAGGTGGCACCAACTGTCATGGATAGACCCAGTGGAAATTGTAGTGCCTTTTACTAATTCAGAGATTGTGTCATTTTGGGTTATTAATGAGGTTTGTCAAGGAGCTTGTAATAATTATTTGGGAGACACTAACAAGAGATACCCAAAAAGCAAATATATACAGTTTATAAAAATAACTAATTGGATTCTTCTGAGTATTTTAAACAGATGACCAATTCAGGGGCACCCATCTTCTACACTGATGCAAACAAATCAGGTATAGCTGGTTATAAGTCTGATAAAATGAGTAAGGTGATTAAAAGTCCATTTATATCAGTCCAAAAATCAGAATTGTATGCAATCCTTATGTTATTGTTAGATTTTTCTAAATCTCATAAGTAATTACTGACTCTCAATATGTAGAAGGAGTTGTTTTGCATATAGAAATGGCTAAATTTACGTCTGATAACTCAGAATTAACTATATTATTTATAGAACTTCAACAGGTCATCAGAAGCAGAAACTATCCTTTGTGTATATTACTCATATTTGATCACACACTGGTTTACTGGGTCCATTGGTACAAGGAAATGAAGAAATCCACAAATTATAAATAGGTAATGTATTTGAAGCCTCAGAATTTCATGAAAATATCATCTTAATGTTAAGGGATTGAATATAAATTCCCTATCAATTGGCAACAAGCCAAAGAAATAATTAATAAGTGTCCTATATGTTCATATAATTTAATCGCATTACCTGCTTGAATTCAACATAGAGGTATCAAAAGGAATGAAATTTGGCAAATTTTGTTTCATTTTGCTGAATTTGGATAGATTAGGTATGTGCATCATACCATCGATTAATATTCTGGTTTTTGATGAGCCACTGCCTTAAGTTCTGAAAGGGATGACTGTGTAATTACTCATTTACTCGATATAATGGAAATTATGGGTATACCTGTCCAGGTTAAGACTGACAATGCTCCTGCATATGTGTCCCTTGAGATGAAAATATTCTTTATGTATTATGAGTTAATAAAAGTTTCATTTATGGATTTCTTTCTTCTATCTTTCTTTCTCTCTTATCTTTCTATCTCATCTAATATTTGAGATAAGGATAGAAGGAAGGGAGAATATAGGTTTATAGAATAAAAAGTAGATTTTGTAATCTACTAGCCTCAGATAACTTACATTGGTACTGTAAATTGATGAAAATTTAAGACTATCTTATTCAAAAATGGCTTCTCATTGATAAAAATTAAATTGTATATTGTTATTCAACTTTTGCCTTATGTATTGTATGTTATATGCTAGTAAATCTTATTATATATTGTATTTTCGTAGAAACTTAAGATCATTTTTTCAACATTTATTTAATGTATTATTCATGTGCCACTCATTAAAAAAGGTGATTTCTCATGAAAACTAACTACTAGTAACCTGCTCAGGATGATAGGAGATAAAAGTTAGTATTTAGTTACCAATAAATCTTACTAGATACTAATTTACTTGATCATAGAGCAGGTTTGTATAATTTCTTGTGTATGTCCACAAAGGAAAAGATTGATAAATGTAAGAATATATAGAAAGATGGTCTTCAAGGTCTTCAGAGATCAACAGAATATGGTATTTAATTATGGAGGACCTTCCTGACAGAGAGAGACATCACTACTGCCTGCATCTCCACATACATCATTGATGATGAGAGCATCAAGAGAGACAAGTGACAAAATAGTCACTGGACTGAAGAATTGTTCTTATCTTGACTGCTGATGACAGACTTACTGTCTGCCATGGTCAACAGTGATGCTGAGAAGTTAACTGTCCAGCTTTGCAGAGACTAGGTGGACCAGATTGGCAAAATTCCTGCCTCACGAAGCAATTTGTTGGATGTTTTGGGCCAATAAAGCTGAAGACTGATTGCTCCAATGATGGAGAAAATCTAGTGATTGTCCAAGTGATCACATCTCTCTGTCCTATCCACACATGGAATTTGACCACCAGCACTTCCTTTACATTAGATAGAATTTCCTTCTTGCGTCTCTGATGGGATTGAAGACTAGATAGCCACAGTCTTACTATAAGCTTTAGTTTAAGAATTAAAAACACATTTATACATTGATAATTGTAATTTCTAATGAAGAGACTTTAGAAAACTCTAGACAATAAGAAAGAATCCTCTTTGATAGGATAGTGGAATACATTCTCCAAGGTTAACAAATATAAAAGGACTGGTTTATGTATTTGATACCTGATTATTCTGTACATATGTATATTTGTGTATATACTTCTTAATTATTTTTAAATGAAAAGGGGAATGCATGCTCATGGACTGCAATCTTTGTCCCAGGGGAAAGAACTCATGCCAGGCTTTACCCCAGGCTTTGCCCCTTGGAAACACCAAGGATACCCCCACTGAGGTTGACATTGTGATCAACTGATTGGAGTCAACCTATCCTAGGTCCCAAATTCAGGAAACCAACTGGGAACTCTGGCAGGGCTGTTGTCTTTCTAATTGAACATCAGTGGGAGGAGGAATCCAGAAAGGAGAAGGGGCATTGTGCTCCAGAAAGAGATGCAGGCTGAGAGGAGAGGGGAAGGTGCAGGTTCAGAGCATGAGCACATATGCATAGGGGGGACCAGACCAGTGTGCATGTCAGAGACAGCTAGGGATCTGTCCAATGGAACAGATACCAGAAGGTTTATTTTTGTTTCCCTCTAACCTTTTTTCCTCTTGTATAGGATATTTGGGTTGTATAATAACGTCTAATTGTCAAGAAACAGAGCCAACACCCATCTACCTTATACTTTATAGATTTTGGACACAGTGACCAAACATTTAAAGAAACCTATGGTTTCTCACACTGGGGGTAGTAACCTTAAACTATAATTAGCTCTTTGTTTCTGCGTATGGACTCATGAATTACTTTCTATTATATAATATAATAAGCCTTAATATAGCTCCCTTGATCTTGTCCAAGCACTGTGTGTGTAAACTATTTCTTTTTCTAATGAAGTGATAAAATATTGTGTGAAAAACTAATTATGTAAGTAAGAGTTTATTTTGGCTTATGTTTCTGAAGATGAATCAATCATGACATAGAAACAGGGTAGCAAAATGATAGCATAATGGCAGCAGTAGAAGCTGAGAGATTATATCTCTAACAGAAACACAAAGTATAAAGCAAAATGAGAATGAGGTAAGGTTTAAACTCTCATAGCTACTCTAAGTGATGTGCTTACTTCAGCAGGGCTGTAGCTCATAACAATATACCCCCAAAGAAGCATGCATTCAGAACCAAGTGGTCAAATGCCTGAGGTTATGCAAGACATTTCTCATTGAAATCACCATATTTCAAAGCCTGGCCCTTTTAGGCTCACAGCCATATCACAAAGCAAAATATATTTAATTATGCATCAAAAGTCATCCAATTATTTCAGTTTCAAACTGTTTAAGTCTTCAAATTGTAACATTTCTTCACAGACTCAAATGATCTCTCAAACATTATTTTCTACCAAATAAAAAGCCACTTTTAAAATCTATATGGTACTATATCAGAAAATTGGGAATAGGGCTTCCTCAAGACCCAGCTATTCCACTCTTTGGAATATACCCAGAAGATGCTCCTGCACACAACAAGAACATTTTCTCAACCATGTTCAAAGCAGCCTTATTCATAATAGCCAGAACATGGAAAGAGCCTAAGTGTCCATCAGTAGAAGAATGGATAAATAAACTGTGGTAAATTTACACTATGAAATACTACTCAGCTATTAAAAACAAGTAATTCACGAATTTGTGGACAAATGGATTGAACTAGAAATGATCATAATGAGTGAGCTAACCTAGAAACAGAGAGACTCAAATGATATATAATCACTTATAACTGGACACTAGCCCAATATGCAGATCTCATGAAAGCCTTCACTTACAGGAAAGTGGGATAGAGGTGAAGACATCCTTTGGGGACTCAAGGTGACAAAAATATAGGAGATAAGGAAATAGAAGGATCCAGAGGGTCCTAGAAACCTACAAGAAGAACATTATGATGAGCAGATCTGGGCCTAGGCTTCTGCTCAAACTATGACACCAGCCAAGCACAATACTTGCAGTGAACTTTGAATCCCTACCCAGATCTACTCAATGGAAAGGACATTCTTCACAGTAGAGTGGATAGTTGTGTCTGACTTTCACACGAAATCTGGTGCCCCATATTTGACCACGTCCCTTGGATGGGGAAGACTGATGGCACTCAGAAGAAGAATAGCATTCTACCAAGAAGAGATTTGATACCCTATGAGCATATACAGGGGGAAGAGGTCACCCTCAATCCCAGTCAAAGGGGAAAAGAGTAAGGGGAAAATGAGAGGGAAGGAGGAATGGGATGATACACGGGATGGGATAACAATTGGAATGTAATATGAATAAATTAATAAATATATTTTTAAAATAATAAAAAAGAAAAACCATGATTAAATAAAGATACATAGATAAATAGATAGATAGATAGATAGATAGATAGATAGATAGATAGATAGATAGATAGATAGCATGTAAACAAATAGACTCACTGGTACACTACTTATGACCAATATCTAGGTTTCCAATGGGCCCTTTAATTTTCCTTTCTTCCTTCCTCCCTTCCTCTTTATTTTTTCATTCAATCACATACTTACTCACTTACTCATTCAGTCACTCACAGTTCAATGTTTGGTAGTGCTGGGCATCAATATCAGGCCCACAAATGTGGTCCACACCTACTCTCCAGTGAGGTACTCTCCAAGTCCTACACCGTCTTCTGAGTCATAATTAATTGTAAGGCATATTGATCACTTTCTCTCACTTTGTCATCTGTAGGGAAATGTCTGGATTTGAATTCTAAGTATGTTTTATTAAATATTTTCCTTAATTTATATACGTCTTGATTTTTCCCATTAAACCTTTCTCAAGATGCTATAAAGTATAGATAATCCAGTAAAGAAAATTCAAGAATAAAGCATTAAATATTTATTTCATAACTGTATCATAAAACATGAATAATATAAAAAAGCAAATTACATCCTTTCACCATGGGGTGGGACAGAATATACATTACCATTTTGAAGTGGAAGAATTAGGGCATTTCAAGGGAATACTGAACCAAAGAAAGACAAAAACCCAGGACAGAAAGCACCACGTCTGATAGCTATAGGTTCCATGTCTGGGACTGTAACTTCCAAGCCCTTTATTAGCAATATATATCAGCTTTTCTGACTATAAAACACATCTCTTGGGTTGGTTCTACTACCCTCTATGCAGCTTGTCTAGTCAAATGTCTCATGACTTTTACATATTTGCCATTTAGTTCTTACACTTCACTTACCTATCATTCATAGCTTCATACAATGGCCTTTCAGTGTTTCTTGCAGTTCCAGGGTCTTCCCACAGGGATTACTGAAAAACATGCTATCTTTTTTGGTGCCTCTCTGAAATCACAAAATAACATACACGATCATTTCACTTTTGCATCTTTAACACCACTAAAGGCAATGCATTGTTTACTACATTGCCAGCTTTGGATAAATGTATGTGGTGGATGTTGGTCCATTGGAACCTTACTACATGCAGCTTTTGCATTCATTTGCTTACTGGGAGTAGAAAGCTCTTTAGGGAATCTTTTAGTACTTGGACATCTGAAAGAATATGATTGCTTAATAGCTTATCAAGGTCCTTTGAATTCCATAGATCCTCTAGACATAGTAACCAGGCCAGGAACAGATGAAAATGTAATGTTGGAAAATTATAGATAAATATTTCACATACATACATTGTATATGCGGCTGAAAATAATATGGTAGTGGTAGCAGAAAGTGAACTTGCTACTATTGTTTATCACATGTTACAAGAATTGTGTAATTGTGAAAAGACTGAAATATGACCCATTATCTTTAGAAAGTAACTTCACTCCAAAGACTCATATATGTGATACACATAGGCCAACCAAGGGGTTTCCTAGAAAAGCGGACCTGAGGACAATGAGAGACTATCCTAATCATTTTTAAATTTACCCCTAACATACTTGTTCTCTAAGGAACTTGCCTTTGTAACTACAAATATGGTACAAATAAGTAGGCTTGCAAAGCCTCAGCAGAAGGGCAAAGCTTCTCTAACAGATGTCTCATAGTGGTGTGTAATGGGGAAAGGAAGCAATAAAGCAGATGAGTTGCTTTTTCATTTTTTCCTTACCAAATATATGAACCAGTGAATACAGGGACAAAGAGTTTAGTGATTGATCTGGTGCTATGTGTTCTAATGCTAGTTATTGACTTCTAAGAACAGATTGTTGCCCAGGCAGGAACTTTCTCACTTATACCTGTATTTGTTGTATAAACCTTGCTCTACATATAAAGTTGCTCTACATATAAATGCTATACATTTGAAGTTGAGAAAAATGCTGCATCCTGTGACTTAGTAGAGAAGATACAGGTGAAGTTTAGCTTCCTGTGTTTGGGGTTGTGTAATGACTTGGTAAAGGAAGGATGTGAAAGAAGGAGCAGAAGATGGGGAAAGAGGATATGGCCTGATGGACACATGTCTTTACAATTTGTTCTTTACCATACTTTTTAGACATTTTCTAACTCAAGCTTAAGCTCTCTGATTGAACTAAATGTGTGAGCCCCTGGGGCATGACTATCTATTCCCATCAATTTCTCAGATTAGAGGTGTGTATGTACTACACATACAGATATGTCTATGCCTGGCTTTTCTTATGTAGGTTCTGTTGTTTTGAAACAGAGCAAGCATTTTAAATCAAGCTGTCTCCTAAGCTCCTACCATAGTCTTCTAAGTCAGGAAATATAGCTGGTCTACTTGGACATCAAGATGATAAGAAAAAATAAAATAAAAATAAGAACTGAATGCTTGTTTCTAAATTCAGCAAGGAGGAAGATGTATGTAACAAATCTCTGCTGTGAGAAATAAGGAATTAATGGAAAGAGAGTTAAATGCACACTCAAGTGACATTCTTGGGACATAAATTCTAAGGCTTTGAATCAGAAAGCTTCCATTTCACATTGTAAAAATATCCTTACATTTGATGTATTTCCATGCAAGAAAGACACTGTATATATATATCATCATTATATATTCATGGGTACTTGAAGTGTTTCTGTAGTCATCTCTACATATATTCTCAGAATTCCCAGCATTGTATAACATATATCCTTTTCCTTTAAACATGAATAGCACTTTCATTATTTTACCTATTAATAAGATAGTAAATAAAATACTGTTCTAATGTGGTGCTGTATTAACATTGTGGACTAAATAAATGATTTTAGTTCATATATGTTATTTGAATACAGAATAACAGGAATTATTTATTCATTTATTCATTGGAGACAGATTGATAGAATGCAGAGTGTATATCAGATTTTTCCTGTTTGTTAAACAGGTTTTACCTGTTTATGGTGGAAAACTAGAGGAATCTTGTGTCCCTAAAATAGAATTGAAGGGCTATCCTGACCCAAAGACCTGACAAAGGGCTAGAAAATTAAGAGTTTTCTGCATACTGTAAAAGACAGCACCACAAAATGCAAGTAGCCTTGTGTGGATTACATCTGAGTTTTATTCAATTTATTTTCTTTCCTGGTGGATAGACCAGGAAAAACAAAAAATGTTTTTAGTCTTGATAAAAAGCAGATTGATATTATTTGTAAGTTTCTCTGTGTGCTCTCTGTATGTGGACATATGAGAAGGCGTCTGTCTAAGGGGACAGAAGAGGGTGTCAGATTCTCCAGAGATGAAATATTGGCAGTTGTGAGCTGCCTTCTGCGCACTGAATTAAGGTCCTTAGGGAGAGGCATTTCTCCAACTTCTTACCACATGATTTGATATATTTTACAGTGGTGTCTCTTCCTGCTGAAACCAACTGTGGTGGTTGTTCTTGTTTGTCAGCTTGACTATGTCTGTAATTACCTAAAAAGCGGAGCTTTTGATAGACCTGTGAGATATTTTCAAGTTAATGTGATCCTTAGAAGTGGGAAAACTCCCCTCAAATCCAAATCACTTGAGGTTGTCAAAAGACTTACCATAAATTTAGGCTACAACTTTCTGTCACAGCCCATAAAAAAGACATGAAAAAGTTCTTGCTCTTTAACTACATGCCCTTACTTTCTCTAGGAAGTTCATCTCTTCACTAGCATCATAGCCTCCTTCTTCAGAACTGTGGTATCTACTGAAATTCAGGTGAGATATCCGTCCTCATAGACTGAACAACTTCTGGATTTTTTTTTTTTTACTTTTAGCAGGAGATAGCTTTGCTGGAATAGCTGGAATATAGTAACCTACTCCTTTGATATTCATAATTCCTTTGATATTTGTATAGCTTCCTTCTATCAGTTCTATTCCTCTTAAGAATGTTAAATAATAAAATTTTACACCTTGAATAATAAAAAGAGATAGGCTCAGTGGAAATCTATCACATAGATATCAGTAAAATAGAGGAAAGAAATCCCCAGACAACATGGGTCTTCTGTGGAGAATATTGCACACAAGAAATACATTCAAAAGATTTTCATGAATATTTATGCAATACTGTATTCAATAAAATAACCTATCAAACAACTTTCAAAGAAGAAATACACCAAGTTTGATATTGAATGATACCTAAGAATTCTTAAATAAGAAAGAAAAGATGTAATCAGCTTTGATATGCCTAGAAAAACAAACAAAAATATTCAATAAAAAAGAAATCTGAATAGAATTTCTAAAGAGAAGGAAATGCAAATAAATAACAGGCATATACATAGCTTAATATTTTTTCCTTTCCTTCCTTCTTGTTTGTCTTAATTTGTTTATACATATTTAATGGAGTTTTAAGAAATCATGTGTATGGAATTTTACATGCATGTATATCTGTGAAACTCATATATACAGTGACTGTGGAGGAAAAAACATGGTCATCGAGGCCCTGGAACTGAGGTTATAGATGGTTGTGAGCTGCCATGTGTAGGCCAGAAATCTGCCACAGGTCCTTTGGAAGAAAGATCAGTGCTCTTAATTCTCAGCCATTAAGGATTAGCTCCTCTATATTCTAGCACTTTTCTTCCTTCCTTCTTTCCCTTCTTCCTTCCTTCCTTCCTTCCTTCCTTTATGGCTTCCCTTTTTTCTCTTTCTTCCTTCATTCATCTCTCCCTCTTTCTTTCTTTACCTTGTTTTCTTTCTTTCTTTCTTTCTTTCTTTCTTTCTTTCTTTCTTTCTTTCTTTTTTACTTCAGTAAGTGTTAAGAGAAATTAGCACTAATTCAAAAACATGCCACATTTTTATAATCTGGTGAATAAGAATTAGAAAGAAACTTGGTGAAGGAGAAGTCACTGAAGGGATTTTTGTATTGATGGTTGAAGAGAAATTGAGTATAACCATTATACAGCATATTTGGTCAATTATGCTCATAACCTGAGACCAAAAGTTTTATTTCTGAAATTCAATTTCAATTATGTGTGGGAAGTCTACAAAACACCTGAAAGAATGCATTTATTAAATTATTGTAAGTGGCTGTAGATGGTTAAAGAAACAACCTCCAGACATCATAATTTGTGTGTAGCTGAAACAACAATCACTTCAGATTGTTGTGTATTGAAAGAAAGAATGATCCTAATTTATTGATATATCCTAGATGCCTTGATGGGCAAAAACAAGAAAGAAAAGTTGCCTTCTGATCAACATATTTCAGGTCTATTAAAGATGAGGCCAGAATATGGATCATGGATCACTGTGAAAGTGATGAATATGAACTTATAATGATTTGACTTTGGATAAATAGCAGCCCTATAAAAAAATCCAAGCATTTCAGTGTAGTCCTTCCATCACAGTGCTCCAAGATGTTAGGACAAGAGTATCCCTGGGACATTTTATCCATCTAGTCTCTCTTAAACAGTGTGGGCCAGGCTCAATGAATGATCATATCTTAAAAGCTAAGTTGGAGATTTGCTTTAGAAACACCTGATGTAATGCTATTAACTTCACATATACACACATATAAATAGACACACATATACACACACATATATATACCACAGAGAGAGAGAGAGAGAGAGAGAGAGAGAGAGAGAGAGAGAGGGAGAAACATGTAAATTCCTAACACAAATCTCATTTTGTTTTACAGATTATGCATGTGCCCACAGATTAAACATGCCCACTGTTGATGAGATAGAGAGGAAAAAGGAAGAGATAAAAGCAGAGGGGTGACAATCAGGAAAATTATAGATACAACATATAATATTATGAACCAGGACTTGAGGTATAGAAGGAATTGAAGTTCAGCATTTGAGAGAATGAAGAGGAAACATAGGTGTTAAACTCTCAAATACTCCAAGGTACATAAGCACACCACAATGACCATTAGGGCTTCATTATGCTTATTGTAAGATACACAGGGGAGTGAGGAATTTTATCTTTATTGAAAATACTTTATGCTACCACTCAGACAAAGATAATTAAGCAGCACTCACAACACCCACAATCTGTTATCCACATCACTGCTCTATGTACAAAAATTTCTCTTTGTTCCTGCTAAGACTCAGGATCTTTGTTTTAACTTACACACCACTGTTTTCCTTATATAAGACCCGATTTTGGGTCCTGCATTGTATGATTTTGATTCTGTGTCCCTGGGAGAGGGAATTTCTCATGTCTTATATGACACTTTGAATTTTCTGTTGCCTGCACCACTGTTTTTTGACAAATTGTCCTTAGATCATGAAACACTCTTCAACATGTTTTCATTTTGGTATTTGATGCTTCTTGGATATATCATAACATTGATATTTCTAGTTGTTCTCAATAATGTATTCACTGCTGTGGTGATTTTAATAGCAATGACCCTCATATGTTCATAGAGTTGATTGCTGAGGGGCTGGAAATAATTGTTGTGGTAAGTGTGCCCTTCTGGGAGGAAATATGTCACTTGAGGTGGACTTTGGAGTTTAAGCCTTTCAATCTAGATCCAGTCTCTCTCCCTTTAATCTACTTGTGGATCACGTGATAGACTCTCAAGACAATTTTCCAGCACTATGTCTGACTGTATTCTGCCAAGTGTCACCATGTTAAGGGAGCTCACTATGCATGTGGGCTGTCTAGCAGGTGATATGTTGTTTGCAATGTCTTATACCAGGATGCACCCAAAAACTGCTTCTAGTCTCTGACAAGCAGTCAGGAGCCATTGATTTGGGACAGACCAGGAGGCATGAGAAATCGCTGGAGGTGATCCAGGATTTGCAAGGTCTGTATTGTGATAAATCAAAGAAATTTGTCGAACTTTAGACTACCCTGTCAATTGTTCTTTGCTGCATCTCTCTAAAATATGGCATTAGAGCTGGCCATGGTGCTGCATGCCTTTAATCCCAGCAGCCAGGGAAGCAGAGGCAGGTGAATCACTGTGAGTCTAAGGCCAGCTTGGTCTACAGTGTGAGTCCAGGACAGCCAAGACTACATTCATGGCCAGCACGGTCTACAAATCGAGTCCAGGATAGCCAAGAATACACAGAGAAACCTTGTCTCAAAAAACCAAAAGTAAATACATCTGGCATTTGTGTGAATTGTTATTTTCTGGGTACTGACCAGCTCTGATTGAGCAAACTTCCTACACGATCTTATTAAAGATGTACTTTTTGTTATTCAAATAAATTAATGTCTGGTTATGGAAGTCCTGATTTGATTAAAATAGTTTTAAAAGTTAAAGTTAGTTTATGGCTGCAAGAAATACCTTTGTGTACCTCCAGATACCCCACAAAGGATAGCCTACTAACAGATATGTTTCAGATAAGCCTCCACTGCAGATGGTACCAGGAATCCTGGTATTTTCACCATAAATATGGGCAAGGTTGTATAAACTTATCATGACCTAAGAGGAATAAAGCTACCTAGATATGTCTGAATTTACTCTGTTTCGTAGAATGAAAGACAGATAAAAATTACTGTCTCGGGCTCATAATGAACTAAGGGATAGCTGGATAGTGTATAGTTAGGTCCATTCTAACTGATAAGTTGTAAACTATTGGATGTTTCAGACCTTATTAATTTTAGACACTGTCAATCTTCGTCATTCTGAACTCACTATGAACTTATGTACTGGATACATAGATAAGTAATATTTAGATTTAAAACATGTAATCTGTTATAATTTAGAATTCATCTGTTTCTGTGATTAATTGTACTCTTTTGACTAGGAAGTAATTCCATTTTCTTAGAAGTATAAGTACGGTCTTCTAAAATAAATGGGGCTGAAAAGTTGGGAAGCTTAACTTCAGTTGATGTTAAGATGTTTGACTTCATCTACCTATTCTCTTGATCCCTTTATCTTAAATGTACATACTGAAAATTGGGAAACCTGACTTCAGTTGAAGTCAAGATGGCTAATTCCATCTACCTTTTCTCTTGAATGTATGGTTGTGAGTGGTTTATTTTCTATCTCTCTCTTACGTCTTATTTCTCTGTAAATTCACAAGTAAGTTAGCAGACTCAGGGCCATCAGCCTTCTATGGCTAATAAGCTTAAGTTTACACCATTTTACTAGAGATCTCCTCTAAAATGTATATATACAGATCAAAGAGCCTCCTTTTATGACACCCATGCAGTCTCCAGACAAAAGCTGCTTTTACATCTTCAGCCACAGGAAAATTATGGTCAGTTTAAATTCTCCTCCTCAGCCGCAGCACAGCCAGTCCCTAGAGAAGAAACCTTGGGCTCTTTTATCGTTTCCCTCCTTTCTCTTTCAATCTTGATCAGTTGCCTGAGCCATCAGCTCTGGCCACCCAAGAGATGAAGCGAACTGGAAAGACATTCACATCCAGCACCAGAGACCCTACCCTGGACCATCCTCTAGAGCACCAGCCGGGCATTAACAGTATGCTGTTGTGCTTCCTGACATGATGAGAAGAAATTCATCTGAAACTATAAACAATCACTAATTAATAAGTGTTGTCATGTCATACTGTTCTTCATCACTGACTAAGAGAACTTGATGTATACAAAGATCTAGCATCATTTTACGGTTGTTATGTAGCTGTCATTTGTGATATTTTTCACCGACCTTAACCTTTAGTCAGTTCTATAAGATTACATGTGGCAATGTGGAAATTACACTTATAATTTGCATTTTTGTATGAGTGGCATCACTTTTGCTCTTGTTTAAAATAGAATTGTGTAACCAAACCTTGAAAAGTTATTAATGTGGTAATTCATAACAAAAGTTTCAAGGATGAAATAATTTTAGAAACCCATGTTTGTTTATGTTTCACTATGGACTGGTGCAGTCTAATTTTGAGTAGGAAAATTTTCCTCCCTCACCTTCTAGCTCATCACAACTCTTTCTCACTATCAACTTTTCTCACCATCACATTCACATTCTCTCCTAATCATTCTGTCACTATAATTCTTTCTCTATATGTAACCCTCTCCCAACTTCTAACTGTTAGTATTAACCTATCTCAACATAAACCACTATCTCCATTATATTATTCCAACATGTTGCTCTCTTCACCACTCTACTTCAACATCATGCTTTCTCAGCATCATGCTATATCACCATTACATTTTCTTTCCATCATCATCTCTCCATCATCAACAGCATAACCCTCTCTCACCAACAACTTCCCTTGCCATTGTCCTATCTTCTTCTTGATCTTTTCTAAACATGATCTCTGTATCCATTATTTTTTGTACTATAACCACTATGAGCATAAACCACTGTCACCACCGTCCACTCTCTGTTTTATCTTCTATTACCATTTTCTGTTCTCAGGATCATACTCTCTCTCCATAGTTTTTTTTTTTTTTTTTACCACGATCATCTTACTCCAGTGCACTCTCCTATCATCATTATTGGCTAAATAATCATTCTCTGACTCCATTGTCATTTCTCATAAAGATCTGTGGAAAATCACAAAACACTGCTCAGTATATTCCAGCCTGTCAATGCTTTGCTTTGCCAATAATGCACTTCTTATATCATTATTATGTACCGTGGATTATCAGAGTTCTGCCTTTATCATATCTGCTATTTGGTGATTAAGAGTATACTCCAAAACGCTACTTTTGTTTTGAAAGAGAGTTCCATGCATTGCATATTCTTTTGTGTCATGGATCTGTTCAAAAACAAAACAAAAACAAAAACAAACAGAACAAAACAAAAAATCACTGAAACAAATAAAATCATAAAAATGTGTGGAAAACAATGCATACAGTTATATATTTCACAAAAAGATTTGTGGGATTCCAAGATGGTGCCGAACAATATGTACCATATCTGATCTATTCTGAGGAAACCAGGGTCATAACTAACTCCTGGATCTTGAGATCTGTAGGTGAGTGGGGCCCCAAACTCCTCAGACCAACAGTGGGCCTACTCCCCAGGACAAGCAACATCTCAGAGGTGCTCAACACACTCCCCAAACTCAGGAATAGAATCCACATGCAAACTGCAGCCTGCATATAAGACACAGACTTGCTATTTGGGGAGGGGATTTCCCGGAGCCCCCAGACACAGGAGTCTCAGTGAATAGGGTGATTCTGCCCTAGGATCTCTCCTTAGACACCACCCCTAACTGAAGAGGTCACCAGCCCAGGCCGAGAGGAAACACAGGTGGCGGGACCCAACAGAGACAACTAAAGTGGACCTGCAGCTCCCAGGCCATCTGGGGCCCAACCTAACACCGGACACAACGGACTGAGCCTGCAAACAGCGGCAGTTAGAAATCAGCTTGAATTGCTTCCACAGGCCTATCTGGAGATGTGGGTCTTGCTTGCAGTGTCTAATTGCTGACCTAGAGCATTAGTGGACCCTCACAGCGCTGTAGGACAAGCAGGTTCCACGGATGACCACCAGAGCTCTGCAAGCTTATTGCCTCCAGATTCCTATCCAGCCGCAAGGCACTGGCCCTGCACTCCCCAAATGAGAGATCCTATCTGGGGCACCTGGCCTGAGCAATGCAGGAACTCTCACATTATCAGGAGAGGAGGAATGGGTCGTGCTTGCAGTGGAATTGCTGACCCAGAGCAATCTTTGTCCCTCCAGGCTTATAGTTCTGGGGGAGGCTGGACACTTCTACAGGGTATAGAGACAGGGCTAAAAGACAGCTACAGCCAAGAAGATCTGATCTACCTGAGGTCTTGGCTACAAAGCTACAGGAAGGACATGAAGCTGGGATCAAACTACACAACCAGAACATTTGTGTACTAACCTTATTATAGGTCCCAAAACTGCTGATTGATCTGAATTACAGCAGTAAAGTGAAAGGGTCCAAACAGAAACCTACTTTGGCTGACTCACCCTGGAGCCCACAGTGTAAGGGAAAATCACCAGGAGTGAAACAGGATCACCTGCCTGTTCCACAGAAATGCTCCCTGATCGCAATAGGCAAGAGCATCTGACCTATAATCAGTCATCAACTATCCACTATCAACCAGCGAAGGTCACTACAAACTATCTTCCAACATCAGAGCCACCAAAATGACAAGAGGACAGTGAAACAATGCTAACAAAAACCAAAACAGTTTGGCATCTCCAGGTTCCAGCAATCCCAATGAAAACAACCTGGAGAAACTAACAGCAATGGATAGTCAAGAAAATGACCTCAAATCCTTAGTAAAGAAGATGATAATGGAAGAAATAAATAAAATCTGTAAACAAATGCAAGAGGAGGCAAACAAGAGGGCTGAAGAGTTAAAAGAGTCATATAAAGAGTCACTTGAAGAATTTCAGAAAAATATAAAAAACCAGATGAAGGAAATCATTAAAACAGTTCAAGACACGAAGATAAAAATAGAAGCTATGATACAGGAACACACAGAAGAAAAAAGTGATCAAGAGGCATCAGAGAAGAAAGCAAGCATTTCAGAGGTGACATTATCTCACAGATTGCAAGAAATGGAAGAAAGAATATTGGGACTTGAAGATACAATCGCAGAACTGGAAACAACCATCAAGGGAAATGATAAATCTGAAAAGTTCCTGACACAGAACATTCAAGAAATAAAAGACAACATGAAAAGATGACTCCACAGCCCGGAAAAATATCTTTAAAAGAATAATATAAAAAAATTTCCCCACTTTGAAGAAAAATATGCATATGAGCATACAAGAGGCCTATAGAACACCAAATAGAATAGACCTGAAAAGAAAACCTTCCCGACACATAATAATACCAAGACAAAATATACAGATCAAGGAAAAAAATATTAAAAGTGGCAAGAAAAAAAGGCCGAGTAACATATGAAGGCAAACCTATCAGAATTACTCCTGACTTCTCATCAGAGACTATGAAAGCCAGAAGGGCCTGGACAGAGGTTCTGTAAACCCTAAGAGAAAACATGCCAGGCAAGATTACTATATCCAGTGAAACGATCAATAATCATTGACAGATAAAACAAGATATTCCATGACAAAAACAAATTCAAATAGTACCTAGCCACAAATCCTGCTTTACAGAAGTTACTAGAAGAAAACTCCACCACAACAGGTCTAACTACAACCAAACTACAAAGGAAATAGGTAACTATTCTATCGCAAAATCACAACCTCACAAAATATTGACTATTACAAATACCAAAAATGAAGGGACTTAGCAATCACTGATCATTCATATCTCTCAACATCAATGGTCTCAATTTTCCAATAAAAAGACACAGACTAACTGAGTGGATACATAAACATGACCCAAAATTCTTCAGCTTTCACGAAACACATCTCAACCACAAGGACAGACATTGCCTCACATTAAAAGGTTGGGGAAAAATATTCCAAGCAAATGGTCACAAGAAACAAGCTGGGGTACCCATTCTAATATCTAAGAAATAGACTTTAAATCAAAGTTAATCAAAAGGGATGATGAAGGATACGTCGTATTCGTCAAAGGTAAAGTCAACCATGAAGACATCATAATTTTGAACATCTATGCTCCTAATAAAAGGGCACCCACATTTGTAAAAGAGGTATTAACAAAGCTTTAACCACTCATAGATACCCATACAATAAGAGTTGGAGACTTCAATACCCCACTTTCATTCAAGGATAGGTTTTTAAATAAAAAACTAAGCTGGGAAATATCTTCATTAACGAATGTCATGAATCAAATGGATCTAACATATATCTACAGAACTTTCCACCCAAACGCAAAGGATTATACCTTTTTCTCAGCACCCCATGGAACGTTCTCTAAAATTGGTCACGAAGCAAACCTCAACAGAGACAGGAAGATTGAAATAGTACCTTGTATCATATCAAATCGCCAAGGTCTAAGTCTGGACTTCAACAACTACAGAAATAACAAAAAGCATACTAACATGTGGAAACAAAGCAACTTTCTACTTAATGACATGTGGGCCATAGAAGAAATAAGGTAAGAAATAAAATACTTGCTGAATTTCAATGAAAATGATGGAACAACATACCCAAATTTCTGGGACACATTGAAAGCAGTGCTAAGAGGAAAATTCATAGCACTAAGTGCCTTTAAAAAGAAAATGGAAACATCCCACATACACAACTTAACAACTCGTCTGGAAGCTCTAGAAAAAAAAGATGCAGAAACACCCAAGGGGGTAGACATCTAGAAATAATCAAACTCAGGGCTGAAATCAATAAATTAGAAACAAAGAGAACAATTCAAAGAATCAACAAAACCAAGAGCAGGTTCTTTGAGAAAATTAACAAGATAGACAAAGCATTAGCCAATCTGACTGAAAGACAGAGAAACACTATCCAAATAAACAAAATCAGAAATGAAAAGGGAGACATAAAGACAGACACAGAAGAAATACAAAGAATAATAAGAACTGACTGTAAATGCATATATGCTACAAAATTTGAAAATCTAAGGGAAGTGGACAATATTCTCGACCGATTCCTTTTGGCAAAATTGAATCAAGACCAGATAAACAAAATAAATAGCCTTATTTGGCCTATAGAAATAGAAGCAATCATTGATAGTCTCTCAACCAAAAAAAAAAGCCCAGCGCCAGATGGTTTCAGTGCAGAATTCTAGCAGTCCTTCAACGAGGAGCTAATACTGATACTCTTCAATCTCTTCCAAAAGATTGAAATGGAAGAAATATTACCAAATTCCTTCTGTGAGGCCATAGTCACATTGATACCAAAATCCCACAAAGACCAAACAAAAAATAGAATTTCAGACCAATTTGTCTTATGAACATTGATGCAAAAATACTCAACAAAATACTCACAAAGCAAATACAAAGCATATCAAAGACATCATTCACAATGACCAGGTAGGCTTCATTCCAGGCATGCAGGGATAGCTTAACATATGGAAATCCATCAATGTAATCCATCATATAAACAAACTGAAAAAACAAACAAAAAAAAAACCCACAAGATCATCTCTTTAGATGCAGAGAAAGAATTTGATAAAATCCAACGTCCATTCATGTTAAAGTTCTGGAAAGACTGGGAATACAAGGCACTTATCGACACATAATAAAGGCTATATAAAGCAAACCAATAGCCAACATTAAACTAAATAGAGAGATACTCAAGGAAATTGCTCTAAAAAGAAGACCAGACAAGGCTGTCCAATTTCCCCATATCTCTTCAATATAGTTCTTGAAGTTCTAGCCAGAGCAATAAGACATCAAAAGAAGATCAACAAAATCCAAATGAGAGAGGAAGAAGTCAAATTATCCCTATTTGCAGATGATGTGATAGTGTATATAAGTGATTCCCAAAATTCCACCAGAAAACTCCTACAGCTGATAAACACCTTTAGCAAATTGACAGGATACAAAATAAACTCAAAAAAGTCAGTAGCTTTCCTATATACAAATGAAAAACAAGCAAAGGACGAAATTAGGAAACTACTCCCTTCATGATAGCTACAAGCAATATAAAATATATAGGAGTAACTATAAACAAACAAGTGAAGGACTTATTTGAAAAAAAAGCTTTAAATCTCTGAAGAAAGTGATTGAATATGACATCAAAAGATGAAGGTATCTACCTTGTTCTTGGATTGAGAGAATTAACATAGTAATAATGGTCATCTTATCAAAAGCAATTTACAGATTCAATGCAAACCCTATCAAAATACCTACAAAATATTAGGAAGATATTGAAAGATCAATTCTCCAATTCATATGGAGAAATAAAGAGCCCAGAATAGCAAAAACACTGCTGTACAATAAATGATCCTCTGGAGGAATCTCCATACCTGATCTCAAGCTGTACTACAGAGCAACCGTAATTAAAACAGCATGGTACTTGCAAAGCAATAGGCTCGTGGATCATTGAAATCGAATTGAAGACCCAGAGATGAATGCACACACATTTGCCCACTTGATTTTTGAACAAAGAATCCAAATCTATTCAATGGAAAAATGGCAGCATCTTCAACAAATGGTGCTGGTCTAACTGGATATCTACATGTAGAAAAATGCAATTAGACCCCTATTTGTCACCATGTAGAAAACTCAAATCCATGTGGATTAAAGACCTCAACTTAAAACCAGAGACATTAATTCAGTTAGAGGAAAAAGTGGGGAAGGGCTTGGAACACATGGGCATAGGAGACAACTTCCTGAACAGTACACCAACAGCCCAGTCCTTAATGTCAACAATTAATAAATGGGACCTCATGAGGCTGAGAAGCTTCTGTAAGGCAGGAGACACTGTCAGTAGAACAAAGCAACAGCCTAGAAACTGGGAAAAGATCTTCAAAAACCCTTCATCAGACAAAGGTCTGATATCCAAAATATATAAAGAACCCAAAAAATTAAACACCACAAAGCCAAACAACCCAATTGCAAAATGGGACTTGGAACTTAACAGAGAATTCTCAAAAGAGGAATATCAAATTGCTGAGAAACACTTAAAGAAATGCTCATCCTCGTTCGTCATCAGAGAAATGCAAATAAAAACGACACTGAGATTCCATCTTACACCCATCAGAATGGCTAAGATCAAAAACTCAAATGACACCACATATTAGCAAGGATGTGGAGAGAGAGGAACACTCCTTCATTGCTGGTGGGAATGCAAACTAGTACAACCACTTTGGAAATCTATCAGAAAAATGGGAATAGGGCTTCCTCAGGACACAGCTATCCCACTCCTTGGAATATACCCAGAAAATGTCCTACCACACAACAGGGACATATGCTCAACCATGTTCATAGCAGCCTTATTCATAATAGCCAGAACATGGAAACAGCCTAAGTGTCCCTCAGAAGAAGAATGGACTAAGAAACTGTAGTACATTTACACTATGGAATACTACTCCGCTATTAAAAATCAGGAATTCCCAAAATTTGTGGACAAATGGATTGATCTAGAAATTATCATAGTGAGTTCACCCAGAAGCAAAAAGAGACAAATGGTATATACTCACTTATATCAAGACACTAGTCAAAGGGATATGTCCCATGAAAAACCTTACATACCAGGAAAGTGGGTCAGAGGAGAGGACATCCTACTGAGAGTTTAGGTGATATTAGCATGGAAAAATGGGGAAATAGTAGGATCCACAGGGTCCTGAAAACCTACAAGAAAAATTTTATGACAGGCAGATGTGGGTCTTGGGGTCCTCCTCAAACTAAGGCACCAGCCAAGAAGAATATAGGCAGTAAACTTCGAACCTCTACCAAGACCTAGCCAACAAACAGGATATTCTCCACCATTGAGTGGAGAGTGAGATCTAACTCTCACACGAACTCTGGTGCCCCTTTTCTGATCATGTCCCCTGGACAGGAAAGCCTGTTGGCACCCAGAATAATATTAGTAAGTTACCGAGAAGAGACTCGATATTGTAAGAGCATATATGGGGGAGGAGGTCTCCCTCAATCACAGACATAGGGAAGGGGAGAAAGGAGAAAGTGGGAGGGAGGGAGGAATAGGAGAAAACAAGGGAAGAGCTAACAATCAATATGTAATATGAATAAATTAATAATAAAAAATAAAATAAACCAAAAATAACAAAACTAAAAAAGACTTGTGGAGTATTTTATCTTTAGCTGATATGGAGTAACAGACATCAAATTTTAAGAGAAAGTTATGAACTAATATTTTTAGGACATTGTTGAACTAAAATTCATGGTAATCATATATTCAGTTTTATCACAGTCCACATTCAGAATATTTTAAGATTTTGTATGATGTTTTAGGGAAGTGTGCTCCAGAATTTATTAAACTGGGCTTAGTGCACTCTAGTGACACTGAGTTAAGGAAACAAAGACCAGAACCCAAAGGTACCTATTGCTGGACTTCATAGAGTGGAGTTTCAACTAATATAGAAAAGATGAGAACAATATCATTCGAAATTTTCAGAGTCCTTTTCAAGTAGCAGTAGAGGACTAATTAGTGCATGTGTGAAGAGACTCCCTTGGCTTCTATGGGAAAAATTTGATAGAATTAGATGTGCTGAAATGTGATCAGAGAGAGTGCCCAATATGTCAGATTGGAATGGTAGGATTGAGATGTGAGGTGTTTAGAAGCAGGATTGGAAAAAGTATCCAGATATGTAATGAGTTAGTTTAAGGAGGTTTCATATACAGCTACAGTCTCTCTCCCTCCCTCTCTTCCTGTCTTCTTACTCCCTTCTTAAGTTCATAAAAGTGAAGAGTCATATAGGAGAGCTGGAAAAACTTGAGTTCTTACCCAAAAGCCCCAGTGACAGCAATGGGATCCCTGTATAGCAGCCAAGCACATTCTGGAACTATCATATTATTGTTTGATTGGGTGAGAGCCATAGATCAACTTAGCATCTGTCTGGCCACAAGTCTGCCCTGCCCTGTATGTAACATAACAAATATACATAACAATTAAGTTCCTCTTCAGTGTTTTAGTAAGGAGAGTCAAAAGAGTAACTACCATATCTAGACAATAATATTTTACCTAAGTCTTTGACTGTATGGACAGGAAAATTCCAAAATTTTTTATGCAATTGGTGTTAGTTATTTTTCTCCCTGCTATAACGAAATATCTTAAAAAAATAAAGACCAATTCAGTTGGTCTTCTTATAGTGCTCTTGTCCCCTCTTTGTCTACCTATCCTTCTCTCCTAAACTTCCATAGGACAATCCCATCTCTACCTGATACTAGGCTGAGAGTCTGTATATCTGATTCAATCAGCTTCTGAGGGTGCCTCTCAAGGAAAGGTTGCTTTGGGTTCCTAGACAATGAAGGGGATATGATCCAAATGAAAAGAGAATATATAAATTACAAATAAATTTTTAAAAATTTAAGGAAAGAAAACTTTATTTTGACACAGTTTTATTTTTTGTTTTGGGTTGTTTGTTGTTTTTAGGTATACAATACATCAGGGCAGTAAGTCATGGCAACAGTTACTTTAGGAATTCATTGTCAGGAAGCAGTGATGAATTCTGTTGCTCAGTTGTTTTCTTATTTTGTTGCTTATGAGTATGAAGGCATTGATTTAAATCTCCAAGGACTCAATATTGTGGTCTGTACATATACTCCCATCACTGAGGACATAGAAACATTAGGAACCCTGGAGCTTACAGGCCAGCTAGTAATTGCAGAATATTTAAGCTCCAAGTTCATTGAGAGATACATTATCAGAATTCACAGTGGGAGATGAAGAGATGGTTATTTATAAAGGGTATGTTCTGATTTTACACAGCTTCTAAGATCAGTTCCCAATAACTACATGTCAACTTAGAGATGTGTAACTATTTGATGACTTCTTTTGGCCTCCATGGAGATTGGCTGTTAATGTGAAGTAAAAACATACATTCAGGCCAAATAGTCAGACACATAGACTAAAATATAAAATAAAGTTAAAAACAGCAACAATAAACAAAATCACCAATATTTAAGGTGCAGAATGGTAAAGACACTTGCCACAGATATTTGCACTCCAAATGCAAGTACACACATATACAAATGAATACATAGTTTATACACATATGCAAATACAAAGCATCTACATGTGTGTACACGCACCCAAGAAAGACAGTTAGAACCCCAATCCACTTCACTATGGAAGTTGTAGACACAAAGCTCCAAAACATCATATAGTTTCTGCTTTCTTCTTTCTGAGGAACTCATCCATTAGCAAAGACTCTCATTCACAGAAGTAATATCTCATTACAGAGTCTGACTCTTAATTAAGGGCAAACATAAAACATGATTAATTTCTTTTTAAGACTTATTTATTTATTATGCATACAGTGTTCTTCCTGCTCCTTTCCAGGAGAGGACACCAGATCTCATTATAGATGGCTGTGAGCCACCATGTGGTTGCCAGTATTTGAACTCAGGACCTATGGAAGAGCAGACAGTGCTCTTAAACTCTGAGCCATCCCTAGACCATGAATGATTAATTTCCTATCAAATGTATTTGGTGTTCTGTAAGCTTGTTGTATGTTTATAGGAATTTATTTCCTTAGATTGGAGAAGTTATCTTCTATGATTTTGTTGAAAAAAATTTCTGATCCTTGGATATGGGAGTCTTCTCCTTTTATTCCCATTATTCTTATGTTTGGTCTTCTCACAGTGTCCCATATTTATTTGATTTTTTTGTCATTAACTTTTTAGATTTAACATTTTCGTTGACTGATGTATCAATTTCTTCAATTGTATCTTCTACACCTGAGATACTCTTGTCAGTCTCTTATATTCTGTTGATGATACTTGTGTCTATATTCCTGTTTCCTTTCCTTGGTTTTCCATAACCAGGATTGCTCCAGATTGTGCTATCTACTTCCATTTTAAGGTTCTGATCAGTTTTGTTCATTTGCTTCTCCTGTTTGATTGTATTATCCCATATATTTTAATGGGATTTACTTTTCTCTCTTAAGGCCTCTATCATTTTTATAACCTCACATTTAAGATTTTTGTTCTTGTACTTTAAGTGTGACAGTATCCCCAAGACATGTTGTGTGACAGGATAGCTGGTTTCCTGTGGTAAAGTATAGCCCTGAGTTTTGTTGCTTGTATTCTTACACTGAGCTCTAACCATCTTATTAGTTAAACTAATATAGAAAATTACTGACAGGCATGACCAGAATCATGTAACAGAAAGGCAAGGGAAATGTCTGAAAACAAGAAGCCCACTTTGTAAAAGACATGGGATGAAACTTATATAAGAAACATGTAGATGCCTTTTCCATCCCACTTTATGGGTTAAATCCAAAGATTTGAAAGATCAAAAAAGCAGGCAGAAAATCGCCATAAAGCTACTTTAGAAAAAACATTAAATAAAATATCTACAAAGTTATGACAGCGATAGCAGAAAAATAAACAATATAAGACATGTGTATTATTCAAAGCAATATACTGTTAATCAAATCCAAACAAAACAAAAAGAAAAAGCAAAATAAGAGAAATTTAGATGATTAAAAGGAAGTGGGAGGAAGAAGTAACAGAGGGTTTGTGGAAGGGATTTAAAATATCCATAATACTGAACAGTTATAAAAAAAGTATGGACTTTCCAGAGATTTCAGCACCTGATGAGAATTTAGAATGTATGAATGTAAGAAAATGAAACATAAATTTTCAGAAAAGGTGAACAATCATCAAATTTGCAGAAAAATAAATAAATAAATAAATAAATAAAATATGTAGGTGTCATCATTTGTTTTCAAGTCCACATTGGAAAACAGGAAACAAGGGCTCAGAGTGCTTAGAGGATATAATGTGCTAAAATATTATATCCGACCAATGTGTCCATAAAGATAATAGGATAAAGATACTATCTACACAAGAAGATGGTGGAAGTTAACAGGAGAAAGAAATATAAGAAGGAAATGGAGATGAGGTCTAGCAGTCCTAGAACAATAATTGTGTTTCTAATGTCAGGAAAAGACAAAGGGTCTAGATATTTTGGATTTCAAGGACATGACGTGCACAAATAGTGAATCAAGATAGCTCTTATATCTAAGCATTCAAAAGGATGGAGGTTCTTTGTGAATTTGAGGCCTGTTTGATCTACATAGTGAGTGCCAGGCAGCTAGGAGCACATATTGAGACAATTTCTCAAAAAAAAAAAAAAAAAAAAAAAAAGAAAAGAAAAGAAAAAAAAGAAAAAAGAAAGCTAGCAAAAATTCAAAAAATAAAAAAAAAATCCCACAGAAACATAAACAAAAGGAAAAGAAATAGTCCTATTAATCAGAGCTCTCATAGAGTAGCATTTTTTTTTAACTTGTGCATCATGACACCTTTGGAGTTGAAAAACATTTCTCAGATAGGATAAGACCATCATAAAGGACAGATCTTTACATTCTGATTCATAACAGTAGAAAAATTAGCATTATGAAGTAGGAACAAAAATTCATTTGTGACTGGGGTCACCACACCATGAAAAACTGTATTAAAGGATGCCAACATTAGGAAGTCTGGGAACCACTACTATAGAGTAACACAACATGGCAATATTTTCATTGCAGATTCTGAGAACCCAGTAACTGTTCAATCCTTGTGGCTGTTGTATATTCTGATACAAAAGTTCAGGCAGATTCCTGGAGAGCTGTTCATTACCGGCCAGAAGGGAAAAATGCATAAGCTGGATTCTGATGTCAAATAAGGATAGAGGTGACAGCACCATCAGTAGCGCAGGTGAACTCATTAGTCCAAAAGAAAGGAAGTCAGGAAAAAAGCAAAAGTTTTTCTCCAAATCTTATCTCTAGGCAACTGTCAAGCGGTATCACACACATTTAAGATGAGTGGTACCATTTAAGTTAGCCAAGTCAAGAACATTTACAGGTGGTCAAGAGTCTTGCTGTTAATTGGTTCCAGATCCTATCAAGGTGACATCTAAGATTAAATATTATAACAGTGGATGGGAAATGTGTGCATCAATAACATCTTAGCATCTTTCTTGATGGTTGAAGGGTCTTAATATTTCTTAATATTTGTCAGCACAGAATGAGGGATGGATATAGAACCTTCATAAAAACTGAAACACATACATATCAGTAACTGCTCTAGGTAAAAAAGGAGAGCTTCAGGCGAAGAGCTCTCTAGGAGTCTGCATATGTAAGCACTGGGCCATCTTTATCATTATCTGTATTCTCAGATAGAGACTTTACTCACTCAAATCCATAACTTGATCTTCCTGGAATACTACATATCAACTTCTCCAGTCTTTTCCAATTAGTAAATATGTGTTTAATTTAGACCAAAAGAAAAAATAACAGAAGAAATACCACAACCAGGCATTAATATCAGAGTAGAGGAGTAGAAAGCCCTGTTTGCCATTTGAGCTTTAAATTCTTTCTCTTTAACTGTGACACAATCAGAAGTTGCTTATTAGGACCACAATTATCTTAATATCCATTACTTACCTTGCACAGATATTCAATCAGGACTGCCAATACTTGGTGCCTTTACTTCCCAGGTATGATTAGCATGAAACTCTGTTCTAGTTTCCTCTACTGAGTAATGTAAGTATGAAATTATGATCTCTTAAGTGACACATAATTTTGCATATTTGGATATCTGGCTGTGCCTATGGGGGGCATTTCTTGTTTTTATTCATTGAGGTTGGAAAACCCAGCCAGTCTGTATAGTTTTATCCCTTGAGATGGAACTCTAGACTGTATAAAAATGCAAATGTGGCCTAACCTCATGCATTCATCTCTCTCTGCTTTCTAATTGTGGATGCACTGTCACTAAGTGATTCAATTTTCCCTGCCCTGATTCTTCTGCTTTAATATACTGTACCTCTAAATTGTGAACCAGAATAAATACTTTGTTACAGAACATGCTTCTTCTCGGAAAATTTTATCACAGCAACAGAAGAGAAACTAAAACAAGGCTGTAGGTAAGGATGAAGCCATTGCCATATTGTAATTATGTTAAACCTGTATATTTCCTTCATAGCAATAAATATGTAGTAAGTAAAATTAACATTTAGCAATGATAATAAATATGGTCAATAAAGTGAAGTGTAAAATAATAATCTGTGAAATCTTTTAATTGCTTTATTTTCAGTGTACTTCCATTACTTTTGTAAAGTTAATTTAAATAATACATATCTTTATATAGCAATTTTTATGGAATCAAGTTCATTCATTGTTGTTTTTGAAACATTGTTTTAATCATTGTTTTGAAACATTGTTTGAATCATTGTTGATACAGGATGATTCAGTTCAGCTCAATGTTTAATACAGACTAAGTAGTTCTACATGACAGTCTGAGAGGAATTTGTGTGATACATGTCAATGTTACCGACAAGAATGGAGTCATGGTGCCTTCCTATTTACACCCATGCAAGACCATTCTCCCTTACCTTTTTAGCCTGTGCCATCTTTCATACATAGGGCAATGGCTTATTGTGACTTCCAAGATGGTGATTTGTATACTTGTAAGACATCATAATCAACTCATGTTATTTACCATAGAGCCATAGACATATAAAAACAGAAAATTGTGTTATGTTGTGTACACCAGCAAAACAAAGTCAAGGTCAAGAAAAAAAGAGGATCAGGATCCCTCTTAGCAGCTACATGTTGCCATTTCCTGTAGATAACAGAGAAAGAGGATGAAGTATAACTATCTAGCCCTATTTATTTATTCTGTCTCTGTGTGTATGTTAGTGTGGGAGGATGTTCTTATCTTTGTAAGTGTGCATATACAAAAGTGCAAGTGCATATGGAAATCAGGTGTCAACCTTAGGTGTAATAGTTCAGATAACACCTAGAATCTTGAGTGTGTGCCATTAAGGCCATATTTTTAGGTTAGTGGAGGGGTTGAATTCAGGTGCTTATGATTTTTGTGGCCAATATTTTACTAAATTTATTTTCTCACATTCTTCATTTAATCCTATTTTAAAAGATAGCAATCCATTTTATAATTATCCCATTCCCATGAATAAGTTGGTTTTTTTTATAGGCCTTTCCTCCAAATACCATCACACTATGCAATAGGGAGTGAATGTTATTCTGAAGTGGCTATACATTTAATAATTTCATAGAACACAAAAGTTTTTTTTTCTGCTAGTTTGATTATTGTCTGTATCTTGAATATTGACTATTATGGACCAACTTAAATATTATCATCTATCTTAAAAGGAGCATGAGAAGACACCTATGTGAGAAGGCTTAGGCAAGCAGGTCATATCTTAGGAATCGGACTGACTGTAGAGGATGCTTCCTTAGGATTCTTGCTGCCTCAATTTCTATAAGTCAGCAACCAGTGTTCTCACGTACTCTGGTGCCTCACATTTGACCATGTCCCCTGGAGGGGGAGACCTGGTGGCTCTCAGAGGAAAGACAGCAGGTTACCAAGAAGAGACTTGATACCCTATGAGCATATACAGGGGGAGGTAATCCCCCTCAGGAACAGTCATAGGGGAGAGGAATAAGGGGAAACTGGGAGGGAGGGAAGAATGGGAGGATACAAGGGATGGGATAACCATTGAGATTTAACAAGAATAAATTAATTAAAATTAAAAAAGCAAAAAAGAATTAAGAGAATTTAAACTTTTATCGTTGTTTCTGAATCTACATATGTGTAAACCACATCACTTTATTTTTATATCCTTCTCTATAGAATCCAGTAAACTGCTAATTATTGTCAGGAGAATGTAGGTGCTTTGTTGTTTTTCCATATATATGCACAAGCTCCTCTGCATTGTCTGCATACCCATCTGCTCACTATAAACGTTAGTAGAGAGAGAGAGCATATTTTCTAATATACATGCTTATTCATAAACCTGAATGTACCTTTGATGTTTTCATGACTACTTTTAGTTCTTTCTCTATGTCCTGATCTGTGTGTATTTTTATTTGTGTGCAGATACGTGTGTCTTTCTGTGCATGTGTGTATGTGTTTACACGTGGAGGCCAAAAGTCAGCCTTGGGAGTCATTTTCTATCCTGTTCCTCTTGTTTAAGGCTGAGTCTTTCATTGGCTGAAAACCTTTCAAATGAGCCAATATGTATAGTCAGGAACATCAGAGATAAGTCTCAATCCTTCCAACATTGATATTATATGTACTCACCTCTGAGCCTAGCTTCTTTCTTTGTTTTTTCATACATAGAAATTTTTATTTTTTTATTTTATTAATTTATTCTTGTTACATCTCTATGGTTATCCCATCCCTTGTATCCTCCCATTCTCCCCTCCCTCCCATTTTCTCTTTATTCCCCTCCCCTATGACTGTTCCTGAGAGGGATTATCTCCGCCTGTACATGCTCATAAATATGTTCTGTTGAAAGAACTAATGTCATCATATATGCAAGGAAATTGCATCACTAACTGAGCTTTGTACCAAGACAATTTCATGAACTACATCTTCTACATTTCTCACTGCTGTGTATTGCACTAAAGATATTTACATATTCTGAATTTTTTCCTATTTCTATCTTCCAAAGGATAACCAATTCCAGCTAAATTCTCTTTTTTCTTCCTCTCATATGGGTACCAATCCCAGCTATTTGCCTTACTTTCATTGTGTGCTAGGAATTCAAAATCATGTCTTCATACTTTCACAGCAAATTTCTTATCACACAAAGATATTTCCCCAGTCATTGTATAACTTCTTATTCTATGAAACTACTGAACATATCTTAGGAAGAAACTCTATAAATATTGTGAAAATTGATCTATCAAAAAATTAACACCATGATTGCGCTGAGTGAGAAAGGCAATAGCCTGTGTTGAAAGAAAGTTAGTGCAAAGTCTTTTAGGCAAAAGAAAAGTGAACATCAGTGTAGGAAATGCTGTAGATGGAAACAAGAATATAAAAACCACTGGACCAACTTGTGACCAACAATATCATCAGTTTTTCCCCTAAATTGTTTATTTGGCATGCATTTTACAAACGTTGTATGTAAAAGCAACAATGATGGAGCTGGAGAATATTTTGTCTTTTCCAGATTGCACTGTGAGATCCACTAGAAATGTGGTGAACTTGTAACCCTTTCAAAGGCCGCACCTCTTGAAGTCCACAGGCATCTCCTTCTGTCATCTCTCTGTGCTTTTGGGCTGGTTTGGTAATCCACTAGGTATCAAGATTTCTTCTAATAGCTTTATGGGATAGAGAAGTGAGATAACTTCAAATAATTCATAAGTAGATGCTTCATCAGCCAAGTGAAAATTCAGAACTCTCAAAGCCCCATGGTGGTATCCATCTCTCTCCAACAGACAGGAGATGTAGGCTCTACCCTGAGGAACTGGGCAACTGAGTACATCATGGTAGACACAAATGTTGACTATAGCATAACTTGTCTTTGCATTATATCCAATCTTGTGCACTTTTTTGTGCTTTGTGGAATGGGGGTCCCTGTGCAGGAGAGAGATCTTGCAGCTTTTCCAGCAACCAAACTTTGGAAGAGAGTGCATCAGCTCAGACTATTTCTCCTACAGTTTCTTGATATATTTGTATGTTCCCATCTTTGCTCAACTGATAGCTCATACGATCAGTGTTGAATTGGATTTTTTTCTTTTTGTAATTTAAATGTGATCTGTGACTTATGGAGTTTAAGTTATATCTTTTAAACTTACAAAAATATGAATGTGTATTTATGTGTTTGTATGTCTATGTGTGCAGTGGCTAGGAGACAACCACTTGACATGCATCCACTTTCTTGGAGACAAGTCTCATTGGTCTGGAGCTCATACATTAGGTTATATTGCCTCTCTAGTGAATCCCATGGAGATCTTGCCTCTGCCTCCACAATTCTGTAGTACAAGCAAATGCCACCACTTTTGGTCCTCCAACTTTCAAAACAAGGACTTTACTGAACTGGCTGAGTAATTTCTCCAGTTTGTACATGAATAACTTCCCATGACAAATCCTATGTATAAAAGACCTTCAATTATGACAGCATAGCTTTGTATGTTAATGCTTTCACTACTCCCACATCCAAAGATTTGGTCTGTTGTATTTTTCCAATAAGAGGAAGTTTCAACACACAACATGTTTGACACACTTAATTCCATCCTATCATTTTATGTGAAATCTTGCAGCACCCAATAAAAGAACAATATATACCGGATCTTATCAAAGCTGTGTCTCCTAATTTGCATATATGAACTTTTCTTCTAAAATGACTACCTAGCATTTCCTCTGAAAAATGCATCTCACTGTGCTTTCAATTACCCATTTGTCATCATTTATGTGATTATTTGGACATCTACTTGGGATATATATATATATATCTCAACCTTAAAGACATATAAATATATGCCTAAAATAAACCCAGCCTAGAAAGGAAAATATTATTTTTTCACTCATTAGTTGGTCTTAGAACTTGTGTACACACTTAATGTCATGTATGTATATATATATTTACAAAGCAGACAGGTATGAAGCTGTCTAGAGACCAAAGGGTTATGGAAAGTGGGGAATGATGAGACAGGAAGGGAAGAGAGCTATGGAATGTGTACAATGTATTAAATCTACTATGTAAAATGTCCTTATGTAGCACAGTAACATATACAATAAATAGGCACATTGAAATTTGGAAAACTACATATGTATTTATCATTAGATACAGATGAAGGGCTATGGTATATCTCAGTAGTAAAACAACTTCCTAGCATATTCAAGCTATAAAGTTCAATAGCTACTATTATAAAAATAAATGCAAAATATCATATACATTTGTATATACATATGCATATATTTTATTGTGTTATAGTAATTTCATAAAGCATAATCCCATAAAAAATCTATTCAGAGTCAAAATTAATTTTAATATGGATCATTCAATCAAACTTTTAAAGAATCATCATGCTTAATTTAGAGTAACAGTGCTTTAAAATTACTATTTTTTACAATTATATTTATCACTCAAATAATTTCACAGATTAATAAATAATCCAAATTAATAAAACTGTTAAGATTAAGATATAAAGGGATGATTTATAGTTCAATTTACATGTATGACTGACATTGGTTCTGATCACACACACACACACACACACACACACACACAAATAAAACATAGATATTTTTCTTTTTGAGGTACCATTTATTAAATAAGCCTGCCTGGCCATGCTGTCACATTACTTTTGTCTCAGACTTATATGTCTTGGGGTTACATGCCATATTTCAGGGATTTTTGTTTATTTGTTTTGGAAAGTATCTCTAGAAGAATTGTGTTGTATACAAAGGTTAGATTTGAGACTGGGGGAGTGAAAACACAATAGAACAAATTAGGCAGCTTCAAACTTATGCAGTGTAAATACAAATGATTGCACAGTTGGAATATAGATAGTGTTTATACACCAAAAATTAATGGAGGAATGAGAACTGGTTAATATTTTTTAGCTTTTATTTTTTATTTTTTGCTTCCCTGTTGCTTTTTGCTTATTTGTGTGTTTTTAGACTGGGACTCATGTAGCACAGGTTTCACTCAAATTCACTCTAAACCTTGTAGTACTGATCTTCTTGCCTCCACTTTGCAATTGTTGTAATTACAGATGTAATTACGAAGGCTGGGGCATGGAACTCAAGGTCTTATGCATGTTAGGCAGGCAGCTTACCGAGTCCTAATTCCAGTCCTTTGACTTCTTCCAACTAATGATATATTGGTTTAAGTAACTTGACTTTAATATCTTACTTTTAAACAAGAATGGCTTCAGTTGAAAATACATTGGAACCTGGCCCTAAGAAGAATACTCAAGAATGCAAAAACTCAATTTTCCTCCTGAAGAATTTGTAATGCTGAGGGCAATATCATGAAACTATCCATTGTATTTGAGTGTTAGTGCAGTGAATTACATGTAATATTATATTAAGAGGCCTTTCTCATAGCAATGTGGGAATAGATCCATGGTTTAGAAGGAAGAAAAGCCAAACATCCATTTACCATGAAATTGAAGCTTACAAGAAAAAAATCGTAGAAATTGACTTCTTTAAAATAACCTCACTAATACCTGTATCTAGAGTGATGCTACTTTTAAGGAAACTGAATTTACAGAAGATGATGTAGTTTTCTCTTTTTGACAAAGGCCATAATAGCCTCCTAAAGTATTTTGTGTCTTCAAAACATCTGAATGTGCCACTATAAATATTAGTGCATAAAATATTAGGAATTCATCTGCATCTGAATTGATTGCTGTTATTATACAGTAGAAAACACAATAATGCTACCAATGAAAAAATGAAAAAATAAATTTTCAAAACAAAAGACCGAGATACTGAAGCTGGATCAGACCTGAAAGGATTCATTCCACTCAGCATGCTGGATACCTACATTCTGCAGCCCTCATGTTCCACCACAAAGGGCTTCAGTTACTGTTTTTTCATCAGAACATGACAGCTCCCAGCTTTAAAGAATGCTTCCAATCACAATTCCTACCTAGAACTTTAATTAAGCCTGGAGTTTCTCAACATTTAGAGACTGGACCACAAATGCTATTCCTAACTTTTTAAACAATTTCTCTACTTTTGTTTGGGCCCCTAAAAAGGTGTTACATGTCCCAAATCAGCAGGAAGAAGCCTTAATAGAATGATGCCCATTTTCCTTAGGCAGGGTTAGGTAGGTTTTTTGTTGTTTTATTGGCCTATAGATGTCTATTTTCATTGGGGGTTTGATTTAAGTTATTATTGGTCTTATTCAGAGATAAAATAATGTTGGATTCAGGATTTTCTCTTTTATTATCTTTCTTTATTAGGTTTGGAGACAGGGGTTGAAAAGAAAGAAGGGGGAATATAAAAATATATAGACATAATAGGAAAAAAAGTAGATTATAGAATCTACTCCTCAACTTAAAGCCTTAATTATTACTCACAAGGTTATTTTTAATACATTGATATAGAATTTTTCATTCTGATCCAAAATAATTTTAACTGTGACATAGTGGTATAGAATTCTAATTTAAGATTATTCTTCACACATTTTATATATTTCTACTCTAATATGAAGTATTTTACACATACAACTCAACTGTAATATAAAATTTAATTCTAAGCCTTTCATAATGTTATTGTAGGCTGCTTAGGATAATTAAGTAATACAAGTTAATTGTTAGTTGATCAAATCATGATCATATCAAATACTGGTCTATTTTTATCATGAGAATTTACATTCTGGTGTAACAGATCAATATGATGCTATTGATAGATAAGGTGGAATAGTTTGATAAGGTCTTCAAAAACCTCAGAGACCTACAGAATGTGGCATTCAAAGATGTTTTTATTTTTAAGATTCTTTGACAATAAGATGGGATAACTCCTAACAATACCCAGACTAACTCAAAGAAGATGATTAGCATCAATGAACTTCCATATGGAGATAGCTTCAAATTTGGCAAAAAAAAAAAACCACTGGGCAAAATGCCCTCATTTCTACCAGAGACAAAATTCTGTCTAAAACGGGGCAAGCATGGATGCAGGCAGAGTCACCTGACAAACTCTGCCAAGACGGAGTAAGAAAGTCCTCAATAGTTCATGCCTAACAAATATGTCTTTCAGATATATTGGCAAGAAGACTGAAGTTGATGTTCCAACATTATACAGAGTTTTGGGTGACTGTTCAGGCAACTGTCTCTCTCATTTTCTCATTTTGGAAGCTGCTTACTTGTATTTCCTGTATATTCAAATAATTAATTTTATTTCTTCTTAAGTTTCTAATGGAGTTGAAGACCAGATAGTTTAGTTTTACAGCTGAGCTTAGTTGTTTAGAGGTTAAGAAGTTTTTATATCCAAATAGATGTTTAAAACTGATAAAGATGAGATGTGATAAATATTGACTTACTTTCAGAATTTAGATGCACCAAGATAGGAAAGATGTTTTCTCCATAGTTGACAAATAAGAATAACCAAAATACTATGAATAAAACATTTATATAATTCCTGATTCTTTCCTGGTGCTTCTTGCTGAAGGTAGTTTATTGTATATATATGTAATAATATAAATGTGTTTGTAAAAATGAAAACAATAAAAAAAAGAACAAAAGAAAATATGACTCAGTAGATTACAGTAAGAACTGCAAGAACAGGTATCTTCTTTCAGCTGTGGGGGATTCAGGAAAGGTGTGGACACAAATAGTCAATATAAGCTGACTTACTCAGTAGATCTTCACCTTAAATTTTGAGACTAGATCTTATTGAACCTGGAACTCAAAGATTCTGAGTTCCAGTAGGTTGGATGGCCATCTAATTCCAAAATTCCTACCGTTTCTGCCTTCTCAGAGCTAGAATTATTATGCTTCTGCACCCACATATTCCCTGGGAACGAAACTGTGATAACTATGTTTCCATCGCAAACCATTTACCAACTGCACCATCTCTCTAGTGCCCATGGGTGGTACTTCAATACTATGTTCCTAATAGTTACATTGTATGCTCTCATAAATAACTATATAACATCTTTTAATAAAAAAACATTCACTGTGATTGAACTAAATATTTATTAGGGGAAATTGTAGTTACAACTTTTCAGGGATGAAGACAACATAAATTTTGGTTGCAAAATGTCATATAATACAATCATATGAGAATTGAAATTATTCATTTACTCTCTGAATTATTTAGCTGTTAAAATATAAATATGTAGTTTCAAGTAGTAATAATAATTTTTCCTCTCTACACTTTATTTTAATTCTGTCTTCATTGTATGATACAGTATGTCCTGAGAAACATAGACAAGTAAAAAATACAGGAAAGTGAGTGGCAAGTCTTCTTCCACACTCCTACATTTGCTACCACAATGAATGGAACAAGGAAGCATGATCATTACTTTGACTCTCCAGTGCTAACAATTGAGGCTTTGACCTTAATGTTTACCTTTATTAAGACAGGCAATCACTATGCACACTTTCATGGCTTGAATGTTTCCAAAATATCAGTGCTTATTTCCATCTAAGATAGATTCACCTGCCTTAACCCCACCACCCCACACCCAGGGATCACAGACGGGTTATATCCTATCATACCTGGCAATAATGTTTGGATTTTAACTCATTAAGAAACCATTGGTCATTTTTTTTCATCTAACCACATGCCTGAAAGAATGCTGGTCATTAAAACTCTGACAGTATTTATGAGAATGACAGAGGGTCTAGTAAAGCACCTTATCAATAGTATAAATGTTTTGAGTGAGACAATTTATTTTCATTAAAAATTACTGAGGTAATAGATGCAAAAATAGGATCCATAATTCTCCTGCAGACAAGAACCACACCTCAACAATAATGATAGACATTACCTAAAAGTAAAGCTTTGGAAAATATATTCCAAGCAAATGGAACCAAGAAGCAAGCTGGAGGAGCCATTCTAGTATATGATAAAATATAATTTCAACCAAAACTAATCAAAATATATGGGAAAGGTCACTACTTCCTCATCAAAGGAAATAAACCCGAAGATGATTTCTCAATTCTGAACATATATGCCCCAAATACAACAGCACACATATTTGTAAAAGAAATGTTACCAAAGCTTAAACCACACAGATTAATAGTGGGAGAGATCAACACCACTCTCTCCCCAATAGACAGATCATCAAGAAATAAACTAAATGGACAAACAAGGAAACTAATATACATCATGATAGAAATAGACCTAACTGATATATACAAAACATTTCACTCAAACACAAATAACGTTTTTAGCACGACATGGAAATTTCTACAAAATTGACCACATACTTGGCCATGAAGCAAACCTAAACATATAAAAGAAAAATCAAAATAATCCCTTGCATCTTATCATTCCCCCATGAGTTAAAGATGGAACTCAACAACAAAAGAAACAACCAAAATCCTACAAACTCATGGAAATGTAATAAGTTCCTACACAATGACATTTGGGTAAGGAATGAAATAAAAAGGGAAATTAAAACCATCATGTGTTACCTCAAGTAAGTTGGGTGGAGACTGTCTCTGTCATGTGCTCTGTTGCTGATTTTTTATCACTCCCCCAGTGAGACTGCCTTGCCAGGCCATAGGGGAAGAGGAGTAGCTGATATTTTATGCAATTTGAGGAGCTGGGATGGGTGCGTAGGGGGTATCCCTTTTCTGAGAAATAAGGGAGAGTTGATGAGGGAAGATGGAGGGAGAGTGGGACTAAGAAGAGAGGAGGGAGGAGAAATGTGAAGTGAATAAATAAACTAATAAATACAAAAGTTTAAATAATTATTTTATTTGCTACCTCAAAGCTCTAATTTTGTTACTATTATTAATCACAATGTAAATATCTGTATTTCCTAATGGTTTTAAAGGATCCCTCTAAAAGCTTCATTTGACACTCAAGGGATCATGACGTAGAAATTAAGAATGGCTACTCTAGAAGAAAACAGTATACACATAGCCTGTGCACCCCAAAATGTATATCAACATAATTTTGAAAATATACATATGCATATATGCATACAATGAAAATTATATTTTGATTTGTGTTAATCTTAAAGCACTATCAAATGTAAGAAGAGCAGAGTGGGTGTGAGCTTCTAGATTTATGTCCATGTTGTGGCTATCATCATTTTCTTATCTGGAAGGTGTGTATTACTTCTTTGTACTTGTGAGCATGTGCACAAAGGTGTAGGTGTATATGTGTACATGCATTGAGACCAGAGAACAACTTTGAGTATTGTTCCTCATATGTGCTCTGTCTTCTATTTGGAGACAGGGTGTTTCATTGTCCTGTAGCTTTTCCTTGAGACTGACCTAGCTCTGAACTTCCTAGGTGGACTTTTGTCTGCCTAGCTCTGGGATTACTGGTACACAAAAACACTGCTAAAGATTTACATTGAATGTCATGGATTAAAATCATGCTTTCAAGACAAAAACTTATCTCCTTAGTCCTTGCAATTACTGTCAATGAATGAATTCCTTTACGTTCAAAGGGACTTGAATGTGTTTTATTATTTCTCATTGAAGGACATGATGAAGTAAATAGCCTGAGTGGTAAAGTTGTAAGAGTAAGAGATTGTCTAGTGGGCAGCCATACATAGCACATCTGTATTATACCACCTTTCCCAACACTCAGCAATAATTGTGGAAGAGGGACAGATAGGGTAGAAGAACTAGAGGTGAGAGATGACCACAGGGACATGTTGTTATCTGGAGACAACAGAATTGTTGCACATTGGAATTATTAGTAATACTGACAGCATGCATGAGATATCCCCAAGCTCAGTCAAGACAAAATTCCCAAGATGGACAGACGAAGTTAGACAAACTGCGCAGACACACATACACACAAGCAGAAAAAGAGAGAAACAGAGGGAGAGAGAGAGAGGGGAGAGAAAAAGACAGAGACAGAGAGAGACAGAGACATAGAGACACAGAGAGAGAACACAGATAAACAGAGAGATAGAAAGAGACAGAGAGAGAGAAAGAGGACAGAGAAGGAGACAGAGAGAATCAGAGAAAGAATAAAAGCTTTTCTGTGTAGAAAAGGGTGTACATGGGGGAATTGGAGTTCAGGAGGAGGTAAATAGCACCAAAATACAATATATGAAATTCCAAGAAGTTTTAATTTAAAAACTAAAATCCCCACAGACACTAAAAGTACAAATATTAGGATAGTCTGCTGCTGCCTCTATTCTGTAAGGGAAGTTTTCCAGGGATGCACAATGGAACTAGTTGGCAAGAACTGTATCTTTTTTTCTGCTGAGTGCCTGTTAATGTGAATATAGACAAGAAGTTACATGTCCAAAGTGTGTTAATGGATCACTTCTAGACTATATATTTTCCAATAATGGTCAAAGTATGAAGAGTTAGTGCAATTTTCAGCAGGTGCTAATAGTGGCTGGAGAAAGTATCCATCTTGTACTAATTAGTCTTCATCATGAATTGCATGGAGACCTCCATTTCAGGGAGCCACATAGATCCTGTTGCTGTGCTTGCACTTTCACAGGCACTGTGGTATTTTACATTGAGGAAGTGATGTAGTAAAAAAACAGAAAAATGACATTTGGGGTGTTTACTCAGTAAGTAAATTTATTGCTGTGAGGGCCTAAGTGTCTAAGTTTATTCCTAAGAATGAATTTATAACACAAGGATGGTGATATGTGTGCCTACAATGCCATGACTAAGAGACAGAGACATAAGCATTTTGGGGAACAATGTCCATCTAGCCTAGTCAAGATAGTGAGAGACACAGTATCAACAAAATAACATAAAAGTGATTAAAGAAAGAATTGGACACTGACTTCTAGGCCTCCACATGCCCATGAACATGCATACACTTACACAAACATGTGCCTGAGCACTGACAGAGATAAGGGAGGTATTCAGTTGTGCCTTCACCATACCTATTTTTACTAAAACATTAACTTCTTTGAAGCGAAGGCAGAAGTTTTTTTTTTTTTTCATCAATTGGTTCTGTTGTAAACTTGGAAGAAAATAATGTGCAATATTTGTTCCCTGAAGAATGAAAATGGA
>OU015747.1:72212715-72236874 GCA_907169655.1 Acomys percivali
ACACACACACACACACACACACACACACACACACACACACACAAACACCACACACAAAAACAAACAAGAACAGATTTATATTAGATAATTCTGTTTGTGCTATATATTATTTTAGCATTCAAAATAGTGGTTATCTTTATCACATTTCTGCTTATCCTTCATTCTTATCAGTCCACTTCCTTCAAAACTCTCCCCTGTCACATCTTACTTTCTGTTTTTTAACCAACAATAGTCCCTTACTGCTTTAATGATATATATATATATATATATATATATATATATATATATATATATATATGCTGTAACGTTGTCCCTTTTCTTCCATTCCCCCTTTAAAATATCTTCTTCCTATCTAATTGTCACCTTTTTAATTTTAATAATGTATATATCATTATCTAGGCTCTATATATGAGACAAATTGTGTGGTAGTTTTCTGATCCTACTTATTTTAGTCAAACAATATGAATTCCAGTTTCATCCATTTCCTGGATGTTATATTTTTTATATTTTATAAAATATAAATTCATTTATGTACATACACCACAATTTTTCTTTTCATCCCTCACTCACTGCTTCCTTTCTACCTTCTTTCCTTTTTACTTTTCTTTGTTTCTTTCTCTTTTTCTTTCTTTCTTTCTTTCTATCTTTCTTTCTTTCTCTCTTTATCTCCTGATGTATTTGTAAAATAGGGCAATTTCTTAGCTATCATGTAATATTCAACAATAAACATAGATGTGTAGTAAATCTGCAGTGAGAGACTGAGCCTTCTGGTTATATGTCTAGGAATAAGAGAAATGTGTCATATGGTAGCTCTATTTTATTTCTTAAGAGGGATTTACTCTGATTTCTATGATGCCTCCACCAAATTTCCTCCCCACATTTGTGAAATAGTAATTCACTTCCCATACGTCCTTTATATTCTTATTCTTTTCTTTATTTCTTTTTTCTTCCTTATTTCCTTCCTTCCTTTCTTTCTTTCTTTGTTTCTTTTTATGGTAGACATTCTGATTGGGACAAGATTGAATGTCAAAGAAAATTTCATTTGTATTACTCTGATGGTTTTTTTAAAAAAAATATTTGTTGTTTTGTTCATTTTCTCTTGCGATCTGTCTGTATGATTCATTAGTTATTGATTTTTTTTGAAAAGCATGTTTTTTTAGGAGTTTTTAAGGTTTTCTATTCACTCTAAACATAACTCTCTCTGATGTGTAATTGGTTTGGATATTTTTCCATTCTGTGCTACTGTTTACTACTGTTTGTGTGTGTCTTTGTGTATGTGTATCTGTGTGTGTGAGTTTGTGTCTTCTAGTGTATGTGTGTAAGTACAACTGCATTTTTAGTTCATCTAAAACCTTTTCTCAAATATTTCTCAATCAATCTCAATTATTTCCTGTGGTACTCGAATCCTACTCAGAAATTTCTTGTTTCTGCCTATATCTAGCTGTGTTTTGGTTTCCTCAAGGAGGTTCAGCATTACTGGTTTTCATTTAAGTCTTTGATTCTTTCCTATTTATGTTATATTTAGTTTTCTCTCTTTTTATTAGTGTAAAACTTGGAATATAGTTTGAATAATAATGGAGAGAGTGGGAACCTCTTTTCACATAATGTTATATATCTTTCTCATTACATTAGAAAATTTTTTACTCTTAATTTATTCATGAATTTGAAAATTCCTACGGTTTAGTTGAGTACCACTGTTGTTTGGATAATTGGTGGGAAAATATCAAGCTACTACTAGCTAGCTACCTACTCTATTGAACACAATGTATCCTTCACCCTGTTCTGCTTGCCTATCCCTTCTCATGGAAGTTGTTTTTCCTTGTGCCCTCATGAATTAGATAGTCTTTCTTCTTCTTCTGACTGTGCTATCTCCCCTCAAGTAATTTCTGCAGAACTGCTTTAGATGTCATTAAGTGCCTTAATTTGATTTTGGCATAGAAAATTCTTCTTTCTATACAAATACATAATGGTAACATTTCTTTGCATGATAATATGTTTGGAAATTATGCATTCTGAAATTAATGTTTATTATTCCATGATCTCCTTACTGATAGCACTTTGGATGTCATTCTGATTTTGCTTCATTAGTAACTGACACATGTCCTTTACATTTTAACTATTCTTTATGCCCTTTATTGCATGACTAAGACACAATACTATAAGTTCTTGGCCCTGTACTAATATACAGGGATTTAAATGGCTCTTGTGTTTCCACTTATTTCTGCAAGTTTGGGGAATTTTCTGCTAAAAATTTATCTATATCTTTTGTGTTTATCCCTTCTCTTATTACTCTGTAAACTTTTAGATTGTCCACTTGATGTAACTGCATTACTTGACTTTAATTTTTATTTTTGGTTGATGCATGTCTTAATTGATACATGTGGTTTAGTTCATGTGACATTGCAATGACTTTGTTCTCCATTTCTGACATTCTTCCTTCTTCTTTGTCTTTTCTTTTCATGATATTTCCACTGTATTTTTCTTGATTGATTAATTGCTGACATTTACATTATATTATTTTTAGTCTCATTATGCTTGATGGATTTTTCCTCCTTGCCTTTAATTCTCCCTTTCATTTTATTGAACATTTCAGCAACTTTACCAACTTTCAAATCTGACTTGATGGCCTTTTTTAATTTTCCAGTTTTCTTTAATTTACTGTTTGTTCATTGATCCTATGCAAAATACGACTCTCAAATCTATCATTTAACTCTCTTAGTGGTTAGCTTTCTAATTTGAAGCACTCTGAGCTTAGACATGTATCAGAGCATTCTCCCAACCCTCAGTTTTATTATGTTTGTTGTTTCTATTGGGATGGATTTTATCCTCTCATTTATCCATCCACCTTACATTATTTTTTCCATGTTAGTTAAATTTGTGCCTTCCTAGTAAGTTGTTTCCAGATAGACATACATCTCTGCTAGAATTTCAGTGGGAAACTATGATCATAACAATTGGGATCTTTGGTATTTTATGGATCACAAGGTCATCCCGCACTACCTGTATCTGTATCACTGGGTGATGATGAGCAGCTCATGGTACTATTGCTCTGGTGGTGCTCTACATTTGTAATCAGAACATTTTCAAATTATTGATTAGTGGACAACATGAAGCTCTGCAGGCTTCGAGTGCTTCAATAAGAGGCCACAGTGGGGATGGGATATTCTACCACTGCTCCTTCTGGGCTGCTTAAGTAGACTCTCAGCTCTGGATTCTGCCCTGCTCTTTGTGCTTCTACCACAGTCAGTTCAGCTCTGGTTTTCTTGCTGTCCCTACTGGTTCAGTCTTCACAGACTGCTCAGCATCTCTCCAGTCTACTGTTAACAACAGTGTTCAGATCCAGGGTGGACCAGCACATTCCCATGTCCGTGAGAAAGTACTACAATAGAGAAGACACTGGTTGCTGATCAACATTTGTGGCTCCTCTTTAAGGAAGATTTAGATGATAGTTTGAGTCCTTTTATTTTTCTTCAGATCTTTTCTCATAGGAATACAATTTTTGCTGATTTTAACTGTCCTTTTCTGGATTGCATAGAGGAAACTTCTGAGTCACCAACTTTCTCAGAAACTTCATGCTGTAATCTTCTAAAAACTATATTTTTATATTTTCAGTAATATATTTTCAAGAAATGTGTTACACAAAAAGTATGTGTAGATATAAATGTATAGTGTTAAATTGAGCATCTTTCATATGTTACTTATGGTTAATTTACTAATCTTAGTAAATGTTTATCCAGGTCATAAGTGTAAAATGAAACCCCTGTCAGGACATATAAGAAGTCCATATGCAGTAAGATAAGTACATGAGAGAAAGCAAACTTGTAGACTGGGCTCTTTCTTCTTACCATAAACTACATAATGTGTTAACTTGGGGGTTCCACATTGACTTAAGAGATACTTGCATACTAATGTTTACTGCAGCATTTTTCTAAAGACATAAACTATGGAATCAACCTAGATGTCCAAAAACAGAGGAATGCATACGTTAATCAGCTATATGTAAACAATGGTTTAGCCCATTCAAGGATGGAGAAAGAGGGGGTGTTCTAAAATGGCGTCAAACAGTATGCACCATATCTGATTTACTGGGAGGAGACCAGGGACTTGAATGAAGCCACACACTACTGGATCTTGAGAAGTGTAGGTGAGTGGGGTCTCAAACTCTTCAGACTACTGGTAACCTAACCTAACCTAACCTAACCTAACCTAACCTAACACCAGGACAAGCAACAGCCCAGAGATACTAAACACACTCCCCAGATTCCATAACAGAATCCACATGTGAGCTGCAGCCGGCATATAAAGCAAAAACTCGCTGTGTGGGGAGGTTGTTTTCTGGAGCCCCTGGCCTGAGGAGTGTCAGGGAATAGGGTGAAACTGCCCTTGGATCTCTCCACCCAGACCATGAAAAACTGCGGAGGTTGCCTGCCCAGGCTGAGTGAAAACACAGGCTGCGGGGCCCACCAAAAACAGCTAGAGTGGGAGTGTAGCTCACAGGCTGTCCTGGGCCCAATCTAAAGCAAGACACAACAGACTGAGCATGCAAACAGGGGCAGTTAGAAACCACCTTGGACTGCTCCCAGAGGTCCAGCACGATCTCCTACACTATCTGGAGACATGAGTCTTGCCTGCAGTGTCTAAATGCTGACCTAGAGGGTTGTGAGAGTGTCTCAGCTTACAGGGGCATGGAAATTGCAGGCATCTTGGATCCCACCAGTGGTGTAAATCCATATTGTCTCTGGCCCACCATGCACTGATCCTGAACTGTACAACAGACAGAACCTAGCTGGGTCAGCTCCTGCAGGCCCGGCAGGATCTCCCATGTTATCGGGAGACATGAGTTGTGCCTTCAGTGTCTAATTGCTGACCAGGAGGGATCTCTGAGCATCCTAGCTTATAGCGCAGGCTCCTTGGGTCCTACTGCGGCCAGAATCTGTATTGTCGCTGGCCATGGTGCACTGATCCTGCACTCTACAACAGACAGTACCTAGCTGGGTCACCTCCCGCAGACCCAGCAGGATCTCCTACTCTATAGGGAGATGTCGGTCCTGCCTGCTGTGTCTAATTGCTAACCTAGAAAGATCTATGAGTGTCCCAGCTCACAGGGGCATGAAAAGTGCAGGCACCTTGGATCCTACCAGCAGCCTAAAACCGTATTGTCTCTGGCCAGCTGTGCACTGATCCTGCACTCTCTAAAAGACAGAGCCTAGCTAGTTCAGCTTCTACTGATGCGGCAAGATCTCCCACATTCCTGGGAGAGGCTGGACACTTCTATAGGATAGAGAGGCAGAGCTAAAAGACAGCTACAGCCAAGAAGATTTGATACAGGTGGGGTCTTGGCTACAGAGCAACAGGAAGGACAGACAGCTGGGACCAACCTCCCCAATCAGAGTGTTTGCATGCTGACCTGGTTTTAGGTCCCAAAATTGCTGATCTGAATTACAGCAGTAAGGTGAAAGGGTCCAAACAGAAACCTACTTTGGCTGACTCCATCTGGATCCTAATGTGTAGAGAAAAATCTCCAGGAGTGGAAAACAGATTGCCTGACTGTGCCAGGGAAATACTCTCTGATCCTCACAGGCAAGGACATCCGACCCATAATCAATCATCAGCTATCGACTCTCAACCAGTGAAGGTCACTAGAGGCTACTTCCCAATATCAGAGACCCCAAAATGACAATAGGACAGTGAAATAATGCTAACAAAAAACAAAAGAGTTTGGCATCTCCAGATCCCAGCAACCCCAATGAAAACAACCCAAAGAACACACACACACACAAAATCAATATACAAGAAGATGACCTCAAGTCCTTAGTAAGAAAGATGATAATGGAAGACATGAATAAAATCTGTAAACAACTGCAGGAATAGGCAACCAGAGGGCTGAAGAGTTAAAAGAGTCATATAAAGAGGCATTTGAAGAATTTCAGAAAAATACAAATAACCAGATGAAGGAAATCATTAAAAAAGTTCAAGACGTGAAGACAAAATTGGAAGATACGATAAAGGAACACACAGAAGAAAAAGTGATCAAAAGGCACCAGAGAAGAAAGCAAGCATCTCAGAGTTGACCTTATCTAACAGAATGCCAGAAATGGAGGAATGAATATCAGGACTTGAAGGTACAATCATAGACCATGAAACAACCATCAAAGAAAATGCTAAATCTGAAAAGTTCCTGACACAGAACACCCAAGAAATCAAGGACACCATAAGAAGGCAAAACTTGCGAATAATAGGTATTATGGAAAGAAGACAACTTACTCCACAGACCAGAAAATATCGTTAACAGAATCATTGAAAAAATTTCCCTAATTTGAAGAGGAGATGCATATGATCATACAAGAGGCCTACAGAACATCAAATAGATTAGATCATAAAAGAAATTCTTCCCACTACATAATAATAACAAAAAAAAAAACAGAACAAGGAAAAAGTCTTAAAAGTGACAAGAGAAAAAGGCCAAGCAACATACGATGGCAAACTTATGTGAATTACTCCCGACTTCTCAGCAGAAGCCATGAAAGCCAGAAGGGCCTGGACAAAGGTCTTGCAAATCCTAAGAGAACAAAGATACCAGGCAAGATTACTATATCCAGCGAAACTATCAATAACCATTGATGGAGAAAACAAGATATTCCATGCCAAAACCAATTCAAACACTACCTAGAAACAAATCCATGTTTACAAAAGTTAATAGAAGGAAAACTCCATCCCAAAGGGTCAAATTACAACCAAAACTAAATAGGAAATAGATAACTACACCATTGCAAAATCATAGCCTCACAGAATCTCGACTGTAACAAACAGCAAAAATGAAGGGACTTAGCAGTGATTGGTCATTAATATCTCTCACCATCAATGGTCTCAATTCTCCAATAAAAAGACACAGACTAACTGCATAAACATGACTCAACATTCTTCTGCAATCAAGAAACACATCTTACCCACAAGGACAGACATTGCCTCAGAGTAAAAGGTTGGGGAAAATATTTCAAGCAAATGGTCACAAGACAAACTGGAGTAGCCATTCTAATATCTAATAAAATAGACTTTCAACCAAAAATAATCAAAAGGGATGAGGAAGAACACTTCTTACTCATCAAAGGTAAAGTCAACCAAGAAGACATCACAATTTTGAACATCTATGTTCCTAATGCAAGGGCACCCACATTTGTAAAAGAACTATAAACAAAGCTTAAACCACTCATTGATCCCCACACATTAACAGTGGAAGACTTCAACACCCCACAATCACTGAAGGATAGGTTTTTATATCAGAAATTAAGCCAAGAAATAACTTTATTAACCAATGTCATAAATCAAATAGATCTAACAGATATCTTTTCACCCAAAAGCAAAGGATATACCTTCTTTTCAGCATCCTATGGAATGTTCTCTAAAATTGATCACATAGTAGGTCAAGATGCAAGCCTCAACAGATACCAGAAGATTGAAATAATACCTTGTATCTTATCAGATCACCATGGTCTAAAGCTGGACTTCAAGAATAACAGAAACAACAAAAAGCTTACTCGCACATGGAAACTAAACAACTTTCTACTTAATGATAGGTGGCTCATGGAAGAAATAAAGGGAGAAATAAAAGACTTCCTGAAATTCAATGAAAATGATGGACCAACATACCCAAATTTGTGGGACACATTAAAAGCAGTGCTAAGAGGAAAATTCATAGCACTAAGTGCCTTTAAGAAGAAAGTTGAAACATCCCACATAAACAACTTAACAACACATCTGGAAGCCCTAGGGAAAAAAAAAGAAGCAGAAACACCCAAGAGGAGTAGACATCTGGAAATAATCAATCTCAGGGCTGAAATCAATAAATTAGAAACAAAGAATACAATCCAATGAATCAACAAAACAAAGACCTGCTTCTTTGCGAAAACTAACAAGATAGACAACCCATTAGCCAAACTAACTAAAAGACAGAGAAACACTAAACAAATCAACAAAATCAGAAATGAAAAGGGAGACATAACAACAGATACCAAAGAAATGCAAATAATCATAAGAACCTACTTTAAAGGCATTTTTGCCACAAAAATTGGAAATCTAAGGAAAATGGACAATTTTCTCTACTGGTTCCATTTTTCAAAATTGAATCAAGATCAGATAAACAAATTAAACAGCCCTATTTCGCCTATAGAAATAGAAGCAATCATTGATAGTCTCCCAACCAAAAAATAAAGCTCAGGGCCAGTTGTCTTCAGTGCAGAGTTCTACAAGTCCTTCAAAGAGAAGCTAATATCGATACCCTTTAAGCTACTCCAAAAGATTGAAAAGGATGTGACATTACCAAATTCTTTCTATGAGGCCATAGTCACATTGATACCTAAACCCCTTCAAGACCCAACAAAAAAAAAAAAGAGAAATTCAGACCAATTTCTCTTATGAACATTGATGCAAAAATACTCAATAAAATATTCACAAAACGAATACAACAACATATCAAAGACATCATTCACCAAGACCAGGTAGGCTTCTTTCCAGCCATGCAGGGATGATTTAATATATGGAAATCCATCAATGTAAACATAAACAAACTGAAAATAAAAAAAAAACATGGTTATCTCCTTAGATGCATAAAAAACTTTTGACAAAATCCAATACCCATTCATGTTTAAGGTTCTGGAGAGAATGGGAATATAAAGCACTTTCATAAACATAATAAAGGTTCTATGCAGCAAGCTAATAGCCAACATTAAATTAAATGGAGATATACTCAAGGAAATCCCTCTAAAATAGGGGACCAGACAAGGCTGCCCACTTTCTCCATATTTCTACAATATAGTTCTCGAAGTTCTAGCCAGAGCAATTAGACATCAAAAGGAGATGAAGGGGATCTAAATGGAAAAGGAAGAAGTCAAATGATCCCTATTTGCAGATGATATAATACTGTACATAAGTGACCCTCAAAATTCCACCAGAGAAATACTACACCTAATAAACACTCTCAGCAAATTGGCTGGATACAAAATTACCTCAAAAAATCAGAGCTTTCCTATATACAAATGACAAACAGACAGAGGAAGAAATTAGGAAAACTACACCCTTCACAATAGCAACAAGCAATATAAAATATATAGGAGTAACTCTAACCAAGCAAGTGAAGGACTTATTTGAAAAATCTTTAAATCCCTGAAGAAAGAGATGGTAGATGACATCAGAAGATGGAGGAATCTTCCTTGTTCCTGGATCGGGAAAATTGACATAGTACAAATGGCCATCTTACCAAAAGCAATTTACAAATTCAATGTAATCCCTATCAAAATATCTACAAAATATTTTGATGATATTTAAAGATCAATGTTCAACTTCATATGGAGAAACAAAAAGCCCAGAGTATCAGAAACAATCCTATAACATAAAAAATCCTCTGGAGGAATCTCCATACTCAATCTCAAGCTGTACTATAGAGCAACAGCAGTTAAAACACCATGGTACTGACATAGCAATAGCCTCATATATCAATAGAATCGAATTGAAGACCTATATATGAATCCACACACATTTGGTCACTTGATTTTTGACAAAGAAGCCAAATCTATTCCATGGAAAAACGATAGCATCTTCAACAAATGGTGCTGGTCTAAATGGATTTCTACATGTAGAAAAAGGCAATTAGACCCATATTTTTCAACATGCACAAAACTCAAGTCCAAGTGGATTAAAGACCTCAACATAAAACCACAGACATTAAATTAGTTAGAGGAAAAAGAGGGTAAGAGCCTGGAACACATAGGCACAGGAGACAACTTTCTGAATAGAACACGAACAGCCCAGGCCTTAAGGTCAACAATTCATAAATGTGACATCATGAAGCTGAGAAGCTTCTGTAAGGCAGGAGACAAGTTCAACAAAACAAAGCGACAACCTCCGGACTGGGAAAAGATCTTCAGCAACCCTTCATCTGACAAAGGTCTAATATTCAAAGTATATAAAGAACTCAAGAAATTAAACACCACCAAACTAAATAACCCAATTGAGAAATGGGGATCAAAACTAAACAGAGAATTCTCAACAGAGGAATATCAAATGACTGACAAACACTTAAAGAAATGCTTGGCTTCATTAGTCATCAGAGAAATACAAATCAAAACGACACTGAGATTCCATCTTATACCCATCAGAATGGCGAAAATCAAAATCTCAATGTAATCCAGAGATAAACAAACTGAAAGAAAATATCCCTCTTAATCATCTCATTAAATGCCAAAAAAATCATGTGACAATATCTAATACCTATTCATGTTTAAATTCTTGGAGCGATCAGGGATTCAAAGCACATACCTAAATATAATAAAGGCTATATACAATAAGCCAATAGCCTGTTTCAAATTACGTGGAGAGAAACACATGAAATTCCACTAAAATAAGCATCTAGACAAGGATTCCCACTGTCTCCATATCTCTTCATTATATTACTTGAAGTTCTAGATGGAGCAATAAATCAACAAAAGGAGATCAAAAATATTGACATTGGAAAGGAGGAAGTCAAATAATCCCTATTTGCAGATGGTATGATAGTGTACATAATTGAACTCCCAAAATTCCACCAGAGAGCTTCTATAGCTGATAAACATGTTTAGCAAAATGGCAGGATAGAAAATTAACTTTAAAAATTAAATAGAATTCTTGTAGTATACAAACTACAATCATGCTGAGAAAGAAATTAGGGAAAGTCCACTTTTCGTGATAGCCACAAGTAATATAATTATCTAGTTGTAATTCTAATCAAGCAAGTGAAAGAATTGTATGAAAAAACTTCAAATGTCTGAAGAAGGACATTGAAGATGATATCAGAAGATGGAAAGATCAAACCTCCATTTAAAGTTGCTCTTATCTGATATTTGGTCATAGCAACAGAATTTGGCCAATAAAACACTAAGAAGACCTTTCAGTACTCTGTGGTCAATGACTGGCTTAGAAAGTTTTCAGAATGTATTTCATGGTGATCATCCTTTTTTAAGAACACCCTTGAAGATCTCACTATTCTATAACTAGGTCTATATCCCTTGACAAACAGATGTGTTTCTTTTAGAAATCTGGAAGTCTGAAAAGACAGTAGATTGATATATGGAAGATGTATATACAATCTACACAAGATATATTAGAGGCAGTCATTCATCCCACGGCTTTGTCTCATCTATGTGATCAGCCTCTGAAACGGGTGGCATTTTTTTTGCATTATCACCTTTTTCCTGAAATAGCAGGCATGCAATAAACACAGCAGTCTTTAGGTTTTGCTTTTTGCCTTCTTCCTGAGCTCAACATGTAGATGACATGTAGATTGGATGTTAAGTTAGAGCAAACAAACCACAACAGAGTGTAAATGTAGAGTCCATCATAAAGAAGTATAAGTTTTTACTTACATCATATGGTGAAATACACAAACACACACATGCACACACACACACACAAACATACACAACACACCATTCTCAAATACTTGTGCAATATAGTTTTCAGGCCACAAATCACATATAGTTGCAAAGAACATGTAAAGTAGATTTGTCACTAGAAATTAATGGAATTCACAGGTATTTCTACTTATTTCTTTTGCAAAACCTTGTGTAGAATCCTGTTAATATTATTTATTTTATTATTTCTATTCCATTTGCATTAAGTTATGATCCCAGCAACACTAATTAGAAAGGAGACCTTCAATAGAATATACATCATTTAGAAGTGAATTGGTGTCTTTGTTTCCTTTATATATTAATTTTATATTATTTAAGACATATTTTAATTTATAATCAGTTGTAGTGTTAAACAATAATGTTTTTCTCAATATATAAGATCATTAGCTTATTTTAACTATTATTACAAAGTCCCTGTCTTTATAAATACAATAATTGAGGAACAATTCCAACCCATTCACTAAACTTTTAACTACTTGTTACATTTTTCAAAATATTATTTTATAGCCTCAAACATAAATATAATGCATTTAGATCATATTTAGACCCTGAGTTTCTCCCTTCAACTCTTCTCACTCCCAACCAAACATCCCTTTCCCAAGTAGCTGTTTTTGTTGTTGTAGTTTTCTCCTCCTCCTCGTCCTCCTTGTCCTCCTCCTCTTCCTCTTCCTCCTCTTCATTTTCCTCTTGTGGCCTTCCCCGTACATGCTGCAGTTATTGATTGTTCAGAACTTATGCAGCTACGGTAAGGGCTCTGGTGGATTTCCCCACTCCATGCTGCAATTGCTGATTGTGTAGGGGTTGAGCAGTAACCACAACTGCTGTGAGTTTATAAGTGCTGATGGCCCTGTCATGCTTAGAAGATACTATTTATGCAACTTCTCTCTGATTTCTGGCTCTTCCAGTCTTTCTATCCTTATCTGTGATTTCTTGAAGAAAATTGGTGATACAGATTTTCTTCTTGTACAAGCATAATTCCTGTCATTTAGTCTTTGCACTTTGGTCAATCTTTGTATTTTGTCCTATTAACTACATAGCTTTATGTCTAAAGCACATTTATGTTTTTTTCAGAAGATACATTTAGAGATTTTTAAATAGATACATAGGGATACAAAGTTATATGATGAGGTTTTCCAAATCGAGCTTCATTGGGGATAGACTCACTAGAGACTCACTGTGTTCTACAGGATCACTCATTCATCCCAGAATTAGTTTAAAGCAAGTCCCAGAGGCTACAATTCTCACTTATTAATGTTTAATATTGTGCTGTTAATAGATAAAAAGCTCTTCTTGCAAACAAAACCAAAGCAATATTATCGCACCAATATTTTAACAATTACTTATTATAAAATATTTATTACTGAATATATTTTTTCATATAGATTTATCACAGATTCATTTACACTTGTTTGTGTTCATATGTATTATCAGCCACAGCCTTATTAGCAAGTTAACTCTTGCTGTTTCATTTTATGTTTATAATTTTATTTCACATTCAAGAATAAGTGAAAATGTGTTAACTTAAGTAATGCTATATCCTTAATCTCAATTACTCCAAGATCAAAAATAATACAACAGAAATACACATGAAAAATTTCAAAAGCATATTACTATACCTTGCCACCAAAAAGTAATGTATAGCCTAGACAGTAGGAATAATGTCTTTAGTAAATGTGTATTACCATCAGAAGTAAAGCTATGATATTGATCCAAGTACCTCAGATCCATGACAATTTCAAAGAATTCATTTTATTGGAGTATAGATTTTGGAACCATGTGCAAAATTATCAACTGCAGTTTTCTCACCCAGGATGTTAACAGTTTTGCAAAAGGGGCTGATGCTCAGCTACTTTCTCTAGGATGACTACAGTCCAACATTGCTCTGCTATAGAGAGCCTCTACAAAGATTAGGTAACCATCCACCTCATCTTTATTTCTGTTGTATATAATAAATTTCTGATTTTCCATAACGTTGTTGGGGATCCATCAGCATACATTTATCCCAGATTTGCTACATGATTATCTGTGACATTCTTCAATAACTGAGACAAGTAACTTCTAATGTCATACAGTCACAGGTCCACTGTACTTTGTCATTTTTGTTATGTTTCTCTCTCTCTTCCCCCCCCTTTCTCTTTCTCAGTGTGTCTGTGTGTGTGTGTCTATGTGTGTTATATATGTACACCTGAAACCAGAGGTTGACAGCATGCATCTTGTCCAAAATCTCTCATGTTATTTTTTTCTTTTTTTAATTTTTTTTATTAATTTATTCATATTACATCTCAATGGTTATCCTCTCCCTTGTATCCTCCCATTCCTCCTTCCCTCCCATTTTCCCCTTACTCCCTTCTCCTATGACTGTGACTGAGGGGAACTCCCTGCCCCTTTATAAGCTCATAGGGTATCAAATCTCTTCTTGGTAGCCTGCTATCCTTCCTATGAGTGCCACCAGGTCTCCTCATCCAGGGGACGTAGCAGAGTACATGTGAAAGTCAGACCTTACTCTCCACTCAACTGTGAAGAATGTCCTGTCCTTTGGCTAGATATGGGTAGGGGTTTGAAGTTTATGTCCTGTATTGTCCTTGGCTAGTACCTTAGTTTGAGAGAAACTCCTGGGCCCAAATTTGCCCATCATAATGTTCTTCTTGTAGGTTTCTAGGACCCTCTGGATCCTTCTACTTTGCCATTCTCACATGCTTCTCTCATCTAGAGTCCCAATAGGATGTCCTCCCCTCTGTCCCAGTTTCCTGGTAAGTGAAGACTTTCATGGGACATGCCCATTGGGCTAGTATGCAGATATAAGTGAATATATACCATTTGAGTCTTTCTGCTTCTGGGTTAACTCACTCATTGTGATCATTTCTAGTTCAATCCATTTGTCCACAATTTTCGGGAATTCCTTGTGTTTAATAGTAGTATTCCATAGTGTAAATGTACCACAATTTCTTTATTCATTCTTCTACTGAGGGACACTTAGGCTGTTTCCATGATCTGGCTATTATGGATAAGGCTGCTATGAACATAGTTGAGCAAATTTTCTTGTTGTGGGCTGGAGCATCTTCTGGGTATATTCCAAGTAGTGGAATAGCATGTCTTGAGGAAGCCCTATTCCCAGTTTTCTGAGATAGCACATCTAGATTTCCAAAGTGGTTGTACTAGTTTGCATTCCCATCAGCAATGAAGGAGTGTTCATCTCTCTCCACATCCTTGCCAGCATGTGGTATCACTTGAATTTTTGATCTTAGCCATTATGATGGGTGTAAGATGGAATCTCACAGTTATTTTGATTTCCATTTCCCTGATGACTAAGGAGGTTGAAAATTTCTTTAAGTGTTTTAAGACATATTTCAGTGAACTTGAATGTCATCTATTTAGCTAGATTGACTTGTCTCAGGTTACTCTTATCTCAGCATCCTCAAAAATATGCACTCTTGCATTTACAATTTTCAATATGTGTACTGGGAGATCAAATTCAGCTCCTTATTTAGGAAGCAAACACTTTAATGACCAAACTTACTCACAAGTCCTATGGATCCGTTTACTTGAAAACTTATATTATTCTTTAAAACCCATGAAATTAGTGAACAAATACAAAGAAGTATAGTTAAGATGAGGGAAGATATAGCTAGAAAACAACCTTGATCATCCTGTTTACCTCCCCATTTTAAAAGAATTGTTTAATGAAATAAGTATATCTTTTTTCCGGCAAATGAAACTACTGGCTGGGCATAAACTGAGGAAAACCAGGCAACATCCTAAGTCCATTTTTTGCAATTGAAAAAAAAATGAGCATTGAGTAGTCTAAGAGATATTTTTGCCACTATTACCCTTCATTTCAACAAAAAAGAGAATGTATTACATGTACTTTGTCTTAAAATGCTTTTCTCTGGCTGATATGGTGTTGGACATCTGTAAACACAGTTATTTGGAGGCTGAGATAGAAAGTTCAAAACTTTGGATCAGTATTGCATCTCTAACTAACCACATAACAAGACTGTCAAGGAGCAAAATGTCCTGCATTCAACCCTTGCAGCCAACACTATAATATGTGACTGTGTTACAGTGTTGTTCTTATTAGTAATCTAAATTATGGTGAAGCAGAAACAGGAAGGTTCTTGATTCTCACTAGACATCTATGTTATTCTATTCTATGAATTCCACATAGTGAAAGGCTATCTAAACAACATTAGAAAAAAATAGAATTTCTGGTGAACAGTATCAGAGAGAGAGGGGGGAGCACTTTAGTTGTTAAATCTAAAATGCTGTTGACATGAGAATTAGAGTAACAATAAGAAAAATGTACATTCATTTGTTAGCATCAAAATCACATTTTTGTGTACAAAAAAATAGAGTTTGTATTGTTACATTATAAAATTATGGACTGTTATTCAGCCAAAATTATACTGCTTGTACGAATTATCAATTTTATTTATGTTATTCAAAAATTTAATCAATTACTGAACTTGTTTGTTATTGCGTGAATAGTTTTCTTTCTGTCCCTAACTTCCTAGAATAATAATTCATGAGACTCAAAACATTATAGAGAGATAAGCATTAAGTTCTTTCTTTAGTTCTGGGATGTAGCCATTGGGAGTTTATATTATTTTACTTCCCTGACTAACAGTTCAAAGGTAGGTATCCCAAATTTGGCATTGGAGTTTAGTTAGATACTCTATGGCTCCCAGGACCTATTTCTAACCCAAGTATTATAATTTCATTCAAAAAAATATATACATATATATTTATGTATATATATTTACATATATACATACATATATATAAAATAAAGTTTTCTTGTGCCTTTTCAAGATTCTTCAGCCTATTTTTCCTTAGTCCATCCTATCTTCTTTCTCTTTCTCAGTTAAACCAACATTTGGTTTTTTCCCCCTGTAAAGCACTTGTTTCTCAGAATTCCCATCTCTAGGGATCCTGTATTTTCTTTTTCTTTTTTAAACTTTCAAGCATCAGTTTATTTATTTATTTATTATTTTATCACATGTGAAAACAGCAATGATAACTTCTATTTCATTTCTGACATTGAATATTTACATATATAATCTTATTTTGGAGAGCTTGGTTATAGTGTGTTTTTTTTTTTTTACTAATTTATTTATATTACATCTTAATTATTATCCCATCCCTTGTATTGTCCCTTTCTCTCTCCCTCCGCTTTCACCCTATAACCCTTCCTTATGACTGACTGAGGGAGACCTCCTTTCTCTTTATATGCTCATAGGGTATCAAATCTCTTCTTGATAGCCTGTTATCCTTCCTTTGAGATCCTGTAATTTGTAGACTTTTTTTTTAAAGTCCTTTCAAGGTATTGAGACTCAAGAATTTGAATAGACTGATTGTTAAGTAACTCAGTAATCCTCCTGTCTCTACTTCCACATGCTGGGATAACTGTTGTGAGCCACCATGCTTGGTCTTACATGTTACTAGGAACTGAATTATGGGCTTGGCATATGTAACTTTTACCTTTAGCATTAGAGAATTAAACTCAGATACTCATGCCTATATGTGGTGTGTTTTAATGACTGAGCTATCTTCCAATTCTTGAACTAAAATCTCAACGCTGTCTTTATGTGTTGATAGATGGTTTTTATAACTGTTAGTACTCTTCACTCCTTATTTAATCTGCCATTTGCTTCTCATCACATATCACAATAAATATGAGATAAACTTCAGGTTTCTTTCTTAATAATTTTCCACATTATTTTTGAGACAAAGTCATTCACCTAATGTGTAACTCAGCAATTCAGGTAAAATAGCTGGCCAGTGGCCTCCTATTACTCCTATGTCTACCTCCCCAGCATGGAGATTACAGATAGACACAGCTATACTTGTCTATTTTATATTTTTAATACTAGCACTGAGGAATCTGAACTGAAGTTCTTCAATTTGTGGGATAAACACTCTACCAATCAACCCATACCAGAGTCCAATATTTATTTCTGTTTTAAGCATAAAGAAGAGTGTCTACACACTCGTAGAACAATTCAATGACTACAGGTTGACTTGGTACTGCAAATACAAAATATATGGAGGGATTGCATAGCCAAGATCTTCACAAGAGACATTTTAAAAACCCAAGGGCTCTATGGTGGCCATTTTCTCTGTCTCCAAAGGGCAGTTCCAGGTTGTCTTCTTTATCAACTTCTCTAAGCTTGAAAATAAATTTCTTACACAAGCTGAATTATCTTGCTTAAAAAAAATGATCACTTATGACTGGCCATTGCTGTAATTTTCTTCTTTAATAATGAAAATGTTATCTATTACTTCTTCAAGTTGTGAACAATGTTTGGGTGTTATAATGAATACTTATGTCTGATGCTTTTGTGTCTGGAGGTTTTTGAGGGACGTTTTTGTGTATGTATCTTCTCTGAGCTCCATGTGCTTTCCATTGCACTCCTCACCTTGTTATTTATGTTGTACTATATGTAAGTCTCAAATAATTTCTTCCCAAGGTCTTAAATATATTTTATTCTTCACTAAACCACTTCTTGCCATAATCCTCTGCAAGTCCATTATTATTTTGGCTTCTTAATCCATGTAATTTTTTCTCCCCATATTTCTTTCTAGCTTGGAATCCATGAAGCACTGTTTTTGTTTAGCTAGATATTATATAACATCTCCTCAAAGGGACCCAAATTAATGAGAATATTACAAAGTATATCTGATCTACTATGTCTCATTAACAAGGGACCTGAGGAATTGGGGTCACTTCTTTTAAACTGCCTCTCCAAAAGAAAAATCATATGAGAATGTGTGACTAAGAACAAGATAAATTTTATGTTTTCAATGTTACTTATGCTTAGTTGGCTGCTCAGTTTACCGTAGATTCTTGCTGATTCAGGCCCCATGAAGATGCTCTATAGAATCTGTGTATGTAGTGTTTGTAATCTAGCCCCTTGTTCTAAAACCAGAATTTAGATCATGCTGTCACTATAGAAACCAATAAGCAAAAACTCAGTCTTAAATTTAAGCATCATTCTGAGTCTAAAATCTGGCAAATCTGTGAGTTAATATACATGACATCTATATTCCGTCTATTCTTAACCAGCAGGTTGTACAGGCAAAGGAAACAAAGGTGGTCATTCTAAAGCTTACTCTACTCATTCTGATCAGGTCAGTTTTACTGCCTATCAGCCCTTCTCATCATTGAATCTGCTTTGTAGTGGCCAAAAGTTTCATATGCTCCAGGATCACCAGCTCTTGCATTTCTCCTGATTTACCATTTGGATGATATCTAGATCAAATATTAATCCACAATAACCTGTTGGCAGTGAGTACAATTTGATTTTTTGCTGGATAACTGACAATGTGCATCTATAAAGTCCTTTCTACAGCATTAAGTATGCATTTGTCCTCATAGAAATAATGTGCATCTATCTATATCCTATCAAGTTCCTCTCTAATTTATTTCTTTAACAAAAACAATAACGTATGTGCTATAAATGCAGTCTTTTTTTTTCAGGTAAGAAAACCATGATGCAGAGAGGTTGAGTGACATTGCCAAGGCAGTGCAAGATCAAAGATGCTCCAGAAACCAAGAATTTGGGGAGTTAAGATTCTTTCTCAAGTCGAGGAAAAGGTTGTACATGGTGACATTATTTTGGAATCTTTCTTACAGACGTTTATTTTAGATATTGAAAAGGAAGCAGTTTATTGAGATTTTAATTCAATTACTATTTCATACTGAAGCAGGAAAAGATCCAAGTAGAGTTAGCATTCCCAAAGAAAAAAACTTGTATTGGGAATATATATATATATATATATATATATATATATATATATATATATGTTAAAAATAACACATGTAAGCAAACTGACTTTATCTCAAAGGTGTACAGAGCAATACTATGTAATGTCTTTCTGTTTTAGAGATTAATTCACTAAAGTGTTTTGAAATGTACTGTGGTGCAAGAATAAGCATGAGAATTATTTATTAGAAAACATAAAAGAACAACTTAAGAAGAGTGTTTGATTTCCATATCTATCTTATGCAGTCTAGGAATGTCTTCCTCATTAGTATTGGGAATACATATGGTAATCATTGACAGGAAATAAAGGTCTGCAGCAAGTGACTCCAACAAGATCGTTACTGGAATTTAAACAAGAGACTTGCCCTCCATAGGACTTGTATTCACAAAGAAGCTTTATCAAATGCTCTATAGAACATGCATTGTTTAGAGATAGTTTGCTTTGAAAATCAAGTGATGAGAAATACATACTCATAATTATCTTTACTTCCCTATTCAGTGATAAGTCCTAAAACAGCAGAAGAAACAGGCAACTTATATTGCTAATCCCACAGTATGCGAATAGTTCTAAACCTGGCAGAGACATGAATGTCTATGCATAGACAATGCTTCTTGGTGCCCAGAGAACTCTATTTATTATTATTAGATCCTATTTTTTGTATGACATGAATGAAGAAATAAAGATTTCTGTTTTTTTATTCATACAAAGAGTAAAAATCCAGCTTCAATTTTACTGTGAATCATGCACACCTTATACACTTATAATTTTAGGACTGTATAATGCTTGTAAAAACTTACATGCTTTCAGAACAAAAAACCAGACTGTCATTGAATCAGACATGACAGTACACATTTCCTTCACCATATTAGACACTGACATCCTGTATCCTTCATATTCCAGCACCAAGTACTTCAATTGCTGCTCCTCATCAGAACAAGACAATTCCCAGGAGACTTTCAACAAAAGCTTCCAATCCCAATATGTCCAGCATATCAGACTGTCCCACACAGAAGTCTCATTAAGCCAGGAATTTCTCAACATTTAGAAACTGGACCACAAATGCTATTCCTAGCTTGTTTAACCATTTCTCAATATATGGACCTCTACTAAGTATTATTAATCCCAAATCAGCTGTAAGAGACCTTAAGAGAATAGTGTCCCATTTCCTTCAAGTGGGTAGGTTAGGTTTTCTGGTTGCTTTCTTAGGCTACAAAGGGTTATTATCAATGGAAGTTGGTTGCAAGTAATTATTGGCCTTATTTAGAAATATAACAAGGTTAGACTCAGCTATATCTCTCTTTTCCCTTATCTTACGTTCTTTGGTTTGGAGATGGTAAAGGTTGAAAACAAAGGAGGGAGGAATATATTAATATATAGGGAAAATAGAACAAAAAGTAGATTAGTGAATCTACTCCTCAATGTAATGGCTCAATTGTCACTCACAGGGTTATTTTTAATTCACTGGTATAGAATTTTATATATATATATATAAAATTTTATATATATATATATATATATGCAGAATAAGTTAAATTCTCGATACATTGGTAAAGAATTCAAATCTAAGTCTATTGTTCACAAACTCCAACCAAAAAAAAATGTCCACTCAAATTCTTTCCTTGTTGTTAATCATGTTTAGTTGCCTCATTACTGAGTTATATAATATTTTCTAATATTCTGGATACAAATATCTATCAGGTACTGAATTAGCAATATTGGTCTCATTCCATAGCTAATCTTCCTAAGTTCCTGATAGTATAATTTGTAGCACCAAGACTTTTGATTTGGCGGTAGTTCAATTTATCTACTCATTTCTGATGTTTGAAAACACTTTGTCTTATCTTGTAAGTACTTAACACAAGGTATTGGATGTGAACTTCTACTCTAGCTTCAAAAACTTCTGTGATTTGTAGCTATTTCATTTGTTAAAATATTATTATATTTATTTATCTATGTTTCTTTTGTGTGTGTTCATATGAGAAAGCTTGCACATGAAAGTAGAGGTCAAAAATTTACTTAAAATTGTTCTCTCTATACACCATGTGGATCCTGGAGATTGAACTTTGATAATCAGGTTTGCAGTGAGCATCCTTTTCACTGAGGTTTCTCAACAGCACCAGTTTTTAGATTTTCTTCTCTGTATTTTATTCTTGATTTGCTTTTATATTTTGTGTAAAGAAAAGGTTCAAATTAATTTATTTGCATCTGAGTATCCAACTGTAAAACTAACACGTTTAAAAATTATGAGACTATATTAGTTCAAATTATTATTGAGTGGTCTTGGCATTTCGTAGAAAATCATTTACCACCTGACCTGCTATGTAATACTGAGCAAGCTTACAGAGATGATGACCTCAATAAGAACCCAAAGACTTTGGCATCCCATGGTAACAACAAAATCACATATGACAAATAAAATAGGGGGTTATATTTGGATTTCAGTTATAATCTATTTACATAGATGTCCACCATTAAGCTAGTACTAAATTTCTCTTGTCATAATATATTTGTTGACTGTCTTGAATTCAAGAAGGATAAATTTTCCAACTTTATTCATCATCTAGATGGCTTTAATTACTCCACATTATTTGTATTCTCAAGTGAATTTGAGGTCACCTTATTAATGTCTGCATTGGACACAGCTTAATATTTTTATAGGAAATCTGTCAAATTGGACATCTTAAGATGTATTGTCATCTTTTAACTATATAATAATTTTTATTTTGAGAAGAATAATAAACATGCATAAAGTGTATTTTAATCATATTATCTTCCCACTTTTTTTAATAAGTAACACGTCTACCATATTCATGTAAGTAACCAAATAAATTCACTGGCTCATTAAGTTAGATATAATTGACTGAAAATATTCATTTGTTCTGTAGTCACTGCTCTGAATGAGGTAAACACAACTTTATTTTGGCTACTCAGGAAAGTCATAAAACAACTTAGAAACTCCCCCATACTGGCTGTTGCATCAGGAAAAATTTTAGAAATAGATAGATGCTTTCTGTTTTGTTATAATTATTTTACATTTGAGAGACTATAATTAAACACAGGAAAGAATGAACATTAGGTTTCTCACCTGCTTCCTGTCTCAACACATTCATTCCCTCTTTCATGTTTTCCTTCATGAATAGCCATGATGCATTTCCACCTTGAACCTACAAAAAAACAGAGGCGTCTCTCGTCTTGCAGACCAAGCATGTGTTCCTGTGTCTGCTTTTCTGAAATGAACTACTTTTACTGTACTTAGCCACCCGAGTTTATATTCATTTTATTAGATCCTCAATGTCAAGTTTGTTGTGAATTATCCTTTGTGACTCATTGCTCAGGACAGACCACATGTAAAAGTAGAAGTTAATGGATGAATAAATAATACAGTGCATACCTAAAGAAACCAGCCAACGGAGTCTGCATTATAGTTTGGCTTGAGTCTTTGTAGTTGATAATGTGAATAATACAATAATACAGTGCAACCTCTTATTTCTATCAATACTTCAGAGTCACCTCTTTACACAGCACAAGCATAATAAATGTCAAGCCTGAAATGTAACTCCACAATATAATTCCTTCCCCTGGGGTAAGTTATAGTTACTAGATATTGTTGACTAAAGGTTATTTAATGGCGAAGCATTTTATAATACTGGGACCAATGCCAAGTAGGCTTTTCGATAAAACGGCAATTTTCTGTGAAAGGAAAAATTAGAATCAGTACGTTTTTCGATCTGTCAAGTTAGAAAATAATATGATTATTTTTCTTCCAGTGCACTTGATAATCACCAAATACTTGCTCTAGTGTACATAATTGTCTATTAAATAATCCCTGCACAACCGTGGTCAGTGTTCCTATTGCACTTCTCACACAGGTCTGTATTTACTACACTTACTTGTGCATTTACTCCCGTCATTAACTGGGGTTCCTTGAGAACCATCATGAAATGCTGAATACTCCAGTTTCATTTCCCATAATCAGTGCTCTATGAATGTGTATGGAATGCATAATCTAATGGAGATGTTGAAATGATGTAGTTTTATATCAAGTTCCTCAAGAGCTTTATAGAGTAACTTCTGCATTCATATTCTTGATGAAATTCTCACATGCAATGATTAGCTACACAAATAAATAAATAAATTATGTAATTAATAGTTCTATTTTGTATTGAAAAAATAATATTGCTACAAAAAAAACAATATCTCTATCCTGCCTATATTGCCTATATTGTCTAATTTCTCATGGAGGTTTCCACTCAAGTTTCCTTGTCAATTTTCTTTATGAAATATTTAATTATTTTGTTATTTTATGTTTATACTCCTCCCAAAAAGCCTCTTTGTGCATGCATAAGTGTGTGTGTGTGTGTGTGTGTGTGTGTGTGTGTGTGTGTGTGTAGGTCAAAAGACAACTTGCATTGGGATGTCTTCTCTTTCAATGTAGGAAACATACAGATCAAACTCTATAAGGACATTGCCACCTCACAATTTAATTCTAAGAGGTTCATGAGCAAAGATAACAAATGTAAAAGCAGCAGCAGTACATGGTTCCCCTGATGATGTCCCTTATCTCATACAGAGTTGTCTATATAAATTGTAAATGTGCATTGCTCATAAGTCTGCACAGGTACACACATATGTGTTGGTGAGTATTCACATGAGGGTCACAGATAAAGCTAGGTGTCATCTGTCATGTGTGTGAGGCAGGATTTCTTTTTGAATCTGAAACATGCTACTCTATATAAACTCTCTAGATAGCAAGCCCCAGAAATTAATTCATCTCCCTTTTTACAGTGATTAGATTTAAGCATGGACCTTGGAATACACAGATACAGCTACATTACTATTATTATCATCATCATCATGATCACCACCACCATGATCATCTTCTTCTTCATCATCATCATTATTATTATTATTATTATTATTATTATTATTATTATTATTATTATTATTATTATTA
>OU015747.1:72241899-72267860 GCA_907169655.1 Acomys percivali
TATATATATATATATATATATATATATATATATATATATATATATATCTGAATGCAAATCAATACCTATCATATCTCACCATTATCAACCTAAAGCATCTACCTAGACTTAAAAACATCTTAACCTCTAAACAACTAAGCTTAATTGCAAAACTAAGCTATCTGGTCTTCAACCCTTTAAGAGACTTGGGAAGGAATAAAATTGTTTAATTGAGTATATAGGGAGTATAGGTTAGAAGCTTACCAAATGAGAAGATGACAGAGACAATTTGCTACCTGAAGAGTAACCCAAAATTCTTTATAACATTAGAGCATTGTAAAGGGATGATAGGACAAAAAGTAGATTAATAAATGTAATCTGCAACTTGATACTTTAATTGTTATTCACAAAAATATTTTTATTTCGCTGGTATAAAATTTTGTATATAGATGCAAAATAATTTTAATTTTAGATACATTGGTATAGAATTCAAATGTAAGCTTATTCTTTACACACACTATATTCATTTATACTTTAATATGTGGTATTGTACCTGTACAACACAATTATACTAGAAAATTTGCTTCCAATACTTTGAAAGTGATTTTGTAAGCTGCTTAGGATAAGTAAATTATAAAAGTTAATTGTTAATTCATCAAATCATGGTCATATTAATTACTATCCTAGTCTGTTACTCATCTATTTTGTCACATGCTAGGTGTAACAGATAGATATGATTCTATAGAAAGTTAAAGTAAGATAAGTTCTTCATAAATTACAAAGACATACAGAAAATGGCATTTAAATATGTTTTTATTACTTCAAAGATAGTTTTAACATGAGACAGATTAACTCCTATCAACATATAGCCTACCTCAAAGAAGACAATGAGCATCAAAGAACCTCCTTATGGGGATGGCTTCAAATGTGGAAGAAAAGCCACTAGGAAAAATTTCCTCATTTCTACCACAGACATATTTCTGCCTGAAAGTGGGCAAGCTTGGATGCAGTCAGAGTTGACAGCCAAACTCTGCCAAGACAGTATAAGCAAGTCCTCAATAGATCCTGCATCACAAATATGTCTGTCAGATATACTGAGTGTAAAATATCTGACACTTTAGTCAATATATAAATATCATTATCAATCTCGCTGTGTAGTGACTCCTCAAGCTGTTCATCATAGACTTCATCTTCTCTTTCTCTTTTTGCAGCTCCTGGTTTTTGAAATGCTCCTTAAGCTTACCGTTCAGCATCTCACCCAGCTCCTTGAAGTGCTCATTGTTAAGGCACTCATCTCCCATTACCTCAGTGCACTTTGCAAAGGAATGCATTATCTCCGAGAGGACATGTAAACCAGGCTACATGCCAATAGCCTTGATGAGAGGATCACACATGAAATACCACATCTGTGTGAGGTACTTGTGATCCCGGACTCACACACTCCAGAAGAAGAGGCATGGACTCTGCAGCCATCACTCAGATTCTGTCATGGAAATAAATTTCAGCCGAGGCACCATCAGTTTGACAACCTGTTCAGTGTATTCCACAAAACCTTCCATTAATTCCTTAGAATAGCAAACCAAAATCTGGCAAGAAGTTGACTTCTCTTCCAGTCTTGCAGTTTTAATACCAAAACGTTACTGATCTCTGAGGTTCCCAATTTCCCAAACACCATCATCATTCCTATTCTCCATGTCCTAGGTTTCTAGAAAGACTACTTCAGGCTTAATAGAGGCAGTTTTCATCAATGGCCCCATAACCACTTCGAGGTACTGCTGGAATTGCTTCCCAAAGATCTTATACATTCAGGCCCATGCTGAGATCATGTAAGAAACTGGAGGGTCATCATCTTCCATATCGTTGAAATCTGTCTGGCTCTTCAACAATAGCTGCATCATGTGTGATGCATCCTGCATGAATTTTTCCTTGCCAATTGCCAGACCAGCGAGGTTGATGCATTGGACAGTCTCCACCCTCAGCAGCCTCACCTCCTTCTGGATTGCCTTTCGAATGATGTCCTTCAGCAACGGCATGAACAAGTCATAGTACGGGACAAAATTTTCTTCTGCAATATCTGCATCTGATGAAAAAGACGTCACATCTTGTTCCAAAACTAACTTGGTGCCTTTCTGAAACAGCTCCTGGAGCTTGAGTACCATAGTTGAATGCAGATGCTTTACCAGGTTGTCCAAGTATGGAATAAGCAATGACTTGGGGCAGTCTTCAGTGAAGTTAATGAGAGAGGCTGCTGTGTGGTCCTGCATCCTTTAGCTGCCTTGGTCTTCCAGGGTTTGAAACAATGGTATAATCACCTTCCCATGAAATTTCTTTTGAAAACCAGGTGCAAAATCTGTGGCCATCTGACACACAGTGCTTCAGGTTGCATACTGGACTCTTGGATGAAGATCCTGGAAGAAAAGGAAGACAAAATTGACCATTTCATTCAGAATTTCTTCCATCTGCTGGTGGCATCCTTCACCAATGGCATATAAAGTCATCAATCCTGCATGCTGGAACTTCCAAACAGGGTTCTGAAGGACTGGCGTAATGTGTTCACAATCACTTCGAGGACAAGCTGTTGCTGCACTTTAGACATACGGGTAGAGTTGCTTCTAAGTGAGGGCGCAAATACTGTGGAACAGTATCAGCAATCACAACAAGGGATTTTTAGGACAGAATCATCATTCTGGTAGCATGAGTCATTGACATCCTGGAAGAATACAGGTAGCAATCTGCAAAGTCTTCAAACAGAGCAGTGTTGATCATTAGCAATAATAAAGGCACCTGTAGCTCTGGCAGACAGTGTTCTGATGGAAGGATGTTCTTAGAATTGCATACACTGAACTAACAACCATTTGATAAAGTCCAACTGGTGCTCTTTTGGTTCCCAAAAATTCCAAGAAAGTTCAAGAATTTTTGAAGAACAGCTTCCTGGAGTCCCATGTTCTGTGACCTTACTGAATCAAAGAGGAAGTTCAAACATTCAGGTTGTTGCCATCCTCATTTATTATATTCCTGGCCAATTCTGCAGTAACGTCACAAAGTTTTTTCTTCATGCTAGATCATGTTCCTCTCTGAATAGCCATTAGCAGTTTGTTCTTGATGGCATTCTGGACATCTGATGGAAGAGCTGGGAAAACTTCCTCAAATGCAGAGGACAAAATATGTCTTAGGAAAACAGCAGCCATTTGTCTAGCCTTCTCAGCAAATGTCATGTTTCTGATGACAATTAAGAGAAATGTGATCTTGGACTGGCATGGGATAGTCTCAGTTTTCCTCCACCTGTTTACAGACAATATTGTTGGTGCTGAACAGGTTTCACAGGAGCTGGTAGTAGTGTTGCTGCTTCTCGGTGGCCACCACCATTGTGCTTGGTGTGAGAGAAAGGAGGGAGCTCTGAGGCATGCTGGCATGCCAGCAGTAGGGTTGGGGCCCGAATGATGATTATTTTAAAGCCAGAGTTTAATTAATATTTGTCTAACTTCTGAATCTTATACTACTGTATATAAAGCTGAATTCAATCTTTGCAAAAAATCAAAGAAAACTTCCTTTAGTCCTTGTATAATTTTGGTTAATAAAACAAGCTTCTTTCATGATTCTTCAAACTTGTCCCAAGATTTTAAAGCTCCTCAACTACATGTGTCAAAGTGCAATCAACAAATGCAATTTGCCTTTGTAACGCAGTATATTGAATTTAATCTAGCAACTGGTCCTGGGAAATATCAATAACCCTAGCCCTATTTTATTGTTCTATAGCCTTCACTTCCCCTTTCCACCATGTTCACTATTGTAACTGATGACCAGTTTCCAATACTGCTGTTACCAAATCTTTCCAGTCTTGGAGGATATTTCTGTTATTAATTGCCCATGAATTTATTATCCGCTTTACATAGGATGAAAGCATACCCTATGAAATAATCACATTCTTAAATCTCCTAATTTAACGTCTTCAAAACTTTGGGGGTGACTATCATCTCTTGGTAGGCCTTGAATAATAACTGAATTAACCAAGGTTTGTTTTCTAAAAATTTTGGCTCAACCCTCTTAAATTTCATCATGTAGTGGCATGGTAGGTTTTTATCTAAATTCCTCTGTCTGTTTCTGAATATTTTTTCTTATTTTCATTTATAAATTTTAAACGTATCTATCTTATTAATCAACATTTCATATTTCATACACTTATCAAATTAATTTTCATATTTTGCAAAAAATCAACTAAGACCATTAAGGATAAAATATAAGTTACCAGACTGAGAGTAATTATAATAAGTATCATGTCAAACTCAGTTAACTAATTTAATATTTTTATTTTCTACTTCTCTTTTCAAGCCATCTAATATAGTGTACTATACCATGTCCTTATCCCCTGTATTATGATATTTCTCATCCTTTATGAGGAAAAGATTTTTCTTTTTATAATTACTTAACTCTCTCCTTGAGTATTTCTCAGATTTCATAACAAATCTGATGGATTCTCAATTTGCCTTAAATTGGTTTGATTTTCTTTCCATGTTTTTCTACCATGCATTGGAGTGTCAAATGTTCTTTTTCATCGCAATCCTTCAATTTTAAGAATAGACTCAGGATTCAGATGCTAGGGTGTAAGCCTGCCAGTTCACTGAGGAAGAGAAAGGGCCCAGATCACCTTCCTCCTCAGTCAATATGCCAGAGGAATCCCCCTCTCTCACATTTCCTTAAACAAACCATTTGACTGAATGTTGCTCCATTCTACTTCCTGTGTGTCTCTGTCCTGATCCACCAGACTTTCTCTTCAATTCTATGTCTTTTCTTAACAATCATATGTTCACTTCTTGTCCACTGGTTGCTTGTCCCACCTCTTTACCTATGGTTGATTTCATTTAATTTTGTTTCCAGTATTCAAGCAGAAAGCTTTGGTTAGTGATATGTACTAAAGCTAAGCCACACCACAATTAAAAATAGGGTTTTCCAGGAAATAACATAATCTTGGGGTTCATAGTATGGTCAAATATTCTGAAACAAATTGAAATATCGAAAAGTATAGGAAAATATCAATTTTGGGACAAATACAACTGGAATTTGATTTTAAGAGCTGTGTCAGTCAAATCACAAACATTTTTGAAAGAAAAGGATATTAGACAATGAAGAAAACTCTTGTAAATATGGAGGAAAATGTAATTCAGAAAAATATTTCTTAGGGTTAGAATATATAGCAACTGACAATTCTTTATTTTATTTTATTTTTAATTTTTTCACATTATGTCCGATTATAGTCCCCACCCTTGAGCCTCCTAATCCTACACTCTTGCCTACATGAACTCTCCCTTCCTCACCTAGTCCTCAAAATGTGAAGCCCTCCTCATATAACATCTGACCTCAGCCTATCAAATCTCATCTGTATCGCCCGTATCTTCTTCTGTGGACTGGCGAGGCCACCTACAAGGGGGAAGTGATCAGTTTGGGTGGGGGGCAGATTCCATGTTAAAAGTTGTGCTATTCCTCATATTGTGGGACCCACAAGGAGATTGTGCTGCCTATCTACCACATCTGAGCAGAGGGTCTAGGTCCACACATTAATAGTGAGAGACTTAAAAACCCCACTCTCACCAAGAGAAAAATCATCGAGACAGAAACTAAATGAATAACAAAACTAATAGATGTCGTGAATCAGATGGTCCTAACAGATATCTACAGAACATTTTAACCAAGGACAAAAGAATATGCATTCTTCTCAGCACCCCATAGAACCTTCTGTAAAGTTAACCATATACTTGGCCACAAAGCAAACCTCAACAGATACATGAAGATTGAAAAGAACCTTTGTATCTTATAAGACCACCGTGGATTAAAACTGGAACTCAACAACAACGGGAACAACAGTAAGCCTTCAATTTGATTAAAACTGAACAACTTCCTTCTCAAAGACCTCTGGATAATGCATAAAATAAAAAAGAAATTAAAGTCTATATAGAATTTAATGGAAATGAAGGCAAAATGTACCAAAATTCACGGGACACAATTAAAGCAGTGCTAAGAGGAAACACCTTCCTAAAGAAATTGGAGAGATTCCATGATAGCAACTTAACAGCATTTGACCATTTTCATGTGGACAATATAATAAACTGAAACATAATGCTATTCAGAAAGCACACCCACTGGGAAAACAATATATTATTAAATTTTTCTTATATTAAAATAATTTGGATTGAATCAAATTCAAGATTAGCATGAATCTATGTTGTGTAATGAAAATTCTTTTTACTGAAATTTGAGATATAATCCAGGAGTATCAAAGACAATGAAACTTCCTGCATGAAACACTGACATTGAGAAATCAAAGCACAAGGTCTATTAACTGAGAAGAGAATTTTGAAATATGGAATCAAGTGCCAATCATGAAGGGATGTAAAATATATCTAGTCATGATAAAAGTAAACACGATTCTGAAGAAATATGGCTGAGAATGTCCCTCAATAGGAGAACTGATGATTCACATAGGAAGATCTGGGATTAGTCCTTAGCCTCTCACATAGAAAATTATAAGATTCAAAGGAAGAAATGAAGCAAACATTAATAAAGTATGAACAATTAAAAAATCTATATTCAAGAAAATTATCATTTCTGCAAGCTTTGTTTAAAAAATTTAAAAGTCAAAGGAATGTACAATGAAATAATAGAAAAATACTTTGTAAAATTGATCCTTATATTTTAATAACCAAATTCACATTGCAGAAATTAGTTTTAAAATAATGATGCATATTTAGACATGTGTTCATAAATATATGTATTCTTTATATTTAAAACATGTATATTATATTAATATGTATGAACTGTTTACATTTATGGAGGTTATATATTTTATAAGTGCACGTGTATACACATTAACAAACACTAAATCAATGGTCTCATAGGACAATTTTGTCCAAACATTAATTACTGATAATGTCATAGTTAGTGATTGATTTTTCATGTCCTTATTTTTAGTGGTTCTTATCCTAGATTGTTTATAAGACTATAGCTACAGCAGTGGGTATGCAGGTGCATCTTCTTCCTATCCACATATAATTCCTGGGTCCTCTGTAAAACCTTAATATGGACCCATGTTTTTAAAAATCACTTCAGTTATTCCAACTTCACACCTAGAAACCAACACATCGTCAATGGTCACACTCCTCCTTCCAAGACACATACTAACTATTTGGATTGGAAAACAGGATCCATCTACCTGCTGCAACCAAGAATTATTCCTTAACATCATTGATAGACATTACTTAAGATTAAAAGGTTGAAAACATTTAGTAAAAATAAGAGGGTCCAAAAGTAAAATGACCCATTTTTTACTATCTGGAAAAAATAGACTTCAAGTAAAAAAAAAAATTCAAAGGACATGGGGAAGAACACGACACATGCATCATAGGAAAAACTGATTAATATGTCATTTCAATTCTTAACAGCTATGCCCAAAACACAAGGAAGCAAATACAAGCATTGCTAAGCTATTTGCTATTTTATAGGTCACATGTAGTCTTCTGGATATATTAGATCAGTTATTTAAAAGCTTTATACTACCCAAAGGAATACATTTTGGGAACAGAAGAGAATTTGCCGACAAGTACTCTCTCACAGCCAGTTTCTCATTAATGAAAGAAAACTCTACATGAAGAGAGACTCTCATAGTTTCTGGTTATGTCCCTGAGCTGTGATCAAAGAAAGTCAAACAGTGCATATGTCTGTGTCAGGAGTGGGAGGAAAATGTATGGAGTATAGGCCTTGGCAATGCACTTTGTAAAGTCACACTACTTTGCCCCCCACAGATAATTTCATGATATAGTGGCATACGGATAAAGACTCAAAGCCCCAAGACAAACAAGCTGAAGAAAAATCTGAGGCAGTGCATTTGGTCTATCAATAGTAAAAATATTGTATTATTGTTGGCAGTTCTTTATAATCCACTCTGAAAAAAATGTTATTGCCATTTTCTACTGTTGCCTACTTTTTATTTTTCATATATATCTTATCTTAATATATCTTTTATAAAACTTGATCAACATGCACTTTTCTTCTACTGGTTTTGTATTATACCTCAGCATGAAAAGAAATACCATTTAGATAATACATAAAGTTTGGAGACATGGATATGTAGTAAAATGCTTGCACTACCCTGTGATCTTGTGATGACTCGAATTTTCTTTTATTTAAAAGTTTTATATGGTGTCTGTGTGTGGGGGGGTGTGGGGGTGTGTGATATGATGTGAGTATTGGTGCATGTGTAGAGATTAGAAACAAATGTTGACAATCAATATTCTTTTTCTTCCCTGGGTTCTAGGTATAAAACTTAGGCATTCAGGATTGCACAACAAGCATTGGTATCTGCTGAGTCATTTTACTAAACCTCATTTATATTTTACATATTTATTTTTAAGACAGGGTCTTGTCAATAGCTTTATTTAAAGGCTGGTTTAAAAATAACACTGTTTTTATCTCAGACTTCAAAATCCTATAAGTTGAGGCATATATTATTTTACTGTGCATTTTTCTTTAAAATTTAAGAATAAAGACAATTTATATCTACAAATTAAGCCTTAAAAGAAAAGAAAAATAAAGAACTATGCATCCTATCTTACCACCTAGGATTATAGCTGGGTATCAACAATGACAAAAAGCTTACAAACTCATGGAATCTGAACATCTCTCTACTGAGTGAAAATGCATCAAAACAGAAATTATGAAAATAATTAAAGAATTTCTAGAAATGAATGGAAAAACAAGTTATCCAAACTCATGGAACACAATGACAACACTATTAAGAGAGGCAAGTTCATAGTACTAAATGCCTATTTAAAATATTGAAGAAACTTTACCTAAGGGTGGTTACACATGCATTTGACCCCAACACTCAGAAGACAGAGGAATATGGATCTCTGAATTAGAGGATATATACAGAGTGATTCTAGGACAGGCAGCGCCACAGAGTGAAAACCTGTTTGAAAAAAATCAAAGAAAAAGATGAAGAAATCTCATTATATGAGCCTAACTCCACACTTCAAAGCTCCAGAACAGAATGGAAAATAATGGACAAATGAGTAGAAATGAAGAAATAATGAAACTCAGGGATGAAATCAGTAAAACAGAAAAAAGAAAACAATTCAAAGAATCAATGAAATGAAGAATTGTCTGTTGAAGTAAAACAATATAATTGAAAATTCCTTAGCCAATTTATCTAAAAAGTGGAGAGAGAAGATCTAAATTAATACAATTAGAAATGAAAAAGGGGACGTAAAAACAGACACCAATGACACTCTGAAAACTGTAAGGTTGTATTTTAAAAATCTATACCCTGCCAAATTGAAATTTTTCAAGGAAACAATTTTCTTTATATGAACCACATAGTAAAGTTAAATCAAAATAAGTTAAGCAATATGAACAAACTTATAAGCCCTAGTGCAATACAAACAATTATTAAAATTTTCCCAGTGAAAAAACAAGAATTAAAAAAGTCCAGGGCCAGATAGGTGCAACCCACACAATTCTTCACAGAGGAAAAAAAAACTAATTTCTGTTGTTTATGGAATTTTAAAAAGACCTACAGAAGATTTAATGAATAAAACATTTTTGGACATTTTACCATCGCAAGTCTCAAATTGTGCTATAGAGCTATAGTAATAAACACAATGTATATTGTGGTTTAAAAAAGTCAGTTTGATCAATGGCATCTAGCCAAAGAATTAGACATAATTTCGCACATTTAAGGGCAGAGAAATTTTGTTTAGAAAGAAGCCAGAAATAAACACAGAAGAAAATGTAGCATCAACCACTAAATAGTGCTGATCAAATTCATGGAGAGAAATGGAAATAGATAGGTATCTATCACCCTGCACAAAACTCAAGTCCAGATGGATCAAAGGCATCAATGCAAAAACAAATAGGAGAGAAAGGGTCAAATATTATTATACTAACTATTAGTCTTTGCCTGATACAGTTACTAAGACAAATAATTTATAAGTAGAACCTCATAAAACTGAAAATCTACATTTCAAGGGACACCATCAATCAAAGTTATAAACTTTCTGGGAATCTTTGGAAAAAGATTTTTGCTAATTCTGCATCTTATTGAGGGCTAATATTTTTCCCCTCCCCCCTACACACACACACACATACACACACATATATGCAAAAACCTTAAATATAAAAAAGAAACAAAATCTGTCCATCAAGAAGACAAATAACCAATTTGAGATATAAGGGATAAAGAATTCTCAAAATACAATTCTCAAAAGTTAAAATGCAAATTGCTGAGAAACACTTAAAGAACAGGTCAATAATTTTTCACAAAAATGCAAATTAAAACTATTTTGAGATTTCATATTTTTCTTTTTATTACAACTTAGAAAAAGAGACAGCTCATGGTAGCAAGAAATTGATCCATATTTGGGTACAGTGCAAATATGTACAACCACTATACAAATCAGTGTGGTGATTCCTCATGAAGCTAGAAATTAGTCTATGTCAAGAAACAACTATACTACACTTAATAATATATCCAAAGAGTACTTTTTCATACAAAAAAGACACTTCCTCAAATATGGTCATTGCTGATATTTTCATAAAAGATAAAAATGGGAAACAACATAGATGTATATCAATGGTTGTATAGAAAAAGTAAATGTGGTATGTTTACACAATAAAATATTTACAAATTGATTAAGGAAAATAAAAAAAGGGAAGTTATGAAACTCAGAGGTAAATGGACAAAGCCACAAAAAATAACAAAAAACAAACAAACAAACAAACAAACAACAAAACTGGGAATAGGGCTTCCCCAAGAGCCAGATATTCCACTCCTTAGCATATACCCAGAAGATGCTCCAGCACACAACAAGAACATTGACTAAACCATGGTCATAGCAGCCTTATTCATAATAGCAAGAACACGGAAACAGCCTAAGTGTCCCTCAGTAGAAGAATGGATAAAGAAACTGTGGTGCATTTACACTATGGAATACTACTCAGCTATTAAAAACAAAGAATTCTGAAAATTTGTGGACAAATAGATTGAATAGAAATGATCATAATTAGTGCGTTAACCCAGAAGCAGAAAGAGTCAAATGGTATATACTCACTTATATCTGGACTCTAGCCCAAGGGCTATGCCCCAATGAAAGTCTTCACTTACCAGGAAAGTGGGGCAGAAGGGAGGACATCTTATTGGGACTTTAAGTCAGAGAAGCATGGGAGAATGGGGAAATAGAAGGATCCAAAGTGTCCTAGAAACCTACAAGAAGAACATTATGATGAACAGATCTGGGCCCGGGATCCTGCTCAAACTATCGCACCAGCCAATGAAAATATGTGCAGTAAACTTCGAACCTCTACACAGATCTAACCAATGGACAAAACATTCTCCACAGTAGAGTGGAGAGTGGGGTCTGACTTTCACACGAACTCTGGTGCCCCATATTTGACCGTGTCACATGGATTGGGAGGCCTGGTGGCACTCAGAGGAAGGATACTAGGATACCAGGAAGAGACATGATACCCTATCAGTATTTACATGGAGAGGAGGTCCCCATCATTCACAGTCATAGTGGAGAGGAGTAAGGGGAAATGGGAGGGAAGGAGGAATGGGAGGATACAAGGGATGGGATAACAATTTAGATGTAATATGAATAAATTAAAATATTAAAAACAAAACAAAACAAAACAACAACAACAACAACAACAAAAACAATAAAAAAGTACTAAATGAGGAAACCCAGACCAAAAGAGAAAAAAAATTATATGTATTCACATATATGATGATGTTGGCTCTTAAGTCTTTTATTAGCAAGGAAAAATCTATATGAATACAGAGGTTAAGTATTGGCTTATTGAAAAACAGGGAGGTATCAGTATTCCAAGAAAGGAAAATAAAATTTAAAGATCGAATATTGTGATGGATCAAATGAGGATGTGGAGGAATGAGGAGAGTGAATGAGGGAATTTGTGGAGTACCAGCTAAGACTAAGATCAGTTTGTTCATATCCATTGATGCTTGTTTTGTGACCAGTTATATGGTTTATTTTGGAGACGGTTCCATGTGATACAGAGAAGATATTATATTCTTTTCTATTTGGATAAAAAGCACTGTGAATGTCTGTTAAGTCCACTTGATTCATGACCTCTGTTAGCTTGGTTATTTCTCTAATTTCTTACTTGGGGATCTGTCAATTGGTGATAGTGGAGTGTGAAGGTCTCCCACTATTATTGTGTTGGGATATGAGTGATTTATACTATAAAATTATTTCTTTTGAAAATGAAGGTACCCTTATATTTGGGGCATAGATACTAAGGATGGTCATGTCCTCTTGGTGGATTTTTCCTTTGATCAGAACAAAGTGTCTTTCTAGATCTTTCTTTACCAATTTTAATTGAAAGTCTATTTTTCAGATATTAAAATGGCTACTCCTGCTTGCTTCCTGAGACTATTTGCTTGAAAAATTTTTTCCAGCCCTTTACTCAGGTAAGGTCTATCTTTGTTGATGAGATGTGTTTCTTGAATGCAATATATTGAAGGATCCTGTTTTTGTATCCATTTTGTTATCCTGTGCTTTTTTACTGGGGAGTTGAGGCCATTGAGTTTGAGATATATTATTGACCAATGGTTATTGGATCCTTTTATTGTGGAGTTGGTGGTGATTTTGTGAGCAATATGTTTTGATTTGATGATGTGCAAATATGTGCATGCTGCATTTTCTTGGGTGTGGCTGATCTCATTGTGATGATGTTTTCTTTCTACAATTTTCTGTAGAGCAGGGTTGGGATTTAGATATGTTTTAAATTTGCTTTTGTCATGTAATATCTTGTGTTCTCCATCTATGTTGATTGAGAGTTTTGTTGGATATAGTAGTCTAGGTTTGCATCTGTGGTCTCTTATGGTCTGCATAATTTCAGTCCAGGCTCTTCTTTCTTTCATAGTCTCTTGAAAATTCAGGTGAAATTCTGATGGGTCTACCATTATATGTTATTTTGCCTTTCTCTCTTGCAGCCTTTAGTATCTTTTTTTATTCTGCAGGTTTAGTGTTTTGATTATGATGTGCGGGGATGAATTTCTTTTCTGGTCTAGTGTATTTGTTGTTCTGTAGGCCTCTTGTATGTTCAAGGGTATCTCTTTCTGTAGATTGGGGAAGTTTTCTTGTATGATTTTCTTGGAAATATTTCCTGGTCTTTGGGGCTTTACATCTTCCTTTTGATCAACTCCAAGAATTCTGAGGTTATGCCTTCTTGTGGTGTCCTTGATTTCTTGGATGCTTTGTGTCACCAATTTTTCTGTTTTAAGACTTTCTTTGAGAGATGTATCAATTTCTTCTATTGTATCTTCAGCACATGAGATTCTCTCTTCCATGTTTTGGATTCTGTTAGTTGTACTTGTCTGTTGGATTCCTGCTTCCTTTTTTAATTGTCCCATTTCATGATTTTTCTCAATTTGTAATTTTTTAATATTATCTAATTCTGTTTTCATGTCTTGAACTCTTTTATTTAATTCCTTCACCTGTTTCCTTGTGGTTTCTTGTTTCTCCTGGATGGCTTCTATTTGTTTGCTTGTATTATCCTAGAATTCTTCGAGGGATCTATTAATTTCCTCTTTATAGTTCTCAAATAGCTGTATTAGCATGGTTTTGAGGTCATTTTTCTGTGACTCTGCTATAATAGGATATCTGTTGGTTTTTGAGCTTCCTGGTTCAGCCATAATGTCTTTATTGTTGTTATTAGACCTCTTATTCTTTCCTTTAGGCATCTGCTTAGAAGGCTTGGGCTTTCCAAGCTGGTGGTCATGGGAGTGAGTACCTTTAATAGCGAGCTGTTTTCCATACTGGGTTCTCAGACTCAGCCTTCCTATATTCATATTTGTTTGATCTCTGCCACCTAAATTCCGTAGTTTTATAGGGCTCCTCTGGCTGCTTGACTTCTCTGAGGGATTCACCAAATCTGTTATTTGGATGTCAGATGCTGTGTGACTTCTCTTTTGTTAATCCTTCGCTCCGTAAACAGGCCATTCCGCTTTGGTGCACTGATCGGTCCAGCAGTCTGACCTTCCCTTTCTCCCTGCTGGTTGCAGCCTCCACTGAAACAAGGCGCAGGTTCACTCTCTGTCACCCACCATTGCTGCTCACAGTCCCTTGTAGGCCCTGTTGCTTGCTACTTTCCGTTGCTGATCTTGCCAATCCCCCTTGCCAATCACCACTATGGGTGTTTTATTCTCCAAGGCCTTCCTCAGCAAACTCTGCTGGTGTTGTTGGCGCCACAGCCACTATTGCTATGGCTGTCGCTGTGCTGTTGCTGTCACTGCCGCTACTGCTGCTGGCTCCACAGTCTCTGCTCCCCATGGGGTCCGTGCTTTTTTCCCCCATGTTTAGGCGTACACAGCATTGTCCCTAGTTTGTTCCTGGTGCACTATGGTTTCTCCCACTGTAGTGGGGTGGGGAGCTTGGTGTTCCTGCTTAAGAAATAAGTACAATTTTTTGCATTGATTTCTCTGGCATCTAAACAAGACCCACATTGCTCACTGCCATCTTGTAATGTCCCGCTACTTCAGTATTTTAGTTCATATCTACAGCAAGACAAATCTTCTCTACAAATTGTTGAGTGAGACACTGATCTATGACTGTAGAACAATGTTGTGGTAAGTTATTTTTGCTATATTCATTAAAAAAATGGTAGTAATTGATTTTTTTCCTCAGTTCCTGACCTCTGGAGTCTCAGGCTCTTGGGCACCTAAGTATTGCCAGGTACAAGTTTCATTTTGTGAAGTAGACCTTAACTCAAATCATATATTGGTTGGTGACTCCCATAAGCTTTGTGTCACTAGTGCACAAGCATATCTTGAGACCAGATCACAAGTGTAGAACAAAGGATTTATAACTGGCTTGATGTTTACCTTTCTTCTCTGGTAGTGTGCAGAGTACCTTCCTTTAGGAAGGCTATTAGTCAATAAATGAAAAGGCTCCAGATAGAAACCACATCACTTTTTCATTTTTCCATGAGCTGTGTCTTCAGCAATAAGACTTGAGTATTTTTTTGTGCAAAGCAAATTGTAGCCTGGGATATTTGGGGGTTTCCATAGGCCCTTTTTGGCCAAGAGCTCTATTAGATGTAACTCACTCCCTGCACTCAAAAGATTAATAGCTTAATTTGATGACAAGATATATCATGTTGAGACTCCTTACATTTCTGATATGCCAAATTTGTGTAGATGAATCTCATATATATATTTCATAGTCCCTCATTCACCCACCTCAAGCATCCACATCCTCATTTAACCCACCGCATCAACCAATCTATAACTAAAATTTATTTTCTTTCCTAGGGATACAGGCACCTCCCTGTTATTCAATAACATAATACCTGACCTCTGTATTTATATAGATTTTACCTTGCTTATAAAAGACATAAGAGCTAACATCATCGTATACATGAATACTTACAATTTTTGTCTCTTCTGGTCTGGGTGTCCTCATTCAGTATGTTTTTTGATTTTTTATTTGTTTGTTTTTTGTTTGTTCGTTTGTTTGTGGCTTTATTCATTTACCTCTAAGTTCCATAATTTCACTTTTTTCATTTTCCTTAATCAACTGGGAAATAGATCATAATATTAACAGTTAGCATTTATTGAATTATTATTATATGTCTGGCTTCCCCAAAGAATTCACACAAATTAATGTATTTAATCTTCACAATTTCTCTGAGAGAAACAGTATTTACTCTACTTTGCATATTCAGATTTTGATGAAGCCAAAGTTTGCACAGCTGGCAAAGAGCATAATCTTGACTTATTCTACTCACTTGTGGCAGAGCTTCTGCCACATGAGACTCTGTTATGAATATTGTTTGACATGAATATCAGGCCAGATGAGGAGCACTTGTTTTCTTGATATTTCTCATTTGTAGAAGTTCATGGCAAATATTTGACAAAAAATAATTTTCATAATTTAATTCCTAATCTTCATTTTCCTCTCTAATCTGATCTGTATGAAGATGGTATCTCATAAATTTGGAAAAGAAAATCAGGTTAAATATGTAATGGTGCTAGTACTCAAAGAGGGAAAGTTTTAAAAGTTTAAATGTAGAGAGAGGTGGATATGGTGGGTTATTTACTTGACTCCTGGTGCTGCTAATGGCCTGGTACTCCTTTTCAGAATATACCTCCACAAATTTCAATGTCCTGTGCTTTGTCCTTGAAAAACTCCATAATCTATAAAGCTGTTCTGTGTATATTTTCCATGAAAATGTCAACAAATATTCATTCAGTCCAGACATGATATTGAAGGCAGATTACAGAACACTTCTACTCACTCCTCATGCAGTGTACAATGAGTTTAATTCAGATTACTTAAAGGATCCCAGGAAATGAAAGAGCAGCTACATCACTGAAGGAAAAGCCTCTGTCTCAGCAGCTGTCACCCATGTATGCAGTTTTAAAGACAGCCACATCTCCTTCAACTCATCCAATTAGCAACTATTATCAGATTATGAGTCCTAGGAAGGAAGGAGAACTTGAATAACACCTGTGCTGGCAACTGTTAGCTGTGTAAATTTGGGGGTAGTGGGAAGGCCTCTTGGTACTCTCACCCCTCCAGGAAGGAAAGATAATTGATCCCATCTTGTACAAGATGGGAAAATCACAACTGCTAAGAGCTCAAGAGGGCAACTGCTCTGTCATGACCAGAGTACAGCATTCTCAAAAGATGGGTCACTAAGGAATACACAGATGTCAGTTAAGGTTTTACTACTCATAAGAAGGCACAAATCTCACCATGAAGCCTGATCTACTGGCTTGCTTCAGCAGTTTGAAGCAGAAAAAGAAGAATGTCTCGTTCCAGAAATGCTGTCTTGTGCATCTGAGAAGAATATCTGCAGCCTCTTGTAGAAGTTTCTTCCCAATGGTATGTGTTGTATAAGACTTTTTCCATGAAGGCATAACATAATGTCTCATCACATAAGAAGACAAAAATAACAACAATCAAGTAAAGATATCAACAAAGGTTGGGACTACTTAAAGGAGCATGGATGACTTAGAGATCTTCCATCACTGAAAGTTGGTCCCTGCAGAGTTATGACTCATGAACCTTGGAGCCCTGAAGTTCTGTGGATGATTTTAAGTGAACTAAATGATCTAGGCAGGTCAAAATATGCCCTCCTTACTGCTTATATAACATTAGAGAAAGGGGCGCGTTTGCATGGCTGATAAATTTCAGAGCTTCTTGATACATTTGAGTGGTTCTTGCTTAATGGTAACAAGCCTGCTTTTATAACCTACTAGTTTATTAATTTTTGTTTATTTATTTACTATGAGTATTTTATATGTTTGTATGTATGTATGTATGTATGTATGTATGTATGTATGCATGTATGTATGCATGTATGCATGTATCTCTTGTGCTTGTCTGGTATTCCTGGAAGTCAGAAAACAGTGTCAGATGCCTTGGAACTAGAACTACAGACAATTTTGAACCACAATGTGGGTGCTGGTAAACAGACCTATGTCCTCTGAAAGGCGAGCCAGTACTTTTAGGTAATGAGCTACCTCTTTAGCTCAACTCCTTGGTTATTAATGAGATTCTCTCAGGGTGAAATGTTTCAATTTGAAGGAAAAGGTAAACCATGTTTTGAGATGCTGGGGGATGGAGACATTGAAAATGAATCTTAAACTTTACACCATCATTGTGATATCTAGGATACCCCTCCCTGGTCTATTTACACACCTTATAGTACTGTAATGAGTGCTTAATAGATGTATCCACATAAAGAATCATGAATTCTATTTATTCACTACAGTTCTTTCCAAGTCTCATATTTTTATATACCTGGCTGAAAATCTCTCTGATGTAAAATGTTAATTGTATCTTATGAGGAAATTTTGCTTCTCTGACCTAAATGGTACTTGTTTCAACCTTTGCCATAATAACCATTGATTTTTCTGTATTTGGCAGGGAGACTTCTTAATTTCTGGTACATTTAGGGCACTAATAATTAGGTGACAGGCCAAGTAAATCTGGCATCCATCACTCCCATGTGTGCTTCATGCACTCCAGTGCTTGTAATGTTTTTAAGTTGCTCACATTGTTTAAGAAAAATGTAATTCAATTCTTTCTTATAACTTTGCTGTTAATTTCTCCCAATAAAGAAAATATCCAGATATACTTCATGTCCAATGCTAAGTTTGCTGATAAACAATCATTCCTTATATAACTAAAACAGCATGATATCTGAGTTCAGAAGAAAATACACCACCAAGGTTTTCCTGCAATGGGAAGCCAACTAGGAAGCTAAACACTTGTCCTCCTGTTTGAAATACACTAGGCTCTGGGAGCTATGCACATTCAACCCCACTTTTGCTCTTAATCATTTTATATTTACTTATGAATTCTGCAGCTTTCTGCATTTCCCAATAAATAAAGTAAAATTTATGTCCTTGTAGTTCTTCCCTAACTTCTCAAGCTCTCTTTTCCAAGCAGAGTTGGCAGATGGCTTAATGTTTTAAAGAATATCTCAAACAAAAATGAATCACCGTAAATGAGCAAACAAGAAAAACGAACAAACTGGAAAATGATAAGTATCCACAATGTCTTCTCTCACATTATTGACTTTGATTTCTATGTTTCCTCTGGTAAAATAGTTCCTTTTCACAAAACATTTCTAAGTTTTATTTCAGATGATGCTGAAAGACACATTCTTCATTTGTATAGTAGAGTCCTGGACAGCTTGTCTCAATGCCTCTGGACTGTCACGCAAAACTTACCTCCTTTACCTTTCTTGCATTTGTTATATTTTTCTCTCTTCTCCTTTTTTCTGTCTCTTAACTTTTCCTGTTTCTTCTGTCTGCCTCCCAGAAATCATAGTGAACTCTTTTTCCCTCTCTCACTTTTCTAACAACCACTTTCTTCCTGCCAATTATGCATAATAATAATAATAATAATAATAATAATAATAATAATAATAATTATTATTATTATTATTATTATTATTATTATTATTATTATTATTACTATCCATGTGGATAATATTCATCCAATGTAAATATATGAGCAATGAACGATTTCTAGCTGCAGCTCATCACCCTTGATAATAAGACATACTATAAACAGTGGGCATCGGCTATGAGTGTGATAGGGGATACTCTAAGTGCTAAATTAATGGGACTACATAAAACACATCCTAGAAAGATCACGTATGTAACTGTTTTGATTGATAGGGTTTAATGTGTATGATGAGAAAGTAAGAAATGTTTTCGTTTTTCAAATAATTTCAGCAGCCGTAGGTAGCTAATCTGCATCTCTTCTAGAAGGTTTTAATTTAGTGTGATTTTTATCTTATTGGGTTACATTTGATATGTATTAATTTATATTTTCTAGATATAATCCTTGGCACTAAACATTTCATTTTATTATTAATTGTGGTTTCCTTCACTGTAAAGGAAAATGAATAAAATAGCATGGTTGAGACTTCTATTTTCTTAAACTTTTCAAGTAAACATGTCATGCAAAAACAACACCAGCTGCTGTTAGCAGGCACCACTGAAAGTCAAACCACAAATAAGTTGATATGCCAGGCATGAGGGCTCACACATGTAGAACCTTCCAGCACTAGGATGGCAGGATTGTAAGGATCATTGAAGCCACAATGTTAAGAGTAACAACTCAAAAAAAAATGAGTAACAACTTAAGCATACATTGTTCAAAAACAAAAACATCAGCAAAAAACAAACAAATAGAGGAAATTCCCAAAAATTGCAGATAATATAACATAAAACTTTTTATTCTGTCTTTGTCATTAAAAGGTTCATGTTATTCTTTGTCTGCTTGGCCTATGCTCTTTAATGGTGAATTCTACATATTAAAACAATAAGAATAAAATAATAGTATGGGTCAAATTTGAGCTAATATCTCCTAGATTGCATCCACAGCCAGTAGAGGTAGATGGATGTTTGTGCTCCGCATGATTTCTACTTCTTATTTAATTTACTTCTACAGCTCATTGAATATCCCCCTCCCACAACACACACAGACACACACACACATGCACAGACACACACACACACACAAACACACACACACACACTTATTTTTGCATAGTCTTCTTTCCTACAATGACACAATAGAAAAACCACACAGAGACATATACAAATGTTTTCCCCCTTGGTTGCTGTACGTTCAAAATATATTTTTGGCATGACAAGGGTCAACACATCCCTTCACACATAGATCCATTCTCATCTTGAGGAATCAATTCACAGTATTATGAGCCTGAAGGTCTCACAACTTCCAATCTGTATTGTGGAAGCAAAGGGACTGATAAGTTCACTCCAAATCATATCAAAGGCCTGTTTTCAAGAATGTCCAGTAACATGAATCCCAGTAGATGCTTAAAAGAGTATGAACCATGTACATACAGAAAAAGATGGATGTCTTAGCTAAAGTAGAGAGAAAAAAAATCCCTTCCACTGTTTTTTTTTGTTTGTTTGTTTTTTAGGGATATGTATGCATTTGTAAGTGTGTGTCATGTGAATTGGAGACCTAGAGTACAGTCTTGGTGAAACAAATTTTCCTCTCTCCCCTTTTAATGAGACAAAATATCTCCCTTTCCCAGAGTTCACCAAATTTGCTAGCTAGGCAGATATCATCCTTTTTTGTTCACAGATTAGAACCATTTGACATTTCCCACAGTTTTTCCAGTGATTGTTAGGGCTGATAGTCAGACACTCATTTGTGTGCAGCAAGTATTTTACTGTGTAAGCCTGGAATTTTTTTCATTCTATTCAGATCCTCAACTATTTGGACGATTCTCACTCTATTAATAATTATGACTATCTTAAGTCATTATGTAGATTTAAATATTGACCTCTCCCAGAAACCTCTAACAGATGCTCCTAGAAAAATATTTTAGCAGAAACTAAGCTATGCCTTTGCTTCCCAAGTTGGTTCACACATTAAGAACCACAATTACTTATTTGACATATACTTATTATTTGTTACAGCAATTACTGTAACCTGATTTTACAGTAAACATTTATCTTGTGTTGATAATTTATAGACATGGAGATACTTGGATCCTGTGAAATTTAAAACATCCTACCAGCCACAGGTAAGATTTCTCATGGTTTTCTCTTCTTTATTAAATTTAAACAAGTAAATATCTGATTCAGTGTGATTCTTAAACCTGCAACCCTGCTATATTACAGAGAAGTGTGTAAATAAAGAGACATGAACAGGTCCTGACATCTGGAAACAAATAAACAGCTGTCCTAATAAGGATGAGAGCACCTAAATAAACTGTCTGACTGAACTCTTTCTCCTGATGAAGAGAGAAAAGAAGTGTGTATAGAAAATAAGAGACACGTTCAATCCAGGAAACTGAAAAGGCCAAGAAAGGTATGTGGCAGCTGTTGAATCTGATTAAAATAGATGCTGGCATACAGACTTGAATCAGACAGTTTCTCTTTTTATGGTTATAAATAGATGTAAGAATTAAATAAGAATTTCCTTAGTTAGGCAATAGATTGACAACTGACAGTTTGTCATACTACAGTTACTGATAAGAGCAGAGGAAACATAGATTCTTTTGATTATATTCTGGGAAAACTAGATACATTTTTTATAGTATCTAGACAGGAGTGCTCCTCTAAGCTCTGTCAGTTCCCCCTGAGAGCTGTAATCAAGGGCAATGTAAAGAGAAAACCAGGAGTGTTTGAGGAGGTTCAGTGGGCCTACTTGCCTCATCAGATTTGAACATTTTTGGCTTTTATAGAATATGTAGTTTTGAGAAGCAGCTGTACACAAATTATTTTCTTATCCAAATACATGCCCATAAAGAGCCTAATCTGAAAGCTAGCAGTCCAACCCTGGCATCAGATAAGAATTGCTTCTTCTTTTCAGGATAAATTAATCTCAGGAAGAAAATCCTCCTGTATACTGGGTAGTTATAGTATGTGATGCCTGCCATTATTTAAACATTATTTTTTAGTAATGAGATTAATCATCACAGCAAAAACAAAAAAGTCTGTGCAGAAGAAGCTGTAAGGCCTGAGAGAAAGCAATCAGAGAATACTGCCTCCTTTGTCTTCTTGCAGCTGGCTTATAGATTATTGATGGTAAATAATCAATCTCAGGTGTTCTCTTTACTGTCAGAGTAAGTGAAACATCTTATTATTCATTGTTGACATTATACTTACAGGGTGGTATATATGTATAATATATAGGGTTCCCGACTGCGGGACAAGTCGAACATGGTACCATGGAAGAGGGAGTGGGGATTGAAAATTGAGTCAAGTCTGGAAATTACTGATCAAGACTCTCTTTATTGCAAGTGAGTAGGCTTCATATAGCAAGATTACCACAAGCTCTATTGCAATCTTACTTCCCCTAGCCTTCAGGCAAGAATACAATCCTCTGATTAGTTCCCTTTAAGACCTTCCTTAATCCTCTGGGAAGGTCCCTCTAATAATGTCTCTATTTCTCTGGGTAGTTCCTTGTAAGATCTTCCCCATTTCTTTCCAAGGTAAATAATGCAAACATATCCTAATCACAAGACCTCCTTCAGGAAAGGTCAACAACTGAAAGGTCACAACATGCAACCTAAGCATGGGATTTGTAACATAGCTGAATTTAACATGGCTCCCCACATATAGTTAATGTTCATCATCTACTGTTGTTCCATCACTAGATGCATTAAACATGTAAATGGAATCTTGGGTTCATAGACTGTCAGTAACTGATGGCACTCAAAGAAAGGATAAGCAGGCTACCAAGATAAGACTTGATGGCCTATGATCATATAGTGAGGAGGAGGTCCTCCTCAGTCTTAGATTTAGGGAAGGGAAATAGGGTGAAAGTGGGAGTGAGAGAGGAATGGGAGGATACAATTGATGGGACAACTATTTAGTTGTAATCTGAATAAATTAATTAAATAAAAAAATAAAAATAATGAGCATCAATTCCACAGTATAACCACCCATAGGCAGGCTTTGGGAACATCTGTGGTAGTTTATAAAGACAAGGTTTGCCTTTAGATGTGCCTATGAAACTGGCAACATTGTCACTTGTCTGAAATCACAGCACTTTGGGAGGCAGAGTAAGTTGAATTCCTGGGAAGTTGAGGCCAGCCTGGTCTGTAAAATGAATTCAGGACCATCAAGGATACATAGAGAATCTCTATCTCAAAAAAATGTGCCTGTGAAAAATTTTCTTGATTTGAATAATAGAAAATGAATACTGAGCCTAAATATCAATCTTAAGTTGGAATGTTAAAAACACAAGTACAGTCGAAAAACATAGTCCATAAAAGACAACAGAACAGTTTTTGTAAAAACCAATAAAATTACCTTTTTAATTGTTGGCTAAACATGGTTTAAGGCAATAATTGAAAATCTAATATTGTAAACAAGTGAATGTTAATACAGTAGAACATTATAGAATAACTTTAAAAAACGTATCAAACCCATTAACTAGGAAGCTGTATCCAGGTTAGCTGGTGACAGAAGAAACATCATTTATTTATTTGTCTAGGAATTAGGAAAAGCATGGATTAGAATTCTGCTCTCTTTTATGGACTGTGTTTTTGGCCTGTACTTGTGTTTTTAACGTTCCAACTTGAGGGATAAACTATAAACAAAGTTGCCTATTTAAATATTCTTAAGATAGACAACACTGTGGTCTCATTACCATTTTATTAAAAGGTTATGGATGAGTCCTGAGCCCCATGTAAGAACTGGTAAATCTTTAAAACCCCAAAAGCCTTCCCGACAGGCTCAAACTGCCTCAGGCCTTAGCAACTACCCCTAAAAAATAGAGGTCTGCATGACCCTTCCCACCAGGGTCCAGCCTGAGCCAGCTCTGCAAGGGACCTGTTTCAGATGCTGCCAAAAGGGAAACTCCAGTCTCACATCTGCTGCAGCCAGAATGGGACCCAGGTCCCAAAGCCTAGCCTGTTGACAAATTTGGGCTATGGATGTCAATGCCCACATGCAGGCTTGTTCCCTATGCCTAGTCACTGGAGGATCAAGCAACACAAGAGCTGTAGACATGTCCAGCCTTCAAACTCCTTGACCTGGCAGAGTACAGATGGCTCTTAAATTCAGCAGCCTCGCCAAACAGGGTAATAGTACAGGTATGTGTCAAATTCATACTTGGTTATATAGCCATATGGTCAGCTTCTATCATGGGGGACTTCAGATACCTTCCCAGCTCTCTTCATATGCAGGAGACCAAACTTTAACTGTCAATGCCACCTATTGCTTAAAGCTTTCAAAAAGGTGTTTTAAGAACATGTGTTAAGTTGGTAAATGTGAGTTATGAAGGTCAACATGTCTTTAAAAATGCTTTATTTCTTCCTGCTGCTATGCTATTGTATTAACTGTTCAAAGTTTTGAGACTGATCAATGGAATTCTGATTTATTAATCTAATTATGGTAAATCATTCCACTATAAAATCTTACCATAGTTCCAAGATTTTAAATTTACTATTGTTACTTTTCCACAGAGGCCAAAAGGGCTTCTGCCTTTCCAAACTTACCTCAGAATACTTGTGCTTTATCACAAAGTTATTTTCCCAACCTCTACTATGCTATATGTCTACTGCCTTTTTCCTACAATGTGTTCATGTGTAACAATATGTATTTCACTGCAGCTTTCAAACAATGATGATACTAATGTGTCTGAAATTTATCTCCCTTTATGGACTTAGAAAGATTCTTGCATACTACATGAAATCCATCTCTCAATTCAAATCGTGTCTAGACAAGTACTGTAATCCACAGCCTAAATGTTTCACCTATTTCTTGTAGCGCCCGCCTCGCCGATAAGGAGAACGCCACACGCAGGATTCTTCTGACACACGGTTTATTGTTACAGCTCTTTTTGGAATTGGCGAGGGCCCCGAAGCAGGGAAAGCAGGCTGAATATATAGAGGGATAGGGCAACACCCCTAGCCAGGATAGGTCAAGAATGAAATGGGAGAGCTTGGTGCAAGGTCTCATTGGTTACTTGAGTGCGCCTTAATTAGCATACGGGCCAAGCAGAGGCTGGCACATGCGCCCTAGTGCTTTCAGCCACCGGGGAAAACCCGGAAGCAGGAAACCAGCGCCATCTAGTGGCGATAGCGGCTCCCGACAATTTCTATCTGTAAAGGATGGATTATTCTCCCTTTTTTCTGGCTTGCTTTGGGACTCTTCTTTCCTTATCTATGTGATTGCTACCTTTCTTCACCCAACACCCACTAAATTCTCACTTCCTAGTCGAGTAAACACTTCCCTCTAGTTAGAGAGTTTCCTGGCCTTTTCTGATTGACTGGGAGTAGAGGACACCCTGGTCCTTTTCACTGAGGCTCAACTAGGCTCATCCCCATCAGGTGAGTTTCCTGATGTAGTTTTCTCTGCTGTTCTGTGACAGCCTCTCAAAACATTGAGTGAACTCATAGCTACAGCCCTGTAGCTAACTCATCTGTTGACTCAGGCTGTTGAGCTAGACTGCTGGTTGCTGGTTAGTGCTGATGAGCTACAGCTGGTCTGCACCAATCCCTTGGGTCACTAACCAGTTTGGGGGATGCCCTGACAACTTACTGACCTCACTTCCCCGTACGAAACATCCAGTCATCAGTTTCTCCTAACTTACCTTTGAGATCTCAAGTCGCTATCACCATATTAAGGGCTTCTAACTTTACAGGCATCTACAATAAAACTTGGATATTTCCAAAACTAAACTGTTTTAATTATTGCCAACAGTTGTGTAAATGGAAGGAAACACCCATATCCAGACTTTTTCTTTGCTCTCCCAAAGTTCTCATAAAATGTCAACATTGTCTCAAACTCTTTTACTCTTTGTTCTCCCTGGAGTTTCAAATGTACACCCCCCAAAAATTTTCTTCCTGACTTACTAACTTTGTCTTCTGACCACATATATATTCCAATATCCTGCCAGACTACCTACATCTGGGGCATCGTCAAAGCAGTTACCCCCAAGTGCTCCTGCCCAACC
>OU015747.1:72267870-72286154 GCA_907169655.1 Acomys percivali
AGGCCTTGCAGAGTTTACAGCATTCCTGATGCCCCACATACCGTGGGACTTGGGTGTAGGTTTGAAGGACAGCTGCCCTATGGGGTAGAGCTCACCATCTGATGCACAAGGATTCCCAAAAAGAATATAAAAAGACAGTCTGAGGACAAAAAGAACACAGACACACAGAGCCAGTTCTAGGTTCCAGGAATTTGAAAGCAAAACAAAACAGTGGAGACTTATGCCAGAATTGGGCTCCACATAACAGGAATTACTGATTAGTAGTTACTAGAACCAGAGTCAGATTGGAACCTTCCAATTCCACCTGATGGGGGTCCAGAGAGTCTTTGGTACCTGCAAGCCAGGAGCAAGAAGTTGTTGCAAAAGAACACAGACACACAGCCAGTTCTAGGTTCCAGGAGTTTGAAAGCAAAACAGAACAGTGGAGGCTTATGCCAGAATTGGGCTCCACATAACAGGAATTTCTAATTAGTAGTTACTAGAACCCGAGTCAGATTGGAACCTTCCAATTCCACTTGATGGGGGTCCAGAGAGTCTTTGGTACCTGCAAGCCAGGAGCAAGAAGTTGTTGCATCTGACCATCCCGCAATGGCTTCCAAACTGTGTCTTTGCTCCAGATTCACCAGAGAAATTAAACAAAACAGTGTCTAGACAACAGCAAAACAGAGGCATACCAAAACTCACCAACTTGTGGAGATCACAACATGCTCTCCTAAAATAGCTCTACTTTGGTGTCAGGGACTCCCCAGCAATCCCTGATGTTCTCCCAATGTAAGGGTCTGAAAACCACTGAAGGAAGAATCAAGACTTAACTAGTATGTAAAAACAAAGATTATTTATTCTGCAGAAATAGCCTGCAGGCAGGCATCAACCTTCCATACAAAATAGCAGCGACTCCAAAAAGATGCTCATAGGTTCTTTTAATGGCTTTAAGGGAATCCTATCTTTGGCTATGTGACTCTACTTGGGATTGGTAGGTGCTCATGGAAGCTACATCACTCTAGCCATAGGCCTTTTAGCAAACCTGGTTTTTCGGTGTAATTGGATACATATATGTGGAGACTGAATATGAGTGCATATGTGTGTTTGGAGACTCTGTGAGTATAAATATGTAAGTAAATACATGTATAAGGAGACTATGTTAGTAAAAATGTGTGAGTGGATACATATGTGTGGAAACTCTGTGTATAAATATGTAAATGGATATATGTGTGTGGTAACAGTGTGTATGTAAATGTGAGCAGGAATACATGTGGGTGTAGACTATGTATATAAATGTGTGAGCAGATACATGATTCATGAAATAAAAAAAACACTATCACATATCTAGGCTAATTGATTAATGTGCATATGTGTGCTGATGGACCTGTGTTTACAGTGTTCAGGTGCTTGTGGAGGTCATTGGTCAACATTAGCTATTGTTCCTCAGGATCTGCCCCTCTTGTTTTGAAAGACAATAAAATTCAGCACTGGACTGGAGGGTGGGGTGGGGAGCAGTGAGTTGAAGAATCAGGCTATGGGTTGTTTTTACTCAAAAGCAGTACAAAGAAAACTAAACAATATTGATGGCTTTACTATTTACTACATTTAAAAAAGTTAGTTAAATGAATAATTAGCTAATTTTCTTCAACAGATTATTTATTGCTAATATATCCCTCTATAGGGACAGAATCAAATTCCCACAGAACAAGAGAGTAAAGGTCAATTGAGCAGTACTTCCCAGACTCTGCTGTTCCTCTCCTATAATCTTCAACTTTGCTGATGAACACTTGAGCAAATTCAATTCATGTCTGACCTTAAATTCTCTGTCTTCATTTCTAATCATTTCCAATCTGATTTTTACTTCAACTGACACAGTAAAAAATTTCCCATGATTTAAATGTTTTTTAAGTATAGGGAGTTTATTTTAAGGAATATCCTTGGATTTTGAAATTTTAAAGTTTGCAGCATTGATCTTTTCTCTGTGAAGTTTTGGTCTGAATATCCTGTAGTAGCAAGGAGCAAGCATCCTCCTCCTGGACTTTCACTTTTGTTGGATTTTCAATGAGCTGGAATTGGTTTTGGCCTTGTGAATTGAATGAGGAGCAAACTGTCAGTGCTCCCCCATGGAGTAGCACTTTCCTATGCTATGCAACAGGCCAGCTTGGCTCTTGCCCTACAGAGGCAATGCATTTGCATTATAATCAAGTGACTATTTGGATGAAGACATTATCAAATGTGCTAAAACTTGTTCCTCACCACACACACACTATTTTCTTATAAACTAATGACTTTATCTAAAACCACTAAACAGAATGCCCTGTATGTACTTGTGAAAAGCTGCTCTATGTGAGCAGAAGCTTTACCATCTGGCACATGCTTACTTACTCCTAGTCACTTTGTATCTAAGCAGACCAGTAAAAGGACACATACCATTTTATTTTGTTATCAAAACTATAATTATATAGTCATTGTTTAATGTAATGAAATTTTCTAAGGTTAACCACTGAGAGCTCCTTTAGACTGCCTCCTACCATTTTAATATGGTCCCCATTTCTGGTGTGGGTGTTTGTAATTCCTGATTTACAATGTGATCAAAGTGCATTTGTGATGAACTCTCACTGCCTCATTATAGGCTTAAGACCATCTTATACTAAAGGCAAACCACATTCATTCCTGTTCATGATTAAATTTCTTTTTCTCAAGGATTGGCCTATGCCCCATATGTAACCATAAGTAAAAATGTTTCTGAACTGTCTGTGTCCAGAAACAGAAACAAAGCCTTTGTTTCAAAAAGTTGGTATAATGCTCTTGCAAACCTACCTTTGTTTCAACTGGTTATTTTGACTCCCTATTGTAGTGTCTACCTTTTATAACCACCTTGAAATTATGTCTTTGTTTCTGTAGATGTTATGATTTTTATGATTATGATTTGTTCCTTACCAACCTATCTTGTCCTCCATATCCCCTGTTTGAAAACTCTTATCCTTGAGTTGTAAAAATCTTGTCTTACATCCAGTGCTATCCTCTTGCATTGTTGATATTGTCTGTGTTCCTTAGAAGCCTTGTGATGTGATTAAAATGGTCGAAATGAAAGACATCAAACTCCCTGACGCATCTTGAGGGAATTTCATGACTGAATTTATTAAAGTTGGTAGACCACCTCAAACGAAAATGGTATTCTTCATGGGTTGAGGTACTGTGCTTCCTGAGAGCAGTGTGGTGTGTCCAGCTGCCTTAAACCCCAGCCACCATGTTGGGGCTTCCTCACACTGTGACCTAGAATAAACTACCGTCTTGAAATTACTTTATCATATGTCTTGTTTCAGCAACAAGAAAAGTAATTAATGTGTTCTAGGTGTTAGTAATCAGGCTGCAATGCAGCTATGCCAAAGGCCCTGATGACCGTGAGAAAACAAACAACTTCAATGGCACCCTGGATACACTTCATTGGAAAGATGTCATCTCCGGCAGGATTTTAGTCCCCTAAACCACTTTCACACTTTATTCATATGCACTCAGTTGTCTTATAAAGAGACGCTCTCTCCCCTCCTCTGTCTCCAGAGATCTTCCCTGTATAGCCCTACCTAATAAAACTTCTACATAGATCTGCTGCATGGCTTGATTTCATACTTTGTTGTACAGCTGCTCCTCATGAATCCTAAAATTTGGTTTCCCTACACAGGGAGAGCCTTCTGGCAGTGGTATAGCCGCCACCATTGAGAGTGGACTGCTTCTGGCACATATGATGCTTCAGAATACTCCTGTTCTAACACAGTCCTGCCGGCTTGTAGATGCATCTACCTGGTTACTGAATTACAACTTTTTGTACAACATATACCAACCAATTTGATCCAAGAGATTGCCCGCCCACTCTTATTCACTGGGAGATGAAGGTATCTCAACCCCAGTCTTTAGGACTGCACCTAGTTCCCCTTGCTGACCTACAGCTAGGGTTCCTCCCATTGGACAAGACTGCCACCAACACAGTTTCTTTTTAGGTGCTACCTCCAAAATCCTAGCATGCTAGGTGACTGTTTAGCAAGGCCAGGTCATTCATGCTTGAACTGTGCTCTTTCCTTGTAATTGGCCAGCATTTGACAGATGACTGGAGTTGATTGCAACAATTTCTGTTTGTTTGGTTGTTGGTTGGTTTTGTAACAATCCATTTCTGGCAATGCTCCAATGGATTATTGACTTCACCTCCCCATTGGAAGCATTCAGACATCTGTTTCTCCTGGCATGCCTTTGGGATGCCTTTTAAAGAATTTCAAATCCCTGCATCTAGCACCTGCCTTAGAGGCTTCTAAGCTTACATGCCCCTCTAATGAAACCTGGCCTCCATGTCCCTTAGAAAATGGGTCAAAATGGCACATTAGATCTCAATTTTATACAATATCTTTTTAATTACTTCCAGGAATCGGGTAGGTGGAAGGTGGTATATTATATTGAAGCCTTTTCTATTCTCTCCAATCCCTCACACTGCAATGCCCATTCTCCCACTTGGCTCCATCTTACTATAAACACTGAACATCAAGAATAATATATAACTTTCAGTTCTGCTGATGAACCTTGGCAAAGATGAACTCAACCCAGAGATTCTCCTCAAACTTCTCCCCATCAACCTTCAGGTTCTCCTAAAATTACTTAATTTCCTTGTCAATCCACAGGTTCTCTTCGAACTTCTCCTCACCAAGCCACAGGCCCCCTTTTTCCAACTTCCTCTCCTCTTCAAACCCTTTCCTTCCCAAGCAGCTTCTTCTTCCTTGTCCTTTTCATCTTCCTCATCCCCCACTATAAAGACAAGCAACTTTAACCGTCCTACCTTGCCAACAACTTTTACCCTGCCAGTAACTTTCAGTCCCCTCACTACTCACTCCTGCTCTGCAGGAAAATTTTCTTCCCTCTCCTACTCAACCTAAACAAGCTTTAGTTCGTCCATTGTAGGAGGTAACCAATGTGAAAGGCTTACTCAGTGTGCATGTTCCCTTCTCACTAACTAAACTCTCTCAAAAAGAAAATAAACTTGGTCCTTATACCTCCAACTCTACCACTTTCATTAAATAATTTATAAATATCACTATATCCAATAAAGGCACTTTATATATATATATATATATATATATATATAATTCTTACCAACAATCTACTACCTGAGGAATTCAAGGAATGCTGCTGAATTTGGAAGCAGGCTAGAACACACACAGATGAAGTTCATCATACTAACAAAATACACCCAGCAGAGATCAGGCAGTTCCCAACTATGATCCATACTGAAATTATAATACCGAAAAAGGCATTTTAGCAAGAGCCTTAGCCAAATAATTTTGAAAAACTCCAATAAATCATTCAAGCCAAAAAAAAAAAAAAAAAAAGTAAGAGAAAAAGAAAGAAAAGAAAGAACGAAAGAAATTCCATCTCAGTTTCTGGAGCACAGTACAAAACCTTCTGCTTTGTACTACTAATTTAGACTCTGAAAATCCAGAGACCAAACAGCTCTTGATGACCTATCTATTTTCCCAGAGCTACTCTGACATCAGGGATAAACTTGAAAATTTGGAGAGTGGACCCCTAACTATGCAGCAGAAGTCTTATTGCTGGCCTTTACCATATACTTTGGGAAAGATAAAAAAGCCTGAAAATACAAGAAGGAGAAGCAGGCTACCTGGATGAGACCTGATAGGCTGTTCTTATATGGTGGGGGAGGAGGTCCCCTTATGTCACAGACATAGGGGAAGGGAATAGGATGAAAGACGGAGGGAGGGAGAATGGTAAGATACAAGTGAGGGGACAGCAATATAGATGTAATCTGAATAAATTATTTAAATAAAAAGAAAATACCAAATTCTGACCCAGGCTGTCCAAATAGCCCAGGCAATTGCCCACCCTCCTACAGCTCCAGGATAACTGTATCTCTGTTATAATTGTGGCCAAAATGGTCACTGAACCTAAATCTGCACTAATACCTGTAGGTCATGGAAGCTTTGTCCAAGTTACCATCAAGAGGGACATTAGACTTGTAGATGGCACCATGTGTTCCATGACATGGGATTGTCACTACAGATGTGACACTACAGGGTGATATCCAAGGCCTGGCCACAGACAACTAAAGGAGCTCAGGATCCCTTGATCCAACCACTGCCATTTTTTAATAGGGAGCCCCTGGTAGATATGATGGTATCTGGGTGATCTATCCATCTCCTTCATTCTGATCACTAGTGCCACTTCCTCAGTCCTGACAGAATATTGGGGACCAACCTCCCCTTCTTATTCCCATATTGTCAGAGTAGTGGGATCACCTTGCCAAACTTGCCAAACTCCAGCACTTATTTATGTTTTTAGGGGCATTCCATTAACCCTTCCTTTTCTAATAATGACAACCTTTCTTGTCCTGTTGCAAGGAATAGCCCTTCTAGGTAAATTGGGAGTCTTTACCTTCTTTTCCTCCCCAATTTACCTAAACCTAACTTTGCCTACTGTCTCTATCTTCCTTTACCTAGTCATATGACCTACTAGTTCAAAAAAGCTATTTCTTTTGCTAGACTCTCAGGTGGACCCCCAAGTCTAGGATGTCCCAAACCCCTCTATTGATAGACACCATATCCTGTGATCATCTAGCTACAGAATGCCACCCAGGATAGCACCAAACCCTCAAACCCATTCAGTCTCAACAGTCTCAGGGTACTGAAGGTTACTATATCTGAACTCCTAAGGAAAACACTTCTTCACCTAAGTTACTCTCCTTTTAGCACTCCTATACATGCAATTAAGGAGCCCGATGGAACCCACCATCTGGTTCAAGATATTCAATTTCTTACCTTTGTTTTCTTCTCCCTCCACCATATTTTGGGTAATCCTTATACACCCCTCTCCACTATTCCCTCAAGGACTTCCCATTTCTCTGTCTTTGATCAGAAGGATGCATTCTTTTCTATCCCCCAACATGTCCAGTGGTCCTGGTATGTTCTTCTCTTCTCAGATCACTTGGACTGTCATGCCCCTGGGTTTCTGAGATGGCCTCCTCCTGTTTGGTCAGGGTTGAGCCACCTCTTTACTTTCCTTTCTCTCCCTAACTCAAAACATATACAATATGTAGATTACCTTCTTCTCTGTAGCCCATCCCTACAGATTAGCAAAACTAACACCTCTGATATCCTAAAGTTTTTTTATCTAGCCAAGTTTACAGTGTCTTACCTTCTAAGGTCCAATTATCTACCTGTCAGGTCTCCTATTTGGGACTAACAATTACCCCAACCACAAAGCTATTACCTTAAATAGAAAGCATCTGCCACAGTCTTTAGCCATTTCTTTCAGTTAAGAGGAAATTTTATCATTCTTAGGAATGGCTGGTTACTTAAATTCCTGCATATTTTCCTTTTTCCTTCTCACCCAGCCTCCATATGAGGCAGCTCAAAGCTCCTTTCATATATCTTTCTCACACCTATTACCAAGCCCTTTCATAGGCTCCAAAAAGCCCTTCTCCATGCACCATCTTTACATCTCTGACATCCTAACATATGCTCTTGGGATATGCTCTTGGAGTGCTAGGTCACCAGATGGGACCTTACTTTGAACTTGTGGCTTATATGTAAATGAAATTGAATCTTACCAACCAAGAATGGCCACCTTGCTGCTGAGTTCTTTATTCATGACTCAAAAAATAAAAATAAAAAAACAAACACAACCAAAACAAAAACAAAAACAAACAAAAGAAACTAAGTCATTACAGTTTGTTTTCGCTCACAACCAGACCCACCTTTTAACTTATAAAAACTTGTAAACTCTACCTCCTTCTAGCATTCCCTCCATCCATATGGTGCTAATTGAGGACTCTACCCTTACCTTCCAACCATGCCCACCTCTTAACATCTCTAATCTTCTTCCTCAACCTAGTGATAACAATTTCCCATGTCATTCCTGCATTGAAATCTTGGAGGAATTTTGCCCACACATACAGGAGGGAAGGTTTTCCTAGGCCATCCATAGCTGGTACACAGATGGCAGCTCCTTTGCAGAAGAAGGAACCCAAAAAACTGGCTATGTTATAGTGTCAGATACTGAGATGGTTGAGTCACAGGCCCTCTCTGCCCACACTACTAATCAACAGTCTGAATTAATAGCCCTTCCTTGTTGGCATAGTGCCAAGCTTAAATATTCACACAGACTCTAAATATGCCTTCTATACCCTCCTATCCCATACTGTCGTCTGGAAAGAGTACAGATTACTAACAACAAATGAAGGATCTATAACTAATGCATACCAGATTATGCCCATGCTAAAAGCCTCCTACCTTCCTACAGCTATTTGAATTGTCCACTGTTGGTCACACCAGAGTGACAATTCCATATTCTCTGAAGGAAATAACTTAGTTGATGAGGCAGCTAGGGCTGTGGTCCTTGGAAGGTTAAACATTTTCACCTACCACTAGAAATCTTTAAACTACAACACTACCTCTCTGACCTCTTGATACTCATCAAATTCTGTCCTATTTATACCAACTATTTCTTCCTAAGAGGCAAGACTTATCTAACTTTGTTAAAACCCACCTACAGCCTACTTCTGAGGACTTATACTTCTTAAAGACTGATACTGCCTCATGTAAGACCTGTCAGATATCACACACAACATCCAGGTATTATAGCCCCGTACTTTCTGTTCTCACCAGGCTAAGTGCTCCCACTTTGGGACTGACTGGCAACTTGCTTTTATCCACATACTCACAGTCAAATATACCCAGTATCTCCTTGTCCTGTTAGACACTTTCACAGGACAGGTGAAGGCCTTTCCCAACTAATAACAAAAGGATTCAGACAGTTTCTGAACACTTCCTTTGGGAGATCATCCTTTTCTTTGGACTTCCCGCTTATCTGCAATAAGACAATGGTTCTGAGTTCAAACTTCAGGTTTTCCAGAACTTATCAAAATCCCTAAGCAGTCCTTGGTATTTTCATATCCCATACATTCCTAGTCCATAGGAAAGATAGAATAAACTAACCTGATCCTTAAAAAATATTCTTCTCAAACTGTCACTGGAACTTCATCTCAATTGGGTAAAACTCCTGCCAGTGGCCCTTTTCAGGCTAAGGTCACTCCCAAAGAAACCTCTTTTTATTCCATCCTTTGAGCTCATGTATGGATGGCTACTTCTAACTTGCAGTTTTTCACCTAATTCTTCACCCATCCCTGACCATCTACTCATCCCCTTACTCTGTACTTTCCACTCCCTACTAAGGGACTTCAATGATTACCATCTACCATGTCCATACATTAAAACCTCTGTTCATCCCCTATCAATATTGAAGACCAGGTCTTCCTCTCTCCTCTGGACCAATATCCCTCAGCTCTTTCCTTTAGTGGCAGTGACCCTTCAAAGTAATTCTTGTGACTCCCCCAGCTGCTAAAAGGAAGGCTTCCTTCTCTGAATTTACCTATCTTACCTCAAGCCTTTAAACCCCTTTCTTCAAGATAATTCCCTTTCCTATGTATCAACTCCAAATGGACCCTGCTCCCATAAGCCATAGAGTAAATTAAGACTGATGACCTTGTCTCCTACTCCAGAAGAATGAAGCTTCACTCTGGTAGCCATGTTTGGCTAGACTGGATTTGGTACTTATTTTCCTTCCTCCCTCTAATGTCTGTATCTGTCCAGTGAAACCATTATATTTGGAGGTTCCAGGTTCAAGAGACCCTCATGTATAGCAGTCTCTCAAAGTAGGGTCAGGAAATTGCACTATGGAAAGCTGTCAGAAGCCAATTGAAAGTGTCACCACTGGCACATCCATCCCTCCTCTCTTATTTAATAGAAATTTTGTTTACTTCCTTTTTGACCAAACAGAAAGTTGTTGCAGAAAATTACTAGACACTTACGGCGGATTCCCCTATTGCTTATGCCTGATCCACACACAAGAATAAAAGAAGCTGTTTTACCTTTCCAGAGAGACCCTCTTCTACATCTAAGACCTGTGGTATCCCAAATGGGAAACAGGTATCATTGGTAAACTCTACTGCTGCTACATACCAGAACTCCCATTTGCTGAGAAAATATGTCACAATATGACATGGAAAATGTGGAAAAAATGGTTAAATACTCCTCCAAGGTGATTGTCTCTCTTACATCCCCTCTGCTATACAATACAAACCTATCATTTCATCTCTTACTTCAGACTCTGACCTCATCCTAGAAGCTAATTAACATCACACAGCTTGGCTGCTTTGCAGATTGCTGCCTGTGTTTCCCTCCTGGGACCAGCTTAGAAGTACTCTGACAGTGTCCCTAGTTACCCTGTCAAATATACCATTCATTAACTGTCTTAACTTTGGCACAGCCCCCTAATCTCATATCACCCTCTTTGGAATGGCAAGCTGTTTCAAGGCATCTGGGAGGCATTCTGTAGGAAAGTTAAGTTCCCTAGACTGCAACAAAACTAGAGTCCTTGATAGTTCATCTCAGCACCAATGGCCTACTGCTCACATCATGTTGATTCTTTGTAGTACTCAATTTCATTGCTGTTTACCTGCTAGTTGGTCAGGGACTTGTACACTGGTGCTTTTCTTCCCTGAGTTGGGAGTAATACAGGTAGAATAACCTTTACCAACTCCAGTTGTGGACTTGATAGCTGCCCATCATATTAAGTAAACAATTCAAATTTTGTCCCTCTTGGCTATTTCAGGAATTAATGCTGGTATGGAAGCTGGGACAGCAGGACTGGCTATTTCATTAACTATATATTATCAGCTTTCTTCTCAATTTATCCAGGACCACCAGAAAGTGAGTGAAATTACATTAACTCTTCAGGGACAAATCAACATTTGGCAGTGGTGATAACACAGAATTGATGAAGACTATACCTCTTTACGCCTGAAAAAATTGGTCTTTGTCTCTTTCTTAAAGAGGAATGCTGCTTTTATGTCAAGCAGTTGAGTATAGTAAAAGGCAAGATTTGATAACTTCATGCAGATTTAAAAAATAAAAGGAACAGCTTAAGGCTTCTTACACTTGGACCTTTCAGAAATCCATATGAAAATTGATTTTACCCTTCTTGACTGCCCTTCTTCTCATTTTCTGATCTTACTATTTGCACTGTGCTTTATTAACTTCTGTACTTTCTTCCAACACCAAATCTAATCAAACCTTTTATCAGTTTCTTTTATAGGGTTATCAGGTCCTGACCAGAGAAGATGCTAACAAAATCCCATAGGATCTGATGGTGTGGGTCAGTTACATCCTGAGAAAGAAAATGTCCTTAATCAACAAGAAGCAGTCTGATGAAAATAATTTCTTCCATATCCCCTCTTTCCCCCATCACCCCCATTCTGATTCTGTGTTTGTCTTTATAATAACAAGAAGTGAGGAATGTTTCTTATCTGGCAGTAATGCAGCTACCCCAGGGCCGCTGACTATGGTGGAAAACAAGAAACTTAAAAAACACTCCAGGAACACATCATCAGAAAGATGTCATCTACATTTGTCAGGATTTATGTCCCCTAAGCTAGGTGTTCCCTATCTGTTCATGTGCTGGATGGGCTTATAAAGGGTATTCCTCCCATTCTTCCTGTCCCATGCTGTATCTCCAGAGATGGGTTCTGTATACCCTTCCGCAATAAAACCTCTAAAGTGGAACTGCCATGTGGCTTGATTTCTGTTCTCACAATACAGCTTGGCCTCATAAATCCTAATACTGATTTTTAGGTATATTTATGCTTGGGGTATGCTGTGCTTCTAGGATCCATGTAGATAGGAAATATTAACATATTCATACATGAGTATGTGACAATATCCTACTTTCCTTACCTGGAGCCATGTAAAACCCTCATTTTGTATTGATAGCTCAATCCCATTGCAGTCTCTCAGAATTGGTCTCACCTCTTCACTTTTCCATACTTATAGGGTCTTTTAACAGGATATCATCTATACTGCAAGTTGTAGTGGTCCTCACATTCATTTTGCATATATATAAAATATATAACTAGCATTTGCCATAGCTAGTCTCAAAAGCAAAACCCCATATCCCTAGAAAAAGGACTCTCCCAAGAGGATTTTTGTTTGTCCCAATATAATATTCATTTTGTTTTTCTAAATGTAACTATAGAAATATTTTCAAAAGTTATTTCCATTAGATTTACTTTTTTCCAGACTAGTTATAATGTTGGTTTTTACCTGAAAAATTTGCTTGTTTATTTATTTATTTATTTATTTATTTATTTATTTATTTACTTATTTATCTCTGTTTGTGTGTGTTTGTGTGTGTGTGTGTGTGTGTGTGTACACATGCTTGCAGAGATCAATGTCAGATATTCTTATTCAAGCATACTCTGACTTTATTTATTTATTATTTGCTAGAATATAGTCTCTAACAGGATGGGAATTCTTATTAGTCTAGATTGGCTGGCCAATGAGACCCAGGTATTCTCCCATTCCTGCTTTCCCAGAATTGGGATTGCAAAAGCATGGCACAATTCCCAGATGTATTAATTTGCTTTCTGTTGCTTTGATAAAGATCCTGACCAAACAATTTGGGGAAGAAAGCATTAATGTGGCTTACATATTCTAGTCCATCTTAGAAGGAGGCCAGAGCAGGAGATAATGATGAAACTTGAGGTAGAAATCTAAATCAGAGACTAGTAAGGATCATGCAGTGGTTTACTGGTTTTCTGCTACTGGCTTGGGCAGTTGGTTCTGATGAAAACCTCAGGACCACATATCTACTAAGGGCTGGAGCAGCTTATATGTACTGAACTCTCCTACATCAGCCATGAATCAATAATTTGCTCCACAGACTTGCTTACAGGACAAGCGATCACCAACTGATGATCTCTCTTCTCAGGTGAATCTAGTTTGTGTTTTGTTGCCATAAAACAAAGGAACAGAGCCATGCAACAGACCTAGATCTTCAGTTTTGTGATGTGGGCACTCTAACTCAGGGCCATGTGCTCTCAAGGCAGACACTTTAGTGATGAGACCGCAGTTCGAGGCCCTATATTTTCTTCCCTCCTGCCTTTTTGGAATTACATTTTAAGATTTTAAAATTCTTCCCTACCCATAATGAATTTATTTTGTATCTGTGTATATGTGTACATAATAAATATATAATTTGATGTGTTGGAAAACTGCTATACAAACATCATAGGAGGCCTTGTCCTGATGTCTACAGCTATCTCCTTCACAGTAGTGGTTATAGTTTATATGGCTTAAAAATGTATTGCCTGTTTTTCCCAGAGCTGCTTATTGCTAATAGACTCAACACATGCACATTCTTTGTTTCTGTTTTCATATTATTTACACCATAGCATGTTTTGCTCCTTCCTATTACTCTCTTTCCTACACAGTGTATCTAGACTATCATGACATCATAGATTAGCGCATATTCAGGCGGACTTTAACACATGAGTTTTTCTGATGGCTTTACATTGAAAAAAATTCATGGAGATACATTTATTTATATTTTGAATGCATGGACATAATCATGTATGTATGTGCATATGTATGGACACATGTATTGTATATGATGACAAGGTCAACATCAGGTTAGTTTCTCAGTTACTTCCAAGCCTTCTTTTGAAACAAGGCCTTTAGCGGCTTCTTGGGGTCTGCATGCCTCTGGATCCTCATCACAGACCACTGTATTTTTTTTTTTTTTGTCTTTAACGTGGACATTTTGATGAAGGTCAAGTACTTCTGTTTACAAGACAACTGTTGTATTGACTAAGTCATCTTCTCAGATCTGTACATTTGTTTTTTATTGAATTTATCTTTAGAGCACATGCCTAGAAACATTAAAATATAAATTCATTTTTTTGTTTTATTAGGGTTTCTCATTTTTTCCATTAATATTTATGCTTATTTTTCCACCTCCCCTAAGGCTGACTTGTGTGTGTTTGCTTTCCAATGCAGTGTTCCTAATCTTATAATCAGCTTTTTTTTTAAGTTTGTATTCATTCAGTTTGAGGGTTTCTTTTATGTCCTAAATCATTTAAAAATATCTGCATTGATACAGACTTTTCTGTTGACGCTGCAAAGCTCACTATGCTTTAACTAACACGTAGCATCTTACACAGTAGTTTGATTTTACTAAAAATATCCCATGCACTTACTTTACCTATCCCCATTTCTCTCCAAATTTCTAACAGCTGATAATATTTTAAATGTTTGCATAGAGCTATCCCCATTCTAGAATGCCATATAGTGAAAATTATATAATTTCACATTCATGGCATCTTTTTTTATTTTTAATTTTTTTCCTTATTTTTTTTATTAATTTATTCTTGTTACATCTCTATGGTTATACCATCCCTTGTATCCTCCCATTCTCCCCTCCCTCCCATTTTCCCCTTATTCCCCTCCCCTATGACTGTTCCTCAGAGGGATTACCTCCCTCTGTATATGCTCATAGGGTATCAAGTCTCTTCTCGGTGACCTGCTGTCCTTCCTCTGAGTGCCACTAGGTCTCCCCCACCAGGGGACATAGTCAAATGTGAGGCACCAGAGTACATGAGAAAGTCATATCCCTCTCTCCACTCAAGTGTGGAGACTGTCCTGTCCATGGGCTAGATCAGGGTAGGGGTTTAAAGTTTACCGCCTTTATTGTCCTTGGCTAGTGCCTTAGATTGAGCGGGACCCCTTGGTCCAAATCTGCCTATCATAATGTTCTAATTGTAGGTTTCTAGGACCCACTGGATCCTTCTACATTGTTATTCTCACATGGTTCTCTCATCTAGAGTCCCAATAGGATGTCCTCCCCTCTGTCCCAGTTTCCTGGTAAGGGAAGGCTTTCGTGGGACATGCCCATTGGGCTAGTATGCAGATATAAGTGAGTATATACCATTTGAGTCTTTCTTCTTCTGGGTTAACTCACTCATTATGATCATTTCTAGCTCAATCCATTTATCCACAAATTTCTGGAATTCCTTGTTTTTAATAGCTGAGTAGTATTCCATAGTGTATATGTACCACAGTTTCTTTATCCATTCTTCTACTGAGGGACATTTAGGCTGTTTCCATGATCTGGCTATTATGAATAAGGCTGCTATGAACATGGTTGAGCAAATTTTCTTGTTGTGTGCTGGTGCATCTTCTGGGTATATTCCAAGGAGTGGAATTGCTGGGTCTTGAGGAAGCCCTATTCCCAGTTTTCTGAGATCGCACCAGATAGATTTCCAAAATGGTTGTACTAGTTTGCATTCCCACCAGCAATGAAGGAATGTTCCTCTCTCCCTACATCCTCTCCAGCATGTGGTGTCGCTTGAGTGTTTGATCTTAGCCATTCTGATGGGTGTAAGATGGAATCTCAGAGTTGTTTTATTTGCATTTCCCTGATAACTAAGGAGGTTGAGCATTTCTTTGAGTGTTTCTCAGCCATTTGATATCCTTCTGTTGAGAATTCTCTGTTTAGTTCCAAGTCCCATTTCTCAATTGGGTTATTTGGTTTGGTGGTGTTTAATTTCTTGAGTTCTTTATATATTTTGGATATTAGACCTTTGTCAGATGTAGGGTTGGTGAAGCTCTTTTCCCAGTTTGTATGCTGTCACTTTGTTCTCTTGACAGTGTCTCTAGCCTTACAGAAGCTTCTCAGTCTCATGAGGTCCCATTTATTAATTGTTGACATTAAGGCCAGGGCAAGCAGTGTGAACCGTGTTTGGAAGCTCCAGTGAACAATTCGGGGAACTGCACAGATTTCTGAGCCAGGAACACCAAGGTCCTGACACCACGGCAGCAGGAGTGCTCCACGGTTCGGAAGGACCAGCGTGTGGAGGACCTGCATGCCCCTGCACACGGGAGGAGTGCGGATTTTCTCGGATATAATCAGCTTTACTCTTGACTCTGTAGCACGCAGAACTCTCTGGATAGCTGTAATAGTTAAGCACATTTCTTGAAACTATAAAGAGGATTTTAGAAATCTACTGCCAAGAAATGATAGATGGTTCAGAACTTAAGCATATTAATCCTGCATCAAATATGATGCAATATGTACATGTACATAGTACAGTTGATATGTAAGCAGTGAATTAAACCTTTAGCATTTCTATTGAAGAAATTTTATTCTCTGTTCTCATCCCACTGCATTAACCAGAAATCTTCATATGAAACAGAGATCCCAAGGAAAACAGAACAGGTCAACTGCAAAAGGCCTGATAGTCTGAGCTGAGCTCATCTCTATATGGTGGAAGGAGATAACTAATTTTCAAAACTATTATCTAATCTCTCCCTTCTCTCTCTCTGTGTGTCTCTGTCTGTCTGTCTCTGTCTCTGTCTCTGTCTCTCTGTCTCTGTCTCTCTCTCTCTCTCCCTCTCTCTCTGTCTCTATCTGACTCTCTGTCTCTCTGTTTCTCTGTCTCTGTCTGTGTCTCTGTCTCTGTCTCTCTCTTTATCTCTTTCTCTCTCTCTCTCTCTCTCTCTCTCTCTCTCTCTCTCTCTCTCTCTCCCATCAACACATTAATCTGTGATAAAAAAACTTTTAAATTCAGTAGCGTTCTTGGGACAGGTCCCATATTTGACTTCATTGTAATCAGATTGGCCCACTTTTTGTGTGTATTTTAAGGTCATGAAGAAAGAACATAAAGATAAGTTCTATTGGATTCTGTGGTTGGTTCATATAATAATTAGCTAACCAGGGGCTGGAGTGATGGCTCCGGATTTAAGAGCATTTGCTACTTTTGCAGAAGGCTCAGATTCAGTTCTCAGCTCCAATATGGCAGCTCCCCCCATTCCAAAACTGAAGTTGCAGGGGATTCAATGACTGTGCTGCACTGACACAAGGCATACATATATAGGAAGCAGAACACTCAAACATAAAATTAAAAAACAACCCAACAAAACCTTTGTTAAAAATATTCAACTATTCCTTGTTTATAGAGGCCATTGTTAGTTTATGGGACACAGCTATGGTTTTGTTTTTGTTTCTTATGTTTTGTTGTTGTTTCTTATGTTTTATTGATTTTTATGGTTATCTTTAAACCACTAATGTATTTAAATTATTTTTACATTGCACTCCTTCTTTCTTTCCTTCCTTCCTTCCTCTCTCCATCCCCCTTTCATCTCTCTTCATTCATATGTTTTTAAATTTTTGAAAAAATAAAAGTTGAAAGCAACACATAAATATAGGTCATTTGTGAATGACACTGCCAACCTGAGGACATGGCTAGGCCATTGGTTAGGAGGTGTGAATGGAAGATCACCTCCTCTACAGACAGAGTTAATTTCTGTTTCTGACTCTCACATACATCCGTAAGGCAAGCACAGTTCCTAGGGAATTATAGCAGACAGGATTGTACAAATTAGCAACCTCAGGACAGGGCATCTTCAGAGTGAGATCAATGTCACAGGGCTGTTGGCCCCAGCAGCAACAACAGAAGAAGAGAAAATGAAATCAGCAATTGCTTCTCAGTTTTGGTAATTGGAGGATGTATGAGAATAAAGAATGTGCATCGAAGGAGACAATTTAACATGATGCCCGGAATGGAGATTTCAGCAAGGACAGTGAGAGATCAACCTCTCCCCAAATCATGTGAATAAAGCCTGGATACTCAAAATCCATAGCTGGAAACCCTAAGTATTATGGTGCCTGGTGACATGCTGGATAGAGGTGTGTGTGTGTTTGTGTGTATGTTTGTGTGTGTGTATGTGTGTGTGTGTGTTTGTGTGTATGTCTTAGTGTTATTGTGTGTACAAGTTGTGCATGCATGTAGGCAAGTGTGTGTTAAGTGCTGTGATTATGATATGCTATATGTATGTTTGTATGTAGTGCTGTATGCAAGTGTGCACAGTATGTGTGTATGTAGTCTATATGTACACATGGTGTATGCATGTATGCATATGTGAATGTTTGTTGAGGTGTATATGCTTTCTGTGTGTGAAGTGATGTATGCATGTATGTATAAGTCTGTGCTATATGTCTGTATGGATGTATGTGTATTTGTGGCATTTGTATGTATGTATAGATCAGAATGGGTTGTGATCTTTAGCTGTTTTGGGGCTTATTTTTTGAGTTTTATTAATTTTATTTTTATGTATATACGTGTTTTAGCTGCTTATGTATCAGAACAGCATGTGTGTGAATTGAACAAAAGTCCAGAATACCATGTTGTTTCCTCTGGGGCTATAGTTACAGATGGTTGGAAGCTACCATATAGTAGCAGAGAGCTGAACCCCAGTCACTGCAGAAGCAGCAAGTGTTCGTCATTACTGTCCTGGAGCCATCTCTCCAGTCTCTCTGTTGTGTGTGTGTGTGTGTGTGTGTGTGTGTGTGTGTGTGTGTGTGTGTGAGAGAGAGAGAGAGAGAGAGAGAGAGAGAGAGAGAGAGAGAGAGAG
>OU015747.1:72286164-72302802 GCA_907169655.1 Acomys percivali
GAGAGAGAGAGAGAGAGAGAGAGAGAGAGAGAGAGAGAGAGAGAGAGACAAGGTCTCAATGTCTTGAACTCTTTGATTAGCTTGAGTGTTTAACCAGTGTGCCCTGGGTCTAGATTGTCCCTATCCCTCACATGTTCCTAGTCGTTCAGTTATAGATATGCACTGCCACTCCTGAGTCTGAGGATCACATATCAGTTTATCATGCTAGCACTGCAAGCAAGCACTTCTGCCAGAGTAATCTCACAGCCCCACAGTTACATTTTTAAAATATATTTAATTACTTTTTTATATTTGGCATTGATTCCTTCTCATATGAGTTTTTAGATAGGAGCACAGAGCATTTCAACAGGCTTGCAAGGCATCTGTGGAATGGGTTTCACATTGGGCTAGTTTGTCACAGAAACTTGTTTTGATATATTCTAGTTGTAAGAAGCAGCCTGGTTTAAAGGGGCAAAAGGGGAGGCATGCTCACCCCTGATCCCTTGCCCAGTTACTGCAGGCCCTGCTCTGTTTCTTTCTGAGTTTTATTTTTTAAAATTATATCAGGTCTTGCTTTGCCCAGTAAATGTCATCACCTGAAATAAAAAGCAATCTGCTGTAGAGAAAACTTTCATTTGTTTCTGTTCCTTACAAACAGTTGAATTTTCAGGTAGCCTGAATTTTCCCCAAATTTCTGAAATCAAAATTGTACATCAATGCACAATAAGTCAACATTATAAACCCTGTGTAGAGAGTGACTCAGAAATCTCTCTCAAATCAGTGTGGAGAAGAAATTTATTGCTAACACCAGAACTACCTATGAAACAAACTTTGAAATTCTGTGGCTACCAGACACAGTTAGACACCCCTCCTGCTGACATCTTCATTCCATTCTCTCTGAAACCACCACATCTTTGGACCTTAGTCAAAAAAATCATGTAAAATTGAAAATAAAATCACTATTTAAATTTAGTATTATATTCAAGTTATGTATATATTTGTGTGGGTGGAGATTGCCACAGCATATGTGGAGGTCATTTCTTTCCTCCACAATGTAGGGCTCAGAGATTGAACTCAGAATTTAAAGATTAGGAGGCAAGTGGCTTTATCTGTCGAGCTTTCTCATCTATCCAATATTTATTTAAAAATATAACAAGTGGAATTTGCTTATTTATATAATTTGTTTGCCATACAGCTTCAAAACTGGACTCACTGGATAAACAAAAGTTTAATGAAGCCTTAAAATCATTCAGCATAGTAGTAAAATACTTTAACGTAAATCCACATACATTTTATAGTAAAACAAATGTAAGAGACTCAAAGCATGAAACATTTCATTCCTGAGTAACAACACTTGCCTTGTTGGTTTTTCAATGCTTAAATATAATATTTTCTGTCGTCAAAATGTTTGGCAAAATTGTCTAGCATCCCCTCCATAAATGGACACAAATGAGTACAGAGTCCAGGGAGACATGATGCAAGGTTCGGGTTTTGCCAGAAGGCTTGTGCAATGACTCTCACAGCACACCACTGTACAGTGTGCCCTTCTTTCCTCTGAGACAGGAGAGAGAAATGAAAATTGGTTCTTTCCTGTGAATCGTGACTGAACTTCCAGCTCTTCCTCATAGTACTCATTAAACACATGAAAACATATGCTATATAAATAAACAAGCAGAAAGAGAAAGTGAACTCATACATGGAGTCTGAGAGGGCAGAGAAGGTGAGCACATCACCCATATTTGTCTCCACTCATCACCTCCTTCTTCTGTCCACTATGTTCTCAACATGAAAAACCAAATAATATCTCACATTAGTTGCACTTGTCCATATCTAGTAAATGTAAGAGGAAGGAAAAATGATTCAGTTTGTAAAGTGCTGGCTTGGCAAGCATAAGGACCTGAGTTTGATATCCAGCACTTACATAAAAATGCTCAGTGTGCTGGAGGCATGTGTAGTCCTTGTTCTGTGGACATGGAGACAGGTGGGTCCCTGAGGCACATTGCCTGTCCAGCTGAGTGTACTTAGTAGGTTTCTGGCTGGTACAAGACACAATCTTTAAAGCAAGTTGAAATACGTTTTAGGAATGATAGCCGAGGTTTTCCTCTAGCTTCTACAAACACATTCACTCAACTCAACCTACATAAGCACACACATTTAAATGAAACATGTTTATGAGTGTAAAAGGGAAAAAGGGAGTGAGGGAGAGATGGGAGAGAGGAGAGAGAGGGAGAGAATACCAGTTTATTCTCTTCCTTCTTTCTTCCCTTGTTCTCATTCCTCTATCACTGTTGTAACCTAATCCTATTAATACTACATATTCTAGAAAATAGATGGAAAATACAGAATGCTCCCTTTTTTTCTGTGTGAATGTCATTTCTTTCATTCTCCATTTAAAGTGACATTATTTGTTTAGTGCTAATTATGAGGGTGGTCACTTTGTGAATCCAGCTTGATGTGCATTGTCTATGAATTGTCATTAACTAATTGCATTCCCAGTGCTCCCTCACATTTAATGATGAGAAATTATGAAGAGTCCTGAAGACCTGATTTACTCTTGACAAGGTCAATCCTTCTGCTTATGGGAGCTAATTCACTTACTCAATGAAAATAACAACACACCCACACAACTGACAGAATGATGTTTGTGGTGAAATGGTGCTCAACACCTTCTTCCACTTATTTGAAGGAAAAAATGATTGTTTCCCCTAGATTGCCAAATCATTAATATTTTCCGATGAGAAAAATGTACACTCCAGCCACACAGTTCTGTGTGACGTGGTGATGTTAATTGTGGTTAGTGGAGGCCATGCCAGTTGCGCAAGTTTATAAGCATTCCCTCACCCTGCTCTTGTAAACAACTCTAATGAATCTCATTAGACCACAAATTAAACAAACAAGTAAACCAACAATGAGAAATATAAGTGTGTGAAATATCTCAGCAAGAATCTAAATCTCAGCCGGGTCTAATCTAAGCCAGATAATGAAAATTTGAGAAGGAAATCCATGATAGTGGAAAGAGAGAACTAACTTCCTCAATTTGAACTGTGACTTTTATAAATGTAGTCTGGTATGAGCATGCCCTCTCAAACTCACGGAGGGACAAACACAAACACACACAGGCATACACAAATAATAAGTATTTACTTACATAAGTATGTAAATAAATAAATGACACTAAAAATTAAAACTGAAAAGAGGTGATCTGGAGCGATGACTGAGCTCTTAAGAATACTTACTTCACAATCATAAGGACAAGAGTTTGGACCCTCTGAGTTAGACTTAGTATGCATGTAACAAGCCAGAAATGCTGCTATTCTCTTGAACTTTAATTGAGGAATCTCATACCCTCATCTGGCTACTGTGTGCACACTGGAATGCACAATGCATGCAATTAAAGAAAACCTTTTGAAATATAAAATAGTACTTAGTCTATTGACAGAGAAATGGAAGAGGTCCATGAAAAGGAGAAAAAGATAAGAATGTAATGGGAAGTGAATATGATAAAAGGGCATTATCTACATGAGTGACAATATCATAATTAAACCCATCATTTTATATAACTAATATATACAAATAACAATTCATAACTTTGTTTTTTGCTTTGTCAGAGATAATATTTTTAAAGATTTAATTTTCCTTATTATAAAATAAGGCCATGATTTTTGTCTCCATGTAGGTATTTGGACAGTGTCCCTGTAAAAAGAAGAAAGTATTGGATGCACTGAAACTGGTACTTATCCTAGACCTTTACAAAAGCAAGAATCTTATCTGAAGAACCATCTCTTCATCCCCAGAAATACTTATTTCTTTCCTTCTTTTATCTTTGGAAACCAACAATCTAGGCTATATGAGACCTTCTGTCAAAGTGTAAATTAAAAGAAAATAGTAAATTAAATAAGCTTATCAGATACAAACATAACTACCATCCAGCAGCTTACATTTTATGGCATGTGACTGTGATATGGAGTGATGAATGATGAGGGATGAGAAACAGCTCTCAAAGAAACATTGCTCTCTACAAAGTGAGCAAAACTGATTAGGAAAAAAAGCATAAATGTGTTGTACATTATTTTTGTCAGGGTATTTTATCAAAGCAATGGAAAGATAACTGAGACACAGTGTTCCAATGGGTAAATGATAAAACATATTACAGGCTACATAAGAACGCCTAGCCTTTGGCAAGGCTTGCCAGGAAAATGTCCATTTAAGTTGTCACACAATTCTGGAATCCCCTCAAACCTTGTTCAACAGCTTTGGTGAGTCTCCATGCTAATACTCAAGAGCAAAGGAGGCACATTTCTAGGACTCCCGGAGGCACTTAAACTGAAGCAGCCCATTGGGAATGATGGGATGGTACTAAATGAACTCTCCAGACATCATAGTACCCCAGTGTACTGAATCTTCTCTTGTGCAGGACCCTGTGCCGTAGGGGAAACATGCTTGCCCAGCAAACCACAAAACAGCTTGATTTGTCACTGTTTCACCTAAGATGAATAGTTCAGGCACATGGTCACAACTCAGATTTCTTTTTATAATCTATGTAGCAACTGTAGGCTGACCTTATGGTAAAGGCTAACAGAAGTCGAGTAAAATGTCATTTGGCCTTCAATCAATAGTAAAGAATGATGGTGACCTTAGGGAAACAGGCTTCTGCACAGACTTAAAACCATATTGTTTGGACACAGTACATACCCCTAATCTTAACTTTCTGTCTCTCTCTGTCTTTCTGTCTCTGTCTCTGTCTCTGTCTTTGTTTCTCTCTCTCTCTCTCTCTCTCTCTCTCTCTCTCTCTCTCTCTCTCTCTCTCTCCTCCCTCTCTCTTCTTTTCTTTTTTCTTCCTCCTTTCTTCATTTCTTTCTTACCAATTCTTTCCTAAAATAGTTTACACACTCTGTTTTTAATTGAATTAATGTAAATTAATTCAATTTAATATTCTCTCTGTGTTTATGTGTATGTGTGTGTGTGTGTGTGTGTGTGTGTGTGTGTGTGTACACATGTGTGGGAATGTGCTTAAAATGTGTGTAAGATACATATGGAGGCGAGAGTTCCACCTTGGGTTTTCTTCTTCAGGAGTTGTCCACCCTGTTTTCTAAGATATTGCGTCTCCTCAGCCTGGAGCTCTCTATGTCACCACAGCTAGCTGACTAGGGATCAACCGGTCTCTTCATTACTAGTGCCAGGATAACAAGTGAATGCTCTCTAAACCTGAGTTTTTTCATATAATATGGAGTTTAATATAAAGCCTTGCATATTAAACAATTTACTGGCATTTGGGACACTACAGTGGTCACCATCATATTTTAAAAATAAGCTAAAGACCCAACATACCCACAGTCTAATCCTTCCTTCTCCAGACATGTTTCCCTCCTTCCTAAATTATCTTCTAGCTTTCCAGTCACTCCAAATTATCCAGCACACAAAAAGTGTCACTTTTTGTGAAGCAACCTTCATTTGCATTGGTGGGCATTGAGAATATAGCACAGAGCTTATCTCTGTAAGACACACAGTGCCACATAATGTCACATGCCAAGACAAATCTATATCTTCTGACCTTGGCAGCCTCAGTCCATCAGCTGTGATTACTCCTGGTACCATTCTCAACCTGTCTTCATCCAGCCACAGTCATGAAACCCTCAAATAACAGCGAACAAAAGGCCTGCCATTGCTCTTTTGTGCCAGTGAATTCCTAGTAAATGGTGTTTTAGAAACTCATTAGCAGTATGTTTTCTCAAAGTAACTAGAGTTTCACACTTACTTCTTTCTCCATTATCCTGTGATATTGGTTTTTCTTTTTGTTGCTATTTCAATGAACAAATTTGCTCCAAGAAATTATTTCATCTCACTTTTGAGCAAAACCACTGTTGGAAAGTAATTTTGAATCACTCAGGTAAAGAAATATGCTGTGTGTCAGCTTCATCTGTAGTGACATGCCATTCTTTTATAAGAAGCCTCTTGTTGCCCCATGTTTCAAGTTTTTAATGAATTTATAATATATACAACTGGGTAATTTAGTGGATACCACATAAAAAGTTTTCTGGTCAGTGGTGAACCATATTTGTCATGAGACTGGTATTAGCGCTCAGCTAACAGCATGCTTGTCTTATATGAAAAAGTGCTAGGTTAGGTCTCCAGCACTGCACAAGCCAAATGATGCACACACATAATCCCATGAGTTGAAAAGCAGAACCTGTGGTCTCAGAAGTTCATGTTTACTATTCTATACATGATATCAGTGTTTTAGGACGTTATATACTATTTAATTTAAAAAGTTAATTATGGATATGTATCATCACACCTGCAACCACATATAGCTTCTGTTTACAGTTCTGTTTGTGTGTATCAAAAGGCTATATGCAGAACCTAACCTTTGTCATATAACTATGTGAAGGCTTCCAGGGTCAGACACTTGTCTTACTCTGACATTTTCATGGTATAATTCATGCATCAAGTAATACTATTGCACCAAATGCAAATTTTTTTTTAGTCAGTGTCTAAAACTTGATATGAACCCAAGGATGGCAGTACAATTCTGATTCTCCTACTTTCACCTCTGGAGTGCAGTGCTGGAGATAGAGCCTAGGGCTTTGTGCTTGTTGAAGCAATCTATCCCTCTACCAGCTGAGTAGCTCCAGCCCTTCTAGCAAACTCCTTACAAATGAAAACTTCAATTTCTTCCTCTATAAGTTTTGCAGAATGCATTGCTCTTTCTTTACCAATGCACAAGAAATGATGGTTCTCAAATTTGGTCTGCTAAGAACATCCTGAGGTTTGAGTTTGTTAGTAACTAAAGCACCTACTGGGAAAGCATCCTGCATTAATCTACCTTCATGATACAGTTCCAATTATTATCAACTAAACTCTAATGGTCCAAACTGAGCATGCTCATGAATATGCTCCTAAACTGAGTATGCTTAGATATGACCCTCCCCTACATGGACATGAAAACTGCTTGTGTAAATCCAGTCACTTCTTTTACTCAGGGAGAGCACCACTTTGAAATGTCCCAGCTCTGACTGCTAGCAGCGGGTAATAATTCTTACTCCTCTGTTTGGTTCTTGGCTTCTTTTAATTTTTATTTATACTTACCAAGACACAAAACTCCAATTAGGTTATAAATTGCACCACAAATATTGTATAATAGCTTTTTATTTGTTCTTTCTTGATTTCACATCATGCGCTTCAATCCCACTCACTTCCCATCCCTTCATCTAGGCTTAGATTTTTCAAAATCCTACTTTATTTATAGTGCTTAAATACTTCTACCACCCTTTCAACCCTGCTACCAGAGGTAGAAGTGAATGAAGGTTTATGGTACCTAAGGGCAGGGAATATGGACCTTTTTAGATGTAGTTCCTTGGGCCCATTCCACTCCATGTTTCAGGATAGCAGCAGTATAATGCAATAGCAAACATCAAATAGCAACACAAATACATAGCAGTAGCATGATCCAGTAGAAACAGCAAGGCTGCAGTGAATTTGTACTAATCAACAGTACTAGGCAGACTCTGCTGGAGTTCCAGAAGAAGTTCTCTGGAGTGTTTCTCTCTTTAAACCAAAGACCAGTGAAGAAGAGATAGGTAATGTAAATTGTTGAAAGGCTTAGAAATACAAAACCATTGTCTCACTCTCTGTGAGCTTCTATTTTCATTCTTTCTAAACCTCATGTGCCCTCTCATGTATTCATGTTCAGCCAATCATCACATTCTCTCTTACAAGACAGCTTCCAGAAAAACATCACGTATCCTTTCACAAGAAAGCTTCCAGCAAAGCATCATGTGCCCTCTCACAGGTTTGTTTTCAGCTGACCAAGATCATGTGTTCTTCAGAAGTTTGTTTTCAACTGAGGATGAACTAAGAATATTTCTGCATTCCACATTTGGGACCAAAATATAAAACACAAAAGAAACAAAGCTGTCACTACACCTTCATATCGTCGCTCTGTCCTCGAATCCCTACCTAAATCATATAGATAAAAATCTTGTCATGGAAGTTGTAGTGTGTCACAGTGTGTCACAGAGTGTTCCCCCTTTTCCATACACATTTTTACTTCCACTTGCTCATTGCAATCCTTCATTGGTTTGTGTGGAGGACTCTGGATACACAATCAATACTAGATCCTCTGGGGGACTTCTCTTGGATATGCTATTGTTGGCATGGGGAATGGAGGTCCTATAGCACTGAATCAGCAAGGCTAGCCTTTCAAGAGCTCCAGCAGATTATAGATAAGGTAGGTGTTGGAGTAGCACAACTCAAAGCTCTGTGTACTGACCTGAGAGGTAACTAAGATGGCCATCCCACAAACTCTCTCGTACACACAGCACCAGTGTGAACTCTGGCACTCCAAGGCTAGCCAGCTCACTAAATGCTGCAACCAGTAGTGCTAGGGTAAACTTTCTTGATTGTTAATGCCCGACTGCGGCTCTGGAGAAGTCCAGGGTAGGGTCTCCGGTGCTAGATGTGGTTGCTCTTCCAGTTTGCTTCATCTCTTGGGTGGCCAGAGCTGATGGCTCAGGCAACTGATCAGGATTAATAGAAGAAAGAGGAAAGGGAGCACAGGGGTTCTTCTCTAGGGACTGTCTGTACTGTGGCTGAGGAGGGGAATTTAAACTAACCACACTTTTCCTATGACTGAGGCTCTAAAAGCAGTTTCTAGCTAGAAATGGCATGGGGTCATAAAAGGAGGCTCTTTGATCTGTAGATAAGCCTACTTGGGGAGATAACCAGTAAGTTGGTGTAAACTTGGGCTGGGTAAAAGGTCTTGAGTCTGCTAACTTATTTGCAAATCTACAGAGAAGCAAGAAATAAGAGAGAATTAGAAAATAAACCATTCACACATATACATTCAAGAGAAAAGGTAGATGTAATTAGGCATCTTGACCTCACCTGAAGTCAAGTTTCCCAATTTTCAGCACACACATTCAAGAGAAAAGTTTCAAGAAAAGAAGTAGATGAAGTCAGGCATGTTAACTTCGACTGAAGTTAAGCTTCCCAATTCCCCAGCAGTGTTTATTGTAGAAGACCATACTTAAAATTCTGAGAAAAGGGAATTACCACATAGTCAAAAGAGCACAATTAATCACAAAAACAGATGAATTCTAAAATATAACAGTTTACGTGTTTTAAATGCAAACATTTCTTATCTATGTATCCACTACATAAATTCAGAGTCTGAAACTTACAAGAGTATACAACTTTTCAATTAGGACAGACCAAATTATACATTATCTAGCCATTTCCTAGTCCATAATGAACTCAGGACAATAATTTTATCTGTCTTTCATTCTAAGAAACAGAGTAAATTTAGGCATCTTTAGGTAAATTCATTCATACATGCAAAGTGTAAACAAATTTGCCTATATTTATAATGAAAATACCAGGATTCGTGGTGCCATCTGAAGTGGGGGCTTATCTGAAGCCACAAATCTGCTAGTAGGCTATCCTTAGTGAAACATCTGGAGGTTCACAAAGGTATTTATTGCAACCATAAGCTAACTTTAACTTTCAAAACCATTTAAATCAAATAGGGAATTCCATAATCAGAGATTAATACATCTGAATAACAAACAGTGCATCTTCAACAAAATTATGTAGGAAGTTTTCTCAATCAGAGTTGGTCAGTACCCAGAAAATAACAGTTCACACCAATGCCAGATGTATTTACTTTTTGTTTTTCAAAACAAAGTTTCTCTATGTAATCTTGGCTATCCTGGACTTGCTTTGTAGACCTGGCTGGCCATGAGTGTAGTCCTAGACTCACTTTGTTGACCAAGCTGGCCTTAGACTCACAGTGATCCACTTGTCTCTGCCTCCCAGGGTTCTGGGATTAAGGGCATGCACCATTGTGCCCGGTTCAAATGCCAGATATTAGAGAGATGCAACAGTGCACAATTGACAGAGTAGTCAGAGGTTGGAAGCAATTCTGGGGTATATCACGATACAGATCTTGCAAATATTGGATCACCCCCAGAGATCTTTAATGCCTACTGGACTGCCGCAAATCAATGGCTCCTGACACCATGTCAGAGGCTGGAAGCAGTTTGGTGCAGTTGGAAGCATCATGGTACCAGAACTTGCAAACACCAGATCACCTCCTAGACATCCCACATGCCTAGTGAGCTCCTGTAACAGGGTGGCTCTAGGCACCTGATCTCATGACCTCAGGACCTCACTGACCTGCCACAGGGAGTGGCAAGGGGGGATAATGACATCTCCCCATTGCTCACATCATATTATGGCAGATGAGAGATGGGCATAGACCAACCCCAACTCCCCAACATAGCCATCACAATTAGCTCTAATTTACTGTCCAGTCCAGGGCAGGGCCCATTCTCCAGAATGTTGCAACTGCAGATGGGCAGGACCAGCTTTCAAGCTCTCATGACCCCAAAACCTCACCCATACCTGGCCAAAGCAAATGAGGAATTAATCCAACACTCCTGAGCTTAATCTTTTTGGACCAGCTCTTCCATTCCCCAACCATCAGGGTCATCTCTACTGCCCAGGTGAGCTTCAGGGCCAGTTCTCTAAGTTTGGTAGCCAGTAGCAGATGGTGCCAGCTCAGCACAGTGCCTCAAGTGGGTGTCTGGACCAGGGACATATGCATGGCTTTTGGTGGGAATATAGTCCTGATCATCAGCACAGCTCCTGTCTCCCATGGGACAACAGACACAGATATGACCACCCATCCTACAACACCATGGGCCCAGATGTCTCCATGGCCTCAGGTAGGAGCACACGCCACTCAGACCAACATGTACCCCATACATATGCCCTCAACTCCCTATAGCAGCCCTCAGAAATCCACATGGTCTCCAGTGGGAGCCTGGACCATGGACATCCATTTGGCCTTTGGTGGTAACTCATGTCACAGATATCTACATAGGTCCCAACTGCAGCAGGAAGATGGAGCTAGATATGGCTCTTGGTGGCAGCCTGGATTAGGGCCTCACCATGGCCTTTTTTTATCTTCTCGGTCTTCAACATGATGTTTCTCCAGTTGTACATTTTTCCAAAGTGTATGAACACCATGACTTCAGTTGCCATTTCTGTCTTGCATATTTCATTTCCTCATCACTCATTCACCCACTGTAGTGGTGCCTGTGGTAGGTAATTGGATGTCTTTCTTCAGGCTGCCCATGTGGGTGCAGGAGATATTGTTTTGAATATGAAGACAACTCAGATTTGGTGATGGTTTTGCCAGCATTTTAGTTTGTTTTATTTCTACCCAAAGTTCTGCATTTTATTCAAAACTATGAAGATTGTTCTTGCTCTGACCATCACTTTTAATGTTTAAACATGGAAAAACTAGATCCCTCTTACAATCAGTATTTTGTATGATCATTTCTTTGGGGATATAACTCCTGTGATGGTTTATTTTAAGCCCTATTCTTCACAATCAACTCTCCGTTCAAATAAGAATTGAATCTCAACTTGGAAATTGCTTAGATAGGATTGACCTATAGATATGCCTGTGGAAGATTCTCTTGATTATTAATTAATGTAGGATGACCAAACCCAATGAAGGTGGTTCCTAATAACGGACTAGTATCTGAATAGAGAGGACAAGCAAGAGAGCAAAGGTCCATACCTTTCTTTTTTCTCTTTTGTTGACTGGACATGATGCTTTAAAATTCCTGCGTTGATTTCCTTGCACCAATGGATAATAACCTGGATGTAAGACAAAGAAAGCCTTTCTTCCTTTACAGTTCTTTTGTTAGACTATTTGTCAAAGCAACAGAACAAAGTGAAGACATTCTCTTGCATTTCATCTTTTTTTATTTTATACATTTACTCTTTGCCTCTTTTCAGTACATGTGGACACTGCTAAGCTGCTAATCTACCAGATCTTATATGTTCATATGTTTTTATTCACATTGGGACAAAAACAACCAGAAGAAAGTATGAACATTACTATATGGTACAGGGAAGAGTACAGGTTAAGAGTGATTAACTGAGGCATTATGGGATGTAACTTGGAGTGTTTTGAAAAAAATTGGTAGACTGAGTAAAAAACAGAAGGGGCTTTTCTAGAAAAGGGCAAATATAGGCATCATGGGGGTCAAGATTAAGTGAAGAGATTAAAGGTTAAGGAATGAATGTTTAAATGACTTCTTTTAGACTCAGATCCAAGAGAAATATCTTAGAAGACATCCCATGCAAAATAAGATATCAAAATACATTCCCAAGGAACTCATTTGGTTTTCATTAGTTAAAACAGATGTATATTATGCAAGATACTGTGGTATCTACTCAAGAGTGAAGATCTAAGAATCATCCAATATCATTACGAGTTGTTTTTAGGACAAGTAGCTGCTTATAGAAAACCTAATGTCATCTCCCTCATGAAATTCTTATATAATGGACAAGATAGTGCTACTTAAAAGACAGGGATGAAGAAATAGATGGGAGAATACAGTGGGAACCTATGACACAGATGCTTTTTTTGTGTACAGGGCGCAAAATTTAGGAAGAAAAGGAGATTCTCTTTGACAAAAGGCTCCTAAGTGGAACTACATGATTCTGACAATAGTGCAAATTAGACTGTAGCAAAAAGACCTTGTAGAGAGGTAGGACCAGTATGTGATTATGTATACCATGAAGATTATCACAGGAACCCTTATCTTCCTTTCTGTCTGCTATTTTGTCCACTCATAGTACCAGCACCAGGCCTAGCCATTCTTCTCTTCTGATTCAGGTTAAGCTTCCTGAAGTCACAACATACCGTCTATTTCAAGATGAAAAAGATTATAGTCCTTGGTCACACATATTATTCAGTGACTGCCCCAATTACAGACAGGAACTCTGCAATTTAGACACTAGCTGAGAAGATAAATTTATCTACCTGACCTTGCACTCACTATGTAGTGGGCACTGTGGGAAAGGGCAATAAGAAAGAAGAAAAAAAGAGGAGTGTAGGAATCAATGTATAAGGAAGAAGTGATGGGAGAAAAGACTGGAAGATCACATGGCAGATGGAATAATACTTATATGTGGAATGTAAACATTTACTTAGCCCACATACAATAAGAGTGACATCAAAGGAAACAATTTCATCAAGGTCCAATTTGTGAACCCAATCAGTGTATTTGGTTTTATTTATAAGCGTATGAAATAGGGTTTGGAGGATGAATGACTTAAACACAGCTGAGTCATCAAAAATTGGGTTGTAGCATGGACAATGACTCACAATAGCAGACGCTTTAGCAGGTCAGAGGCACTTCTCCTTGGTAGCTATTACTGCTTATTGAGTCAGGACCTTGCGAACCACTTACATATCAGGAACTTTCTGAGATTTGTGAGATCTGTTTATTTTTTGTGATAGAAGGAGGCTCAGTACTAAGGTTTCAATTAGGAGAAAATTGCTACCGAGGACAGGGTAAAGGATATAGTTCTGTGGTACCCTAATGAGTAAATGATTTACAGCCTATGAGCCTATTAGCCTGAGAGGCCAGCAAGCTGCCTCTGGTGGTAGAAGAGGGAAGGAGAGCCTAGGTCTTCCAAATCCCATTTGAGCAACTGTCCCTATGTCTCCTCTGGCAGGGATAAAGGACATTCCTCACAGAGGGATCATGCCTCCTGCTTTGCTACCAGAATCCTTTGCCCCATCTCTGCTCTTTTGCTTAGATAGCACTAAGCTTGGTCTAGGTGTCCTCAGTTGCCCAGGGCAACCATGTCACATGAAGTCGGATGATCTGATACCTCTTATCTGGTTTCTGTATCCACTATGGGTAAAAAAAAAAAAAAAGATCTTGCAATATGCATGCATAAATCTTAAAATCAAATTTTAAAAATTCATCCTTCATGGACATTAAATAGGCTGAAAAAAAGAAGCTTTTTAAAAAATCAGATCATAAACTCTAAAGTGGTTAAATTTCTAACAGTAATAGATCAAGCTGTTTAAAAACATTTGTTTTATAGCTAAACTTATTGTTTTTTTACCTTTCCCTGATTTCTATGCAAAATATGACAGGATGAATCATCAAACTCTTATAAGCATCATTAAGTAAGACATAAAAGACAAAGTTTACTAGATTTAGTACTGAGCAATATATATTGATATAGCTATATCTTCCCAGTTCTAAAACAATACATCTTAGATCCATCAGGGCTGCCAAGCTACACTCTAGGCAGGTCCATGCAACAGCTGGATAAAGCACTGATTTTATTTTTGTTTTTGGCTTTTGAGGTCACTAACATGACTTCTGAGAGCAATTTGACTGAGGAACTAGTGACTCTGCCTTTTCTGATAACACACACACACACACACACACACACACACACACACACACACACATGAGTTTTTAATCAAAATTTCATACCTTTAACTCACTGTGGGTGATGAAGTTACTCACTGTGGGTGATGAAGTAGTGACTAAACATTTTCCCTAATATTATTATGAAGAAATGGTAAGGTCTGCACACTGTCACCAATGTGAAAAGTCGTAATGAGAATCAATGGAATGGCAAACGTGTGAGCCGTCATCCAGGCACTAGGCTTCCATGTCTGAAGTTGAAGAAGATAAATGAAGATGGTGTCATGCAGTTAATGTAACTAGCAGCCTAACCTTACAAAAGCTGTGTATCTTAGTTTTTTAATAACTTATTAGCTGTAGGTTCACTCTTGAATTGTTTCAGCAGAGATCAGAAATGTAATAACCACTGCAACAATTTTTTGTTCAGTAATATTTGTTGAGTTCTATCCTCTACCCTGCATCATTTGAAGGAGAAGAAAATAAACATAAAAAACCAAAATTAACCAATTTTCCAGATATCGTTTGTGTTTAGGAAAAACAAAACAAAACAAAAAACCCTTTTGAAAACAAATAAAAACCTAAATCAAACAAATAAATGTATATAATGTTAGAATCTTGCATATGTTTTATGCCATATAATTTAACATGCATTAATTTAATTTAAGATACACATAATATTACTAAGTTACCTGAATGTATTCCATATAAGAACTCTGATCAGAACTGTAGGTCACTCATTGAAGTTGTAAAAAGTCAGAAAACTACCCTCAGTAATGATTCTATAGTTTTCTCTAACTATTAATTGAGGAACATTTCTCATTTGAAGAACTGCTTGTTAATTATTATTGACTTCATTTAGCTGTTGCTCCATTTATACAAAATTGATTACATTAATAGCAATTTCTTTCATGTCTAAGTTAGCAAGGATTTGAAACCAAATGTAAAATGTGATTGTATTCAGCAAAATTTACTGGACAGTTTTCATTGACTCATTTATTGAGGGATGATAGTGGTGTGTACTTCAATATGTGAATGCTCTCTTTTCCCCAAAGTTATAATTTGATCACAATAACACTACTTACTATTATTTAAAAATTATAGATTGATTGTTTAAAAATTCAGCTTTTAGTGACTTCAAATAAATAATCATCAGATTGTGTCATTAATTAAATGTTGTAAAACATTTTTCTCTTTTTTGCATATGCTGGCTTCACCACACCAAAATATAGCAATTTGCTATTTACTAAGCAATGGTAAATACAGAAGAGTGATGGTGAATGATGCTTTTATTCAAATTCTCAATATTATACAATCACTTGTCGGTGACTCCAGTAACTACGTGAATAATGAATATGAAGAAACAATGTTTGTTATTGCACTTTTTAATTAAATATAAAATGAAGGCCCAGGGTGAAGGGAGATTTGGTAGGATCTGATCACTCAAACTTTGATTGTTTGCTAAGTGATATTTGAGGTACTGTATGTAGTCTATTACATTTTTCCTGAGGGATGAGAATAAATATCTCCTGGAAATTAGGCACTAACAACAGGCTAAAGTACAATGTCACCAATGTTCAACATGGTGAAATCAGTGAGTATATTGAATGAAGCATAGAGCATAAGGACTTTCCTACAGAACATAGGCAAAGACTTACTTACAGGGGTATGGAAGAGACTAAACACGTGCCTCACTTCGAGGTCCACCATATAATAAATTATGACATATTGGTAGATTCATCATGAAGTCCTTCTTTTATTAGCTTTCCATATCCTAAATTTTGTAGTGTGTCCTAAGGTCATTTGCAGTGGTGAATGTCAAGAAGGAATAATAGCTGGATGCCCAGTATTTGGATACAATAAACTTCCTGTTAACTGCCTATGAGAAAAAAATCAATATGTTCATTCCCATCCCAATAGAACTTGCTATCAATGTAAATAATCACCATAGCTACTAGACCAAGATATTCTCTGCTCTAATATGGCCAGCAAGACAATGACATGCCCAGAGCAACATGACCATGCACAACATGCAGCCTTGTTGATAGATATCACTGTGAAGTTTAGCACCAAGCAAACTGTTCAATCAATGGCAAGTTAACTGAGCTGAGAGGGTTTCTAAAAATGCAATGATACAGGGTACGAAGATCTTAAGGAGTTATTACAGTGAATAAAGTTAATGTTGTTTCCAAGGCACCTAGTCACCTATTAGTATGTATAAAAAGAGTATACTAAGGTTATTCTTTTTCCACTTTGGCCTTTTCTCTCCTACTCTTTTTATTGTATAGGTCAAATCAGAATACATCATGTATTTCCTTCTATACCTGAAATAAATTTGTAGATTTTTTCTGAAGGTTCAATGATCTCTCTCTCTCTCTCTCTCTCTCTCTCTCTCTCTCTCTCTCTCTCT
>OU015747.1:72304538-72375915 GCA_907169655.1 Acomys percivali
ACACACACACACACACACACACACACACACACACACACACACACACAGAGACAATGCTTAAGGGCTCAGTAGTTTAAGCCTCTGCAGGTCAAGTTTGAGGGCCAAAGTTCAGAATTCATATAAGTTCAGAGTGATCTGATAGCTCACCTGTAATTCCAGCCTGAGGAGGCAGAAGCAAGCCCACCAATCTTTTGAAAGTGTTGCTGACTTAAAAGGCTCTTTGTAAAAAGTCACGTTGACACTGAATAGTTTACACTTTTAAATTTTGGTTATGCCTTCTAACGGTAGGCTCTGTGACTTTACTCTTTAAAAGGGTACTTTATTTTGATATTACAATGCCAGCTTTTTAAAAATGTTTACATATATGAAACTAAAAATTTCCTGACCTTTTAAAATTTATCAGGTATATATGTCTTTATTAATGACATATAATGATCTTGTTGAATAGATTAAAGAAATAAAAATTGGGGCCACATCTAAGAGCCAGAAAGTAAAGAATTTATCTTATAATGCAACAAGAGTTCTGTCAAGTTTGACAATAAATTTGAAATAGTTTTTCAACTCTCTATGGGGAATAGGTAAACAGACCTTTCTATAGAAATAGCCTATGATTTCCCACAAATAAGATAATTATTTTATAATTGAGGTTAACACACACACACACACACACACACACACATATATACACACACACACACAACCACACATACACACACATAAATATATATAGGGAGGAGGGTCCTGATATCAGCAACACTACAATATAATTATCCATGTGCAGCTGTTAACTACAGTGACCTCACATTACTACCTGGTTTCCCCAAAAGGTAGGTGGTTTGCTTGTGCCTCTGGACCAACTTCTTTTAGCAGTCCTTTTAAATTCTTTAGTCAATGTTTTGAATTATGGAAACAACTCAAGTTGGGAATGCTGATGCCTGTTACTTTTGGCATAACTGTAGTCACTTTATTTCATGTCTCCAGACACTTTAGATTGTTGCTGATGTAAAAGAATCTCTATAAAAGTCAGTTTGGCCATAAACTATGTCAATGTTTTATACAGACTCAGTTGACTTGTTTTTCCTAGAAACTCCCCATTCATAAGCACAGTTGGATTCACCTGCAAGGCACACTTTCAAAATTAGCAAGAACTGCTTGTGTAGTTAGCAAAATATAACTTTAGTAAGAGCTGACAACCCTCTTCAACCCTCTTATATAAGCTAATTAAGGATTTTATCACTATAAGCTATCTCTGAGAAGCATTCAGGGTCATAGTTAAGATCCCAGTCTTAAATATATCTGATTTTGACCAGACTTGGGGTGTGCTTTCAACCAACCATTTATATTTGACTGACATCAGTGTCTGAGTGGCATATGTAGCTTTTTCCAAATTCCAACAATTTGTACTTAATTAATAATGTGGAAGATCCATTGTGGATGATTCCTGGTATCAACTTTGGGCAAAATCATGCTTGCACAAGGCAAAGTTGAAAAATAAATGAAAGGAAAGCTTGCCAAGGCTTCTGCAAAACCACAAAGAATTCAAATTCTCCTGGGGTTGCTAAGAATCATGGTATTTCTTCCAGTAACCTTATCTAGACCTAGACATAAAGTTGCTATGATTAAGGGAGAATCATAGAATCAATTAGTGAAGTTACTTTTTCTTCTGCAGACTTTTTTTCTGAACATATTGGAAACATTTGGAGAATTCATTTCACAAACTTTGCTTTATTTATACTTACATTTATATATTTATATTATTTTATATTTAAATTATAATTTATATAAGAATAATATATTGTGTGTGTGTGTGTGTGTGTATTTAAAATTCTGGAAAATAAATTTTGGATGACAACTTAGTAGTGTTTCACTCATATGACATACTTAATTGTTATAGTTTATTTATTTCATGACTAAATTGTCCTGCAAGAAAGTGATTTTTTCTATTATTCTTGTACATTTGTTACTGACATATACTAATATAAAGAATTATACATAAAAGAACTTATGTGATAAAGTAATATGCAGATATTAAGGGGCACATTCATAATCTGAATACAGTATTACACGAAGTACAAAACATTACATATATAATAGAAAAACAAATAAAATAAAAGCTATAAATAATGAAATCATGTTTGACACTGTTAGCAAAGGAAAACTATGTTTTCTCTAATCCTGTCTGACCGGGTATAGTATGCATGCTTAGGGGCAGCTCCATGTCCAGAAGAAGCTGTTAAACCCAAAACAAATTAAAAGATAGGTTGTTGTTGTTCTTGTTGTTTTTGTTGTTGTTGTTTTGTTTTGTTTTGTTTACTTTTGTCTCATTTTGGTTTGTTTTGAAATTTTTGTTGGTTTGCGTGTGTGTGTTTGTGTGTGTTAATAATGTGTTGATTGCTGTTTTAAATGAGAGAAGGAGAGAGAAAGAACATAAATTTTGCTGGGCAGAAAGTACGGAGAATATAGGAGGAATTGGAAAAGTACAAGTACATTGTCTCTGTTTTTCAATAAAAAATGTTTTTAATCAACATTTTTTTCTGTTTCCCCACTAATTCTGACAATAAATGTTTTGCAGGGAGAGCTATATAAAATATCTACCCATGGGTGGGGAAAAGAAAAATATCTACCCATTCCTTTATCTAGCTTGTGATAATTAAGCATTAGCACTTATGAAAACCCCACAAGTATTGAAGGTTAGAAAGTTGGTGTTCAGTGAATGTTCATTTCTGTGTTTGTGTGTGTGTGTGTGTGTGTGTGTGTGTGTGTGTGCATGTGTTATTTAACATGCAGATTAATTTGGTTTTAATTTCATAATGTAAACGGAAACCCATCTTATAGTACAAACCTATTTTCCAAAATCCTTTTCAAAAGTTTGTTTCTACTTTTTTTTATCCCATGAGTGGTTTAAGAAAAATTTGGATTCTTTTGTCACACTCTGTAGTGCAAGCCTCTACCCTGAATATGATAGAAGTTTTAAATGTTATACACAATAAAAACTCATAATACAGTTTCAATACAGTATATGGTTCTGTGCTTATTTTAGCATTTCTATTACTACCATGAAAGGCATTCCTGTCCCTTACCAAAAAACAAACAAATAAACAAACAAAGAAAATCATAACTGGTTTCATTAGAGTAAAATCTTTCTTTCCTCAACCCTTACTCAAATAGCTGCTGATTAAATTTCTGTCTGTTTGGTGTTCTTCAAGGGTGATACATGTGAGTTTTACAACATGTAGTTTTTTTATTTGACGTTATTACCTTTCCAAATTGCTATAAGACATAATCAAACTCAGCCAGGAATTCTGGATTCCTATTGAGACTCTAGATGAGAGAAGCATGGGAGAATAGCAAAATAGAAGGATCCAGAGGGTCCTAGAAACCTACAAGTAGAACATTATGAAAGGCAGATTTGGGCCCCGGGGTCCCGCTCTAACTAAGGCACCGGCCAAGGACAATACAAACGGTAAACTTTAAACCCCTACCCAGATCTACCCAATGGTCAGAACAGTCTCCACACTTGAGTGGAGAATGGCATATGACTTTCTTATGTACTCTGGTGCCTCACATTTGACCATTTCCCCTGGAGGTGGAGACCTGGTGGCACTTAGAGGAAGGACAGCAGGTTACCAAGAAGAGACTTGATATCCTATGATTATTATACAGAGGGAGGTAATCCCCCTCAGGAAGAGTCATAGGGGAGGGGAGTAAGGGGAAAATGGGAGGGAGGGAAGAATGGGAGGATACAAGGGATGGGATAACCATTGAGATGTAACAAGAATAAATTAATTAAAAAAAATGCTGAAAAAACATGAACAAATGTAGTTACCATACAAAAAAAGTAAGAAGTGACACCCAATATATAGTAAAATCTATATTTTTCTCTTTTTAAAAAAAAGACATAATCAAATTGCATGCATTGCTAAATGGTTTGTATTCTAGCTGTGTGCTTCGGTTTTAATTACAGCTGAGCATGGGGATATGCCATCATTTGTTTAACATCAATTTCTTGTTGACCTGTTATTCCCTCTCCTCATTATCCTGTAGACTTTCACTTTTACATTCTTGTCACATACATGATTTTGTATTTAGATATAGAGAGTGAGGATGGCAAAGGGGAGAAAATGACATTCTGCCTTTCTGGGAGTTTTAGTTTATTTAATATGATTACCCAATATATTTTTCCTTGCAAATCATGTGATTTCATTCTTTATAGATCCAACACATTACATTGTGTGTATATGCCTCACTAATCTTTTTATCTGAGATTGGATGTTAAGACTAGATACATGGTCTGGCTATTTTAAGATAGTGCATTCTTTACTCATTAATGTGCAAATGTCTCTATGGCATGACATGATGGCTGAGGCCCTTTAAATGAATGTAAAGTTTCCATTTTGTCCATATCCTCATCATCACTTAATGTTTATTTTCCTAATGGTTTCCATTCTGATGAATATAGTTTTAATTTGCTACTCTAATGGCTAATGAGGTTGATCATTCATAATATGGTTATGGGCCATTTGTCTGGCCAACTGGCTAGAAATGTAAATAATTTTTCTTGACATATTTTTATTAAATATTTTTACATACTTTTAAATTATTATACATATATGCTATAAACTACCTATAGCAAGAAGAACCATGAAACAATCGGGAATTATTTAAATGTTACATCCGTAGTCTTTTGGCTATTTATATCTGGCAGCCTTGAAGAAAATATCTGTCCAATCTAGGTGAGTCTAAAATTCTGAATGTAAATAAATATCTATCATATCTCATCATTATCAACTTAAAAGATTTACATTGAACTAAAAACATCCTAACCCCAAAACAAATAAGCTTAATTATAAAACTAAACTATCTGATCTTCAACCCTATGAGAGACTTGAAAAATAATAAAATTAATTACCTGAGTATGCAGGGAGTGCAGCTTACTTGATTCCTGCTCAAACAGATTTACACACACACACACACAAACACACACACACACACACACACACACATACACATGAGCATCTCTGTGTGAATAGGAATTTGTTGGTTTCTATATCAACCTTTCTTTCTATGTCTTCATTAACTTTTTTTTGCATCATTTCTAACTCTATGTTGATAACTGGTTAACTATCACAATTAAAGCACTAAAGCTAAGGTCCATGATTTTAAAACTGGATACATAACTCACAGTTTCTGTGACTAAAGTAGGGCCAGCCACAAGAAGCTTGTTCTTGCCTGTTATCATCACCACCAATGCTCACATTATCTGTGTCAGCAGGCACCACTCAATGGCATGTTTACTTCACCATGTCTACGTGTACATCAGTGTTATGTAACAGGAACTGTTGTCATTCACACAAAAATCATTTTGTCCTTGAATTTTACAGTTGAAGGTTATGATAAATAGTTTATGAGACATATAAAATATGTTGTTTGCTTTTTTTATTCATTCTGTCTTCTTAGTAAATGGTTTAGAAACAAGGATATGCCATTCCCAGTAATGGTTTCTAAATATTATATCTATTTAAAATAAATTATTTCTAGTTATAAGAACAAGCCCCTCTGCCCCAAAGATGCATTCCCAAACAATGTTAGGTATTTGATTGTCAGATCCTTACTCTTATTGCTTGCTTAGTTGACCTTTATAGGATCATCACACTTAATTCCTCTGCACATAGGCATGGATACTGTATTATGTAGTAAAAAAATATGTAAAGTATGATTCATTATATATCAGAATGTACAGTTTAGTCAGCTAAGGTCATCTCTAATGGAATTCCATAGTCTCATAATTTTCCTTAGTTTTTGCCTTTTTGCCTTAATAGTTTCAAGAGAGAACTTAATATGCTTCCCAATCTGTAGAGAAACTCTCATATTTTATCATTAGGGATGGTGCCTCCTTCTAGTTGATACTCTTTGTATTTTAAAGAATAATTTTATGCTGGCATTCTAGGAGATTTTATCATGAATGAATTTCCTCTCTTAGTTCATGCTTTGCTGAATGCACTGAAGTCATTTTTCTTCTTTGTTATTTTACTATACAAAATTACCAACAATTGACTTTCAAGTATTAGCCTAACATCAAAATCCTTCAATAAAATGAACAGGGTCACATTATTTTATCCTTCACTATTAGGCAAATGGCCAAAAATTCTTACAAATGGATTTAAAATATCATCATGCATGAGAATACCTAATAATTTATCTCATTTTCAATGACCTTGAAATATTTTTTCTAACAAATTTTTCTTGTGTCATAAAAATAAATTTAAAATGTTATTTCTCTGTTCTCTGAAAGTGTATCTAAAGTGGTTAATTTTTTCCCTTTCAATATTTTCTAGAACTAATAAGTCTGTGCTGGCTTATCAGCAAACTCCAATTATCCTTTGCATCCCCAACACTAAGTTACAAACATGGGCCTCTGAACTGTTGGTACAGAAGATTGAACTGAGACTATCATAAATATATGCAAAAGTTTACTGCCAGACACATCTCCAATGTCTTTATTTAAACTTTGTTCAATGAACATATTTTGTCCTGAAAAGACTTCGAAGATTTTGCATCTTTTGATGAAGACAATAATGAAAAATGCTTAGGAAGATTTAATGACAGGCAGCCCAAAAGCCAATAAATCTATTCTTGTCCTTGACCAGAGGATAAAATATCCTGGTTATGTACCAGATGGATAACAGAAATCACAAAAGGTAGGTATGATTTCTTAAGTTATCCTAACTAAGCATGATTGTGTGACCAAAACTCCAATACAGACACTAGTCATTTCTGGTGAACAGTTTTAGAATAGAATCTTTAGCTCTAGGTTTTAATGGTTAAAGTAAATTGTATCTACTACCTAACTTTAGCTGATCTCATAAGAGCTTTTAAGGTCTCTACTCTTGAGAGAGTAAAGTTAGGAATTGTAGAGGCTAATGGTTATGTATATCAGGACTCTATTGAGGCAAAGAGTAAAGAGCAAAACCTATTTACTGCCTTGTGTGAAGATACTATATTCTGATTTCCTCCAAAGACTAGTACATTGTGTATCAATATCTCCAGAATTAAGAGTTAATAAAGCTAGGTCTATCAATTATCTTGGCTGGCATCGACCTTTTTAGAAAGCTGTTTTGCCTAATACTAAGGAGATATGAGTATCAAATATTTCTTGAATGAAATACTGTATTTATGCTTTTCTTTCATGTATCATTGTTCCTTTTTGATTTCGCCTATACTTTGCCTTTGCATATTGGCCAAAGCCTGAATATGGCTTTGCAAGTGTTGTGGGCTTTCTCAGGATCTTTCTGAAGGCTGCCTCCCTTTTTGCCATTTTTATTTTTAATGTATTTTCAGGCCTAACTCAAACAGCATGCCACATTTCTTCTTCATTTTTTCCTTTTCTTTTTAAGTTAAACATTTCTTATTTTTTACATACACATTTATATTATTATACATACATACATACAGTAAGCTACCTATAGAAACAATAACCATGAGCCAATCAGGAATTATATACATATCACATTCTTAGTGTGTTGGCTATTTGTATTTGACAGCCTTGAAGAAAACATCTTTTGTATCTTGGTGCATCTAAACTTCTAAATGTAAATCAATCTCCATCACATCTTGTCATTATCAATTTAAAACATCTATCTAGATGTAAAATTATCTTAACCCCTAAAGAACTAAGCTTCATTGTAAAACTAAACTGCCTAGTGTTCAACCATATCAGAGACTTGTGAAGGATTAAATTTGATTACCTGAGTATGCTGGGAGTGCAGATTAGTAGCTTTACAAATGAAAGATGACAGAGACAGTTTGCTACCTGAATACTTACCCAAAACACTCTATAACGTTGGAGAATCTTCTTCAGCCTTCTCGTCAAAAATATCTGACAGACATATTTGTGAGGAAGTAACTATTGAGGACTAGTAATTGACATGACCATGATTGCTCAACTAACAATTAACATGTATAACTTATATATCCTAAACAGACTTCAATAGCACTTTCAAAGTATTGGAAGTAAACCTTGTATTATAATTGAGTTATATGGGTACAATACCTCATATTAGAGTAGAATATATATTATTGTATGTGAAGAATAAACTTACATTTGAATTCTATACAACTGTATATAGAATTAAACTTCTTTTGCATCTATATACAAAATTATGTGTCAGTGAATTAAAAATAACCTTGTAAGTGACAATTGAGGCATTAATTGAGGAGTGGTGTGTGTGAGGCACAGAACAATTAAGGCTAATTTTCTGCTCTTTGTGTATGCAGAAACGATCATCATCATCTTCTTCTTCTTCTTCATAATCTCCTCCTCCTCCTTCACCTTCTCCTTCTTTTTCTTCTTCTTTTCCTTCTCTTTCTTTTCCCTCATTTCTTCCAGTACCAAGTTTCACAACATGTTTGCTCTAATTTATACACTCATATTCCAGTAGTATTTTATTCAAATTTTATCACAGAGTTTTTCTAAATTGATTTAACAAAATTAAGGACTATAAAGAGTAAAATACCAGTAACATTCACAACCCAAATATGTGATTAATTTCAATATGCATTATGTTACCTGGATAATTTCATATTTTATTATATAATCATATGCAAGTATCTATGTATAGAGTATTGATAACAACAAATGTTTTGGGTTTCTGAAATATCCCTCATTTTACCATATAGCAAATTTGAAGGCCAACATAGGTTCTTAGATACCTTTTCACAAGAATACCCTTTCCCACATGATAGACCCCTTTTATTGTTTTTATTTGTTCTATCAGTTACTTAGATAAATTTTTTAAAAGACACTGCTGTGATTGGATTTCACTTACTGCTAATTAAAATTTTATATAGATTTGTACTTTGTATTTTTAAACGTAGTTTTGTTGCATATAACTATTGAGTAATAAGGATTTTATAAGTTGTTTAGAACTAAACATTATCAGTAAGTCTCAGAAAACCAAACAAACCCAGGATTGTGTCACTAATCTTCAATTTCACCCAAAGAAATCAGATTTCATTTGTATGGTGATTTAAAGAAAACAAAATAATAACAATAACAACAAAACCAGGACATTTTAACAACTACCCTCAAGGTGACTGTGAACTTGAGATGGTCCCATAAGAAAAGCCTTATTCTTGATTATATAAGGAAAGGGATTTAGAAATGTACACTTTTGGTTCTTCATGTGTAAATAAGAGCAATGAATCTGCATCTTGAGTATGCAAAGCCAAAATAAATGCAGGCAAGACATGAACGTGTAAAGGAGGATTTTTTCCTTTAGGAGGCAAGGAAACCTCCCGAATTATGTTTAGACTGATGCTCTTCCAGAAAAAGAGAAGGCTACAGGATTTTTTGTAAGGCCTGAGCATCTCCTTATCAGGGAAACACTTTCATAAAAAACATTGTTGGCTTGTAACTAATCACAAAAAATGAATTGTTTCAAGGTGTTCTTTGCTGGAACCATTTTAATTTGTCTTCACCATCTACCTAGAGTCAGTGCATATTCATGTTTCCACAGAAAGATTTAATGGAACTACACATGGTTTCAAATATGCTTAGGTATACTGTATCTCTAGTCTATAATAAGATACCAGCTTGCTCTTTAAGTTACAGGCTCAGATGGCATCTTCAAATTACATGCAACATGTTCTATGACTATGTCTACTCAATTTCGTTCTTTACCTCAGTTTCCTGATGAGTTGGGGAGCTTTGCTCTGTACAGAATTTAAATTCAAATAAATAATATAGAAATGAGTTCATGTGTTTCTTAGAGATGCCTGGCCCTGAACCCAGAGTAAACACAAGAACATTTTGTTCAGCTGCTCTTGTCTGTCTAACGGGTTCTGTTTTTCACCATTTTTTTCTTGGAAGCTGGAGTTTATTAGAAGAGTTTATTAAGGACATAAGTCAATAGACAACAGCATGGCAGGGGCTCTGATGTGAAAAATCAGGAACACATTACAGAAAGGGAGTTTCTTCTTATACATTGCTGTAGGTGAAGGCTGTAAATATATATATTTGTTTTTATCATTTGCTTTATGAAGCCTCTCAGATTGCAATTGGGCTTGGCAACAATCTGTGAGTATACCAGAATATCATTAGGAATATTTCATAGATCATTTTTGGCCAAACAAATTTGATCCTAAGTGTATAAGATTTCCTGTTCTGCTTCCTGGGCAACCAGGCAGTGTCAGACATGGGCTTATTCTCCTGGCATGGGCCTCAGGTAGAACTGTTCATCTGTTGGCCACTCCCACAATTTCTGTGTGATAATTACACTACTTTAGTAGGTGAGTTGATGATCCATGTGCACTGCTAAGATCCCTGCCTGTTTAGGCTGCATATCTCCTATTACAAGGAGACTTCACTGTGGTCACTCTCATAGACTTCAGGAGGTTTTCCTTGCAGTAGGTCTCTATATCCTAATCCAGTTGTTTCTCTCATTACTTCCCCTACAATCTTTCCATATCCCAACCCCTGAACCCTCTTGTTCCCATCTCTACATTCTTACAGTCCACCTGCAAAATAATTGTTTCCCCTTTTCAGAGAGTGAATTATAGCATAATTATCCTTTACACAATAAACAGTTAATGTTTGTATTCCTTAAGTCCGGGTTACCTCACTCAGGTTGATCTTCTCTAGTACCATCCATTTGCCTGTAAATTTAATAATATCATTGTTTTTAACAGTTGAGTGAAATTCCGTTGTTTTGTTGCTCTGTTTTCCCAAGTGAAGCTGATTATTGTCTTTTCAAATGCTGTAACAAATTCTGTTGGATTTTTAATGGGGTTTACATTAAACTTGCATTTCTTTTGGTGGGATGACAAATTTTACCAATACATGAAAATGGGAGGTCTTTCCATCTTCTTATATTTTCTTCAGTTTCTTTCTTCAAATACTTCAAGTTTTTGTCATACAGGTCTTAAACATGCTTGGTTAGAGTTACCCCAAGAAAAAATTTATATTATTTATGGTTATTGTTAAAAAGAGAGTTAAAAGTCAGCATTGTTGATGAATATCATTAAAATGAATCTAGCCTTAATGGTATGACTATAGAAATCTTCATTTCAGTTTTTTTGTTTTTCTTTCAGTGTTTCTTAGCTTTCCTTCTTTTTCTCTTTGCTTTCTTCTCTCTTTATCTTATATCCATCACTATTGTAGTAAATAACTTTCTATTTCCATGTTTGTTATTTTATTTTTATTAATTTTCAATTTGATAAATAACAATTTCATAGATATATGAATAAAATGTGATGCTTTGGTGTATACATTCATTATGAAAGATTTAAGAAGTTCATTAACATAACATGTGCTTTACCTCAATTGTGAATATAAGTATAAGAAGTAAATGCCTATTATGGGGAACACTCAGACAATTTATTTGTGATTTTTTTCTGTTGGATATAATTATCAAATTTTTTTCATTGAATTTTCTAGCTATAGGATAGTTTTTAAATATAAGATTTGGTAGGGATAGATTTTAATAAACAATTGCTTATTTGAACTCTAGACAAAAGCATAAAATGTAGACTAAAGTGAAATATCTAAAATGTAGAGAAAAACAAAGAGAGTGAAATTGCTGAGGCAGGGACTGTTTGACTGTCAGCATCATGCCATTCTCTATGAGGCAAATACCAATGGAAATTTTGGTCTCCTAGGTTCTTAGTCCAGACAAAAATTGTATATAATCCTAAGAACCGCAAACCTCAAGAAATGTGAAGTCAAGTCATGAAGGTGGAAAAAAGTGAAGTATCACTACAATACATCAATCTAAACCAACTTTGGGAGGAAGAGGTGACTGGAAGGTTGTTCCAAGGAAAAACTGTTTATCACACAAGCACAAAGAGCAGAGTTTACATCTGAGCACCTTCATAAAAAGCTGGATATGGTGTTCAAAATGCCCATAATCTCAGATTGTTGAGGCAGATACAGTAAATCCTAGGAGTTTTAGGATAAGACATGTCAAGCCACTGTTGGCCTCCATAGATGTACTTGCACAAAGGACAACTACTCACACATCAGTGCACATATGTACGTGCACACACATGCAGGCATCTTTGTGTATTTTTGGTTTCACATTGGAATCCATTCTGCTTACATTTCAGAAAGCCATGTCTATCTACTTCTTTTCCTTCACTCCTAATTCTTTAAAAGAACACATAATTAGGGGACCACTTATCCAAGCAGGCTGACTTACTCGTTTTTTCCTAGAGCACAGATGGGAGGGAAGGTAAGTGCAAATGGAGAAACCACCACTGAAGCTACGTCCCCTAAAGGAACTTGAAGTGACTGAATACAGTGACCAGGAATGGCAGTGTGGACAAGAAAATGTATACATATCTGCATGGGAACAAAGAAAATCTTCATAAGATTGTTGTCAGAAGCAGGCACTCCTGACAGCTCATCTTCAGGGATTCAGCACCAGCAGCTAAGCTTCCAGGCACTAACCCTTTAACAGGTCCCTACCATCACAGATTCTTTGTCCTGTTCACTTTCTCTCTCTCTCTCTCTCTCTCTCTCTCTCTCTCTCTCTCTCTCTCTCTCTCTCTCTCTCTCTCTCCCCTCTCTCTCATTATCTCTGTGTCTCCCTTCATAGTATCGTTTCTCTGATGTGACCTTTTGTCACCCACCAATAAATGTCTTGAAGAAAAATTGTTTCATGATGTGATCTCTGTTACCTGCTGCAGCATTTGTTGGCTATTACCTGACACGGTACTCTGCTGTTAAAACCTAGGAATTGCTCTGTGATCTAAAGGTCAGAAAACAAAAACTGCTTCTTTTTTCTTATAACTTTTGTGATTTGCTTTGACAAGCAATATTACTGTCAAGTTAATTTTCCTTATTGACAGGTTTGTAAGCTACGAAAATAAGCAATGATAATTCTACAACATGGAAATGCCAACAAGTTTGCGAATGGACCAAAAGACTAAAACAAAACAAACAAACAACTCATTCATTTTTAAAGCCTAATAATTCTGATATTCTGGGTGTTCTCAAAACACTAGGCATGGCAGGAATGGAATAGAGAAGATAAACTTTCAATGTGATGGTGTAGTTGAAAGGAACTCTATATGAAGGGGAATCTTGTGAAAATCTCAGCATTACGGTGCTAATTGTATTATAAAGTATGAATTTTGAGTATGTGCTATGTGTGCCATTAACTTTTCCTCATGAAACACAAAGATCTCTTCATCTCAGCTCAGGCACCATCAGCTGATCACAGTAATGATCCACCAACATTCAGCTGGGGGAACCTGTGGCAGAAGAGGAAACATGGGAGACTTCCTTTCAAAATTAACACATAGTGGAAAATGGCTGACTAAGACTTAGATCCTTTCCTTAACTGTGTTTCACCCAACAAACAGAGCATACGCAGTCAGTTTGCAGGGAAAAATGAAGCCCTCCCTCACTGAGCCTTCATCTTATTCACAGAGATAGTGGTAAACAAATGTTAATGGTGAAATTGAAGCCTAGTGAAAGGAAGCCAAGTGCTTCCTAGTCAAGCATTTGTTATCCATTTAAAATAATCTTTCTCCATAGCTCTTTCTTACAATGTATTTATGGTGTAATTATACACATAATTCTGGCACACAAGAGCCTAGAATTTTATATTCTCTGAGCTGAGTTCATGGTCATCACCCATTTATCATTTTTTCTTCCTCCTTCTTTTCTCTGTTTTGAATACAAGTCAGAACCCTTGGCAAACTTCCTCTGACATTCTAGCCCTTCTTGCTTTTTCTCTGACTTCAGGTCTGTCATAAAATGAATCACTTTCTCTCTACCTTGCTCCTTCTCCCAGATGCATAGATATACAAAATATTTTCTTTGTTGATTTTTCTCTCTAATGCCGATAGAATGCCTTTGCTTTTTTTGGAATCCATTTTGAAATATTTTTATGAACAAAACTAAAAGTCCAAACGTAATTTCTTGGAATTTCTCTATTTAAAAAAAATGAGGATTTCAGGCTATTTTACAAATCACTGCAGAGAAGATTTTACAAAACCATTAGCAATCTTCCAACAGCTCTATAACCACAAATTACCACTGTATGCTCTGACCAGAAGGTTGGAATCACATTCAGTCCATCTCCAATTTCCTATTCTATTTTCTCCCAAGATCACTTGTAGCTGGTGTTGTGGCAAGAAACCTAGGTAATGGTCCTATTGCTCTAGTATCCTTTGTTCTACTAGAGAGTGTTTATAGTTTATTACTATTACCATAGACCTAACTACCTGTCTACTGTTCTGTATAATTAGTTAACCTAGCCATAGGACCAAGGCAGTCTGCATTCTAATATTGAAATGAGCGAACAAAGGCAATACAACAATGCTATAGAATGCTGTATCATGTTTGGTCCCTTAAAAGACTTAATATTCTTTTATTGAAAGGGAAACTAAGCAAAGTGTTAAACAATTTCTTTATTTACCTTAATGCCAGAGCTGATGGTTCAAGAAGGGAAAGGTTGGTAAGAGTGAGAATTTTTTCCCACCTCAAGTGAGCTAGAGAAGTGGTGAGGACTTTGGAAAATCAGTTTCCATAAAGTCAGCCTGGGGATGAGGTTTCCAGGTCTTTTGTCTCATGAACTTGAGCAATGATTTTCATGGTAACCTTTTTAGAAAGGAGCTTATAAGTCATAGGGAAGATACTGGGGCCAAGCAGTTTCATCAAGGACATATTCTAAACATCAGCTGCCACTGGGATGTTAGCCTTGGTGCTATTCTTAGGACTTATTTTAGAACCTGGGTAGGGGATATGTGGAAAGGTAATCAATACAGCTGGCCTACATATGAGGAGTCCACATTCTCCAGTGTTTGTAGTCAAAATTTGTTTATACCCTTATATACACCTTCTAATAAACTATGCAAAGAAAGATAGCAAGAAACAGTTAGATCATGAACTGCACATTTAAGCATGTTCCCATATCGTGAACCACTCAATACCTCCCTGCTGATGGCTCCAGAACACACTATTAAAGAGTACTCTGATCTATGATTTTACATATCTCAATTTTTGTTACAAGAGGCTTCCATGCTCTCTGTGATGTAAGTATGCAGTGCTTTTAGTAATGCAAAATTTCCCACTATGCCTAAATGTTATTAAAATGCTATCCACATCCTTCATTTCTGGGGATTTAGTTCAGGAGGATGCTCTTATTGGGTATTTTGTAGGAGTCTATGAAAACTGCTTTCTGAAGTGGCCTCTCTGCTGCTTCATATCACATCATGTGTCCCATATTAGAGCTCTCCCCAAACCTTCTACATTTTTCTTCTTAATGAAGCCCCTCTGCATGTCTTAAAAGGAAGCCTCTCATTTTCTTTCAGGCCACATCTCTGACCTTCAGAAAGGACATTTGAGCCTTCTTGACAAAGACATGAATCAATCTGCTCTTTTTATATAGTTCCTATTCCTCAGATTGTTTTCCATGGTCTGATCCCCATTTTCATGGGAGCCTTTCAAGCCCAAAATATTTATTATTCAGAGTGTATTTCAACTCCAGAATGCACTACAAATGATGGAGAATTGAGAGGGAAAATTTTTCTAATTAAATTTTCAATTGTCTTTGATATTGGGAAGCCTATTTGTTTAAAATGCTGAAGTAACTTGATGACACTACTGTTATCAGAGTGAGTATGTTTCTAAAGGAACTCGGACACATCTTGCTCTGTAGTCCAAAACTCATAAATATAGCTCTGCCTTTGACAAGTGATTGAGTATGCATGCTTGAACTTGGCTTAGAGTATGTTGAATGAGGTTGCAATTGCTCCATGTAGAACCATCTATGATGTCACACATTCTTAATTTTCTTTCACTTCCCCTTAAGCATTTTTGCTTCACACCAAGGGAACTATTAATATCTCAAACCACACTGTATGGCTGCTTTATTTTCACTGGTTTAAACAGAGAATAAATTTCTCTTAAGCAAAAGAAATGTATTCTTAATCTCTCCATAATATCATCAGCTGAATTTCAAGTGTACTGTAGTGTGGACAAATATTATCAAGCCAATAGAAGGCTTGTAAAGAATGGCTGAGAAGTTTTATTACACCAATGGGCAGTCAAGGAACTGTAGAAATGGCACTGAGCTTGGTTTCATGAAGGACCTAACAGAAAATGATCATTCAGGAATGATTATTATTGGGAGAAAGGACCTTGAGTCCATGACATCCATTATCTGGACTTGAGGTAAGAAAGCATTGAAAAGTACAGTACATTATATCAGAAACAACATTTTTGGGTGTTAGATTGAAGAAACATCTTTCTAATTAATTTAAATTAAGATCTAAATGTTTTAATAGGTTAATGTAAAACAAACAAAGATAATAGCCGTGGACAACAAGAGAAGGGGAAGAGCAGGGAAACGTTCCAAACAGAAAAAAATATATTTAGCTTTTTATATCCCCATGAGTAGAGGAAAATGGTTCTATACACCCTGTTTGATTTACCTTGGGGTAGCACACACAAGAAAGAGTGTAGAGGAACCAGGTTCTGGGTAAAACAATAAATTAAATCACAAACCACAGGCCACACAGATTTCTCCACTCCCTCTTCCAGGAAGAAAGCTTCTTGGGAAGGTGAAACTTATCCTCAGGCTACGGGATCTGCATACTTAGAGTGACTACTCTGGTAAAAGAGGAAGCCTGGGATACACCAGTTTCACTCATAATAGTTACATAAATTTGTGAAAAAAAATACATGCACTGAAAAGTGTCAAAATGTCTCTTCTTTGGGGCTTCAATTGATAGCTGTGTTTCTACCTTGGATGATGTGATACAGGCATAGGAAATGAGAATGCAACATTAAACTAAGAAAGAAATGAGTAGAGAAAAGACAAAAAAAAAAAAGTTAAAATCCACAAACAAAGGAAGCATTTATAACTTTTTAATGAATAGCAGGAAGAAGAAGTTCCATATGGTCTGTGTTATTCTGAGCCTACATCACACAAAACATGAAGACTCCAGGTACGGAATTGATCATAAATTAGGGGCTGCTACTAGACTCCAGGAAATCACACCTTCTTTGATATCTGTTTCAGTGACTGAGCTGTGGGGGAAAAGACTTCTTTCTTAGGCCTTGTTATCTGGATCATCGGACTGACTGGTACTGTAAAAGGCTGGCCTGTAACAAGAAAGAGAGTACTATCACTTTCTTTTTGACAAATGTACCCCTCATGTTATGTGACCCTGAGAATTTCATTACATGGTTAGGAGTTAAGTTCATCACGGACAATACTATTCTGCTTCTCAGAAGATGATTGCAATTTAGGAAAAAGAAAAAATTCAAATGAAATAGGTGACTTCACTGCAACATACAAAGGACACAGAGCTCTCCATTCAAGCTTTTCTAAATCCAAATGGCAATTTTCCAGTTACTTTGTTTGGATTTATTTTCTGCATTATGTCTCATTAATTGTCTATAGTTTTAATTATTTTCTTAAAACCTTATGTCTAAAATTTCAAACAGGTGTATATAATAGACTGATTACATTATCCTGAAGATTTCCATTTTCTTTCTCTCATCTCTGGAACCCCATTTGTTCACTTTTGCCCCAGAAAGTTTCATTGCTACTTTCATATTAATATGTGCAAGTATGATCTTAAGTAATCACAGAAAATCTAAGAACCACAAATAAGAGAAAATGCAATATTTGTCTTTATGAGCTGGCTTAGTTCTCATAATATAATGTTCTCAATTTGCGTCCATTTCTCTTCAAATACAATAACGTCATTCTTCTTTATGGCTAAGAAAGTTCTATTGTGTCAATACATCATATTTTCTTTAAACTTTGCTGCCAAACATGAACATTGCTTTGCAAAACTTAATTACTCTGACAAGTGTGATTATTTAGTAGCACTAATTAACTCTACTTCAACATTTTTCAATAAGAAATTTATATTAATTAAGAAAGGTTTTCTGGGTCTCTGAGTTGGCCCAGCATGCAATGGCACCTGCCTCAAAGCCTGACAATTTGAGTTTTATCCCTGGGACCTATATGGTAAAAGTATAGAAATAGCTTTTTTTATATGGTCCTACACCTCCACACATGTACCATGCCACCTGTACAACCAAACACACATAAGCACACACACGGATATGCATAATGAATACATAAGTGTAATTGAAAGATAGACTTTTCTATATCAATCTAAAACAACTAAAGTTGACTGTTGAACAGAACAGTACCTATAGACTTTAGTCTAGCCTAAGAGGTTGCATGGTAGTTTTCCCCTATGAATCAATCTTTCAAACATGAAGGCATGAGTAACCAAGTCTGAAAAGTGAAGATACGAGAATTTAGCTTTGCATGGACTGGGGAGATGGAACACTAAGTAATGCATGAGGGCTTGAGTCTATATTCACTGTACCCCTGTAAACATCTGGATGTGGTAGCATATATAAGTAAACCCAGTGCTGCAGAGCAGTGCAGGTGCATACCTGGGCCTTGGTGGCCAGTTGGACTACTCAATTGATCAGTTCCAGTTTCTGTGAAAAAATCTGTCTCAAAAATAAGTTGGAAGGGAATGGTGAAAATGATGAACAAACAAAGGAATTGGCCATCTAACCTGACAACCTGAGTCTGATTCTGAGGATCCAACATTGTTGCCTGAGATAACAGATTCCAACACCTCCCACATAAGCCATGGACCATACAAGCATATATTCACATACATATACAAATAAATAATAAGTGTAATAGGTTTAATATTAAGGTGGAGGATAATAGATGAAATTCCTATGTACAAATGCACATAAATATGTATGAAATTGTACACCTACATTTAAAGTATAAAATGGTCTTAGTAGGGGTTACTTTTGCTGTGATGAAACACTGTGAGTATAAGCATCTTGGGGATTAAATGGTTTATTTCACTCATATGTCCATACATTCATCATCAACATTATTTAAGACAATAACTCAGATAGGTCAGAAACTTTTAGGGAGGAATTTATACAGAAAATATGGATGGTTGATTGCTATTTTCATGTTCCCTTTTTGCTTGTTCATTCTACTTTTTTATAGCATCCGAGGACCACCAGTGCCATGAGGCAGGAGGTGGAGGTTAGTGGCACGGTATATGGGCAGGACTTTCCCATATTGATCAGTAATTAACAAAATGTCTTCCAGATTTAATTAGAAGACAAATATTACATGGGCATGTAGAATATGGACACCATATACTCAAATTACTCTAGCTTGTTTCAGGTTGGTATAAAATTTCCCAGGACACTACTAAATAAAATGAAGAATAGATAATTAAAAATGACATTAGCAGTATACAGAAAGGACAACTTCCTTCCAAATTTCTTTCTCTTTCTCTGCTATATTTCTGTAAGCACAGGCTCTTTCAGCTGTGGAGGGGCCAGTGTTTGATCTATAGCATGTGTTCTTACAGGAGCCTAGCATGCTTCTTCAAAGGAATGCTCTACCAGCTAGGGAGATGGCTCAGTGGGTGGAAGCTCTTGCCACATAAGAATAAGGATGTGAGTTTAAGTCTCTGGAACTGTCATGTAAAGCCAATTCATATATTTTCAGGATCTGTGATTTCATTGTTCCTACAGATAGTTGAGGAGTGGTGCAAGACAAATCTAAAAATATTGTGGGGCAGGCAAGTATGGGGTAATCAGTGAAAGACCAATTCAGAGACAGTGTCTCAATCAATGTGGCAAATAATTTTGTGCTCTGAGCTCAACATGTGTGATTTGTATGTATGCATTCACAGCTCATACACAAAATAAATTTATTGTGCCCTAACAATACAGCACAGTGTGGAAGTTCCTTCTGTAACATTGGACTGAATCCCTATTACTTTGTTTAAATCTAGATTTAAAAAGCAAATATGTTAATACAGAAGGTATTTTCCCACTTTGAAGCTCTTAATATATCTGGTAGAGGAGGGTCAAAGATGGTGGCGAGCAGCGTGGACCGTGTTTAGAAGCTCCAGTAAATGATTCAGGGAATTACACGGAATTCTGAACCAGGAACACCAAACTCCCCATCCCACTACAGTGCGAGTACTCCATAGTTCGAAAGGACCAAAATACAGAAAACCTGCATGCCCCTGCACACGGGAGGAGTACGGATTCCATTGGACCAGAGCAGTGGCGGCGACGGTCGTGGCAGCTGCTGAGGTTTGCAGCTGGGAACTCTCCAGTAGAGGTGATTGGCATGGTAACCAGTGGGAATTGCTGTGGGAGAGGGCACTTGGTGCAAGATTTGGGTCCCATGACCCTAGCTGAACTCATTGCATGATTTGGGCCCCATGACCCAAGCTCAAGTCTGCATGCGGCTAGTGCCAAATTGGACTCTGAGTGTGGATCAACTGCTGAGACCCTAGCAGAGCTTGGCATGCAGTTTGGGCCAAGAGTTCTTAGCTGAGCTCAGCAAGCAGTACCACCCCTGAGACTCTTGCTGAGCTCTTTAAGCAGTATGGGTCCAGAGTCCCTAGCTGAGCTCTGAGCGTGGTTTGAGTCCAGAGATCCTACCTGGGCTGGGCTTACAGTTTGGGTCCAGAGACTCTAGCTGAGCTTGGCGTGTGGTACTGGCCCTGAGACTTTGGCTGGACTCATCTTGCACTCCAGGACCCAGAGTCCCTGGCTGAATTCAGAGCGTAGTATAGGTCCAGAGTCCCTAGCTGAGCTTGGTGCACAGTTCCGACCCTGGGACTTTGCTGAATTCTGTGGAGGTTTGGGCCCAGAGACTCTAGCTGAGCTCAGTGCTTGGTTTAGGCTGAGAGTCCCTGGCTGAACTTGGCAGGCAGGCAGGCTCTGATACTCTAGATGACCTCAGTGTGTAGCTTGGGCCCAGAGTCCCTAGCTAAGCCTGGCAGGAAGTTTGGGCCCAGAGACTATAGCTGAATTCGGTGTGCAGTACTGGCACCAAGAATCTAGATGAACTCAGCAAGTTAAGTGTGTAATTTGGGCCTGAGTCCCTGGTTGGACTCAGCTCTGACTGGACTAAGTGCATGGATTAGGCCCATAGACCCGTTTGGGTCCAGAGATGTGAACTGGACTGAGTGTGTGTGTGGTTTGGGCTCTATGACACTAACCTGAACTCTGTGAGTGGTCTGGGTCCCAAAATGCTACTGGGAACCACAGACCAGCAGAGCATCAAAGCTCTGGGACTAAGGAAATCTTGGGGAGACAGAGAATAGAGTGGCCAGTAGACACACTCTGCCTGACCTGCTTAAGTCCCTGGAGAGCTCCAATGCTACAAGGGGACCCAGAAGGCTGTGCACACTTCGGCGTCACCCAACACACTTTCAGAGGCCCAGGAAAATTACAGGACCCTCAGTACAGGGGAGCTGGCAATCACTGGCTGTGGGAGACCCAAACTGCATGGCTAGCCTCCTGCCATCCTGACCAGTGAAGCGTCAGAGCTTCTAGCCTAGGGAAATCATGAGAAAACAGGTGAATCTATCCCCAGACTCCCTGCACCCAATTCCAGAAACTACCTGCCAAAATCAGAGATGGCAAGATGCCTAAAGGACAGCATAAAATCATATACAAAACAAAACCAAAACAATATGGCATGTCCAGATGCCAGCGATCCCAAAGAAAACAACCCAGAGAACTGAAACACAATGGAAATACAAGAAAATGACCTCAAATCCTTAGTAATGAGGATGATAGTGGAGAAAACAAATAAAATTCATAATCAAATGCAGGAAGACCCAGCCAAACAGGTGGAAGACATAAAAGAGGCCTGTAGAGAGGCACTGGAAAAATTTCAGGAAAATATAAACAACCAGATGAAAGGAAAACAATAAAACGTTTCAAGCTCTAAAGGCCTATAAAAAGTCAATAGAAGAAACTCAGGAATACACAAATAATCATATGAAAGAAATCAATAAAATAGGTCAAGATCTGAAAATGAAAATGGATTCAATTATAAATACACTGACAGAAGAATAATGGGAACATGAGAGCTCAGAGAGGAAGGCAAGCAACACAGAAGCAAGCCTTTCTAACAGAATCCAAGAATTGGAGGAATGAATCTCAGGTTTAGATGATACAATAGTTTATCTTAAAGCAACCATTAAAGAAAATGCTAAATATGGAAAAATCCTGACACAAAACATCCAAGAAATCAAAGACACCATGAAAAGAACAAACTCGAAGACAATAGGCATTGAAGAAAGAGAAGATGCCAGACTCGAAGGCCCAGAAATTATTCTCAACAAAATCATAGAAGAAAACTTCCCCAATCTGAAGAAACAGATGCCTATAAACATAGAAGAGGCCTACAGAACAGCAAATAGAATAAATCAGAAAATAAAAAAAAATTCTGTCACATAATAGTCAAACCACAACATATACAAAACTAAGAAAAATATTAAAACCTGTAATGGAAAAAGGCCAAATAACATTTAATGGCAAACCTATCAGAATTACACAGAGGCCATAAAGTCAGAAGGGCCTGGACAGAAATACTGCAACCCTAAGAGACCACAGATGCCAGGCCGGACTTCTTTACTCAGGAAAACTATCAATAACCATTGATGGAGAAAACAAAATATCCCATAACAAAAACAATTTCAAACAGTACCTATCCACAAATGCCGGTTTACAGAAGTTACTAGAAGGAAAACTCCACCCCAAATAGACAAGCTACAGCCAAAACTACACTGGAAATAGATAACAACGCCTCTGCAAAAACATAATAACACAAGTGGTCTACTGGAACCAACATCAAAATTAAGACTCTTAACAGTCACTAGTCATCATTATGTATCAATATAAATGGTCTTAATTCCTCTTGCCAAAATTGAATGAAGAACAGACAAACAAACTAAATAGTACCATTTCCCCTATAGAAATAGAAGCAATCATTGATAGCCTCCCACCAAAACAAAAAACAAAAAAACAAACCCAGAGCCAGATTGTTTCAGTGCAGAATTCTACCAGAACTTCAAGGATGCTAATAAGGATACTTTACAAGCTACTCCAATAGTAAGAAATGGATGGAACATTACCAAATTCATTCTACGAGGCCATAGTCATATTGATATTCAAACCTCACAAAGACCCAACGAAGAAAGAGAATTTCAAACCAATTTCTCTTATGAACATTGATGCAAAAATACTCAATAAAATACTTGCAAAATGAATATAAGAACACACAAAGATATCATTCACCCTGACCAGGTAGCCTTGATTCCAGGCATGCAGTGATGGTTTAATATGCAGAAATCCATCAGTGTAATCAACCATATCAACAAACTGAAAATTCAAAAAAAAAAAAAAACATGATCATCTCCTTAGTTGTAGGGAAAGCATTTGATAAAATCCAACACCCATTCATGTTTAAAGTTTTGAAGAGGCCAGGGATACAAAGCACATACCTCAACATAATTAAGGCTATATATAGCAAGTCAAAAGCCAAAATCAAATTAAATGGTGAGATACTCAATGAAATTCCTCTAAAATCAGGAAAATGGCAAGGCTGCCCACTCTCTCCATATCTCTTCGATATAGTACTGGAAATTCTAGCCAGACCAATAAGACAAAAGGAGATCAAGGAGATTCAAATGGGAAAGGAGGAAGTCAAATTACCCTTATTTTCAGGTGATATGATAGTGTACATAAGTGACACCCAAAATTCCATTAGAGAACTCCTGCAGCTGACAAACACAATCCAGCAAATTGCCTGGATACAAAATTAACTCAAAAAAGTCAGTAGCCTTCCTATATACAAATGACAACCATGCAGAGGAAGAAATTAAGAAAACTATACCCTTCACACTAGCTACAAGCAATATAAAATATTTAGGATTTACTCTAACCAAGCAAGTGAGGGACTAGTTTAAAAAAATTTCAAAACTCTGAAGAAGTGGTTGTAGATGACATCAGAAGATGGAATGATCTTCCTTGCTCATGGATCGGGAGAATTAGCATAGTAAAAATGGCCATCTAACCAAAAGCAATCTATAGATTCAGTGAAATCCTTATCAAAATACCTACACAATTTATAAAGACATTAAAAGCTCAATTCTTAACTTCATATGGAAAAACAAACAGCCCAGAGTAGCTAGAACAATCTTGTACAACCCCCTCAGGAACAGTCATAGGGGAGGGGAATAAGGGGAAAGTGGAAGGATGGGAAGAATGGGAGGATACAAGAGATGGGATAACCGTTGAGATGTAACAAGAATAAATTAATAATAATTTAAAAAAATAAATTAAAAAATTAACAAAAAAAAAAAAAAAGATTCTCCGGAAGTATCCCCACCCCTGATGGCAAGCTGTACTATAAAGCAACAGTAATTAAAACAGTTCTGGTACTTGCACAGTAATAGGGTGGTTGATCAGTGGAATCGAAACAAAGACCCAGATATGAATCCACACACATATGGTTACTTGATTTTTGACAAAGAACCCAAATCTATTCAATGGAAAAAATAGCATCTTCAACAAATGAGGCTGGTCTAACTGGATGTCTACATGTTGAAAGATGCAATTGGACCCATATTTGTCACCATGCACAAAACTAAAATCCAAGTGGATCAAAGACCTCAACATAAAACCAAAGACTCTAAGTCAGTTAGAAGAAAAATTTGGGAAGAGCCTTCAACACATTGACTCAGGAGACTACTTCTTGAACAGAACATCAAGAGTCCAGGCCTTAAGATCAACAAATAATAAATGGAAGGCTGAGAAGCTTCTGTAAGGCAGAGACACTGTCAGAAGAACCAAGTGACAGTTTACAGACTGGGAAAAGATTTTCACCAACACTACATCTGACAAAGATCTATTATCCAAAATATATAAAGAACTCAAGAAATTAAATACCACCAAACCAAATAACCCAATTGAGAAATGGGGCTCAGAACTAAACATAGACTTCTCAACAGAGGAATGCCTAACGGCTGAGAAACACTTAAAGAAATACTCAGCCTCTTTATTCATCAAGGAAATGCAAATAAAAACAACTCTGAAATTCCATCTAACACCTATCAGAATGGCAAAGATAAAAAATTCAAGTGACACCACATGCTGGCAAGGATGTGGAGAAAGAGGAACACACTTTCATTGCTGGTGAGAATGCAAACTAGTACAGCCACTTTGGAAATTTCTCTGTGCAGATCAGGGCCCATGGGTCATGCTCAAACTATGGCACTAGCCAAGGACAATACATGCAGTAAACTTCGAACCCCTACCCAGATCTACCCAATGGAAAAGACATTCTTCACAGTTGAATGAAGAGTGGTGTCTGACTTTCACACAAACTCCGGTGGCCCATATTTGTCCCCTGGATGGGGAGGCCTGATGGCACGCTACCAAGAAGTGACTTGATACCCTATGAACATATACAGGGGGAAGAGGTCCCCCTCAGTCACAGTCACAGGGGAAGGGAGTAAGGGAAAACTGGGAGGGAGGGAGGAATGGGAGGATACAAGGGATGGGATTATAATTGAGATGCAATATGAATAAATTAATAAAATATATTAAAAATATATCTGGTAGAATTCTTTCAGGTACATCTTAGTAGCAAATAGGCTAAAATGCTTTTTTCACTTCATAGTTAAGGTCTTTATTTCTTCTCAAATCCAAACAGTTCTTCATTCTGTTGAAACTATTGTTAAATTTTCCTCTTCAGAGTATCCAAGTCCTATAAGTTCTGCAATAAGTATGTGAATATGCTTTCATGTAATATTTGATTTTCATGAAAGGCCACAATCTCACAAATAATCATTTTACATTAAATTCTAATGTATATTCACAGGATTTTATATTTTCTTTCCTAACAAAAAATTTCTCACTTCTAGAAAATGTTGCTATTTAATTATTTGAAATCGATGACAGATATATTTGATATTGAAATAAAGCCACCAAAGTACACTTTAGCCTTTGATGTTTGTCAACAAAATCATTTCTTCTTTCACTTTCTAGAGATGCTCTGAGTTAATTTTTAATCCACAATAATAATATTATTGAAGTCTTCATTGTTCAAAAATTGTGATAAAAACAGTCTCTTGCCTAATGTTTCTATAGCACATTCTTCGCTGTGACTTGCAGAATTTGGCAGGCTTTCCCACTCACAGGATGTAATCTCATGCTATGTTTTCCAGGAAACAAGTCCCCTTGTCCCCTTGCGGCTCCATTGCTGAAGTTATTTATTTCCATGATTACAGTCTTTTTAACTATTGCTTGATGTGAATGGATAATGCCCCTCATATAACACTGCCTTGAGGAGTATGGTTTGTCTCCATGTCAATTTCCATATAGAAATGTGAAAACACTTTATAAAGTGAAGAAGTAGCACAGAGATGTGATGGATAATACTTTGGTGATTCCATGTTCCTGATTAGTACATTACCATTGGTATACCCAGAAACTCATTTTCCTATACTGCAAAATAACCATCCTGGCCAGACTTTGAATTAATATCAAGAAAAGGAAAATTAAGTCAAGAGCATTCTAGGAAGATCCCTGGCTACAACTGTTCACAAAGACATGCCCAGGTTCAAGGAAAAAGCATCTTGATGAGATAAGGAGTCCTTTTTTTATTCAGATGTCAGAGATTCATTTCTCAAATTGTGGATCACTTCTGAAAACCATTAGTCATTAAATGCTGAGCTATGTCAATGTTGAGAAAAAGGTGAAGAAGGAGGTGTAACCAAGAGCTTAAAAGATTTCTCCAGGGCTACCAAACCAGTCAGTCAGCCTGTGCTTGGAATTCAGCTTGAGGCTAAAGGTTTCCTTATATGGCCCTTCCTTTCCTGATGATTGCAAGACAGTGGGAGAAAAGACAAGTGCTTGTAAGTATTTTGACAAGCTAACCTAATCTGAGGAGATTTTTTCAAACAAATGATATAAACTATTTTCTTCGAAGTTGTCTAAATGAAATTCTACTGAGTTATTTTGCTAGACACACACTCTGCTTGAGTATATGTTATACTATTAAAAGGGAAGGTGATATTGGATTGGGAACGCAAAGACTTATTTTAATGTAAATTCTCCATATGGCCGGTTAAATATATTGACTTGTATATAACATTGTTCTTTTGGGTTAGTATATATTGACTTATGCCTGGTATGAGTTTATTGATTGTTTTCAGTAAATACTCTGTGGACCCTCGATTAGCTAAATATAAAGTTTAGCTTTCAGTAAATTTTTTAGTTTTTGTTTTTTCTCTCCTTTTAAGTAGGAAAAATTATTCGATTAATTTTAAATGATTATAATAAAAAAAATTCAAAGTAAATTTTTATTTTAAAATATAATAAGGTAGCAACTTAATGGATCAAAAACACTTCAGTAAACTTAGTTATCCAGACTTGGCCTTCATAGTTTTCACTTCATTGCAGCTACAAAGTATAAAATAGTAAATTCTAGAAAGAAATGTATTGTACATATTTTTAGAAAATTAAATTGTATTTACATAATTTGTGATGTGGACACAGGCATATTGCACAATGTGTGTGGTGGACAGCATACAGTGTGCAGAAGTCTATGATCTCTTTTCACCTTGTGGATTTTAGAGATTGATTGTGGGTCATCAAGCTTAGCACAAAGCACCTTTACCACTGAGGCATCTCTCTTGCTCCAAAGTGTATTTTTAAATGTGGTAATAGTAATAATCATGATACTAATAATAACTTGAAAAATATCCTCCTATAAGCAGAATTATGCCCTCAATTTTGTAGAGTTAATAAAAATATTCTCTAAAATTATTTGAAAATAATTGATCCTATTTTCATGCTAAGAGGGATTATTTACTGATTAGTAACCTGATTGATAAAGAAATATTTAAAGAGTGTATAGTATGAGTAACAAGTTGCATCTCTGTGAACAGTATTGCAGTGGTTTCTTCTTAGCTTTTATTAATTTATATTTTCTCCCAAGTATCTATATTTTTCCAGAAGCAAATAAGCCTGTTTCTATCCAATGACAAGGAATATAATCAGTCTATTTCTGTTCCTGCCTGAACCAAAAACAAACTCTGTTAAATTTATCATGTTGGGAAACTGTCCCCATGACCTTGAGAAAACTGTGTTCACATATACAATTATATTTCAAAATAAGAGCCTGTACCAATGGACTGTGAAGATCACAGCTTGTACCACTGCACTGTCAGGGTCACATCCTATACACCACACTGTCAGGAGAGCTTCTTCATTGTAACCACATATATATCATTACATGTTTTTTAATTCTAGAGAGTCTTTCTCATTGATATGTTAATTTTATAAGTACTTATATAAGTTATCAAAATATGTATTAATTGTTACCAGTTTTCCTGAGAAACAACTTAGGTAAAGTCATTTTTAAATGAATGTAGAGATTCTAAGACCCTAACCATTCAATAAGAGATGTCTGAGACAGTCCTCAATGTGATTTATTAGCAGGTGCTTCCTGCTTTGTGTGGTATGTGTGAAAACTCCCTCAGCAGAACATGTATATTCTTGGGTAACAATTAGTGCGTTACCATTGCTATAGAAATGGATTGAGATCTGTAACATGCAGCCAGTTTCTTCACAGCAGGGTAGTTGAGGCAGAATCCCTATGAGTTCTGAAAGTGACTTGTATGAGTCATTTGTGGATGTTGTGTGCTCCATTTCTATCATTTGCTATTCTTTCTGGGATCTATCACAAAAGCCACTTTATCCAGGATCGTTTCTCACTAGGAGTCCAAGCATCTTTAGTAGATGGGAGGTACTAGAGGGTGAATTAAGGCTGGAGGAACAGGAAGCACAGTGTACAGGATTCCTTTTTCTGTCTTTCTGATGTGTTTTCTGTAGAAGGGAGCATGTATATTTTGTAGTTCAGATATGATGCTCCTTTACTTTAACTATCTCTTTGGATTTCCTACTTGTTCTCCCATTTTAAGAAGCAACAACTCATTGTTTGTTTTTTGCTAGGTTTTTCTGCTTTCTACTGTTAAACATGACCAGAATACCAATTTCCTAGCTCAAACTTATCCTGTCTTAAGTTCATACTATGTTTGGTTTTTATTTGTTTGTTTGTTTGTTTGAAAGAACAACCAAAAGCAAATTCATTTCAACTCTTGGCGAGTCTGCATTAACAAGGAGATTCTCTGCCCAGTTTGAGGGCAGCTCCAACCATGTGCGTACACATGAACTTTATTGATTAGTTATGCCTACTGCTGAGTAAGAAACTAAAGATGTTATAATGTATTCTCCACAGCATCTAGAATGTAAGGTGCTGCATTACTAGCATCTGTGGCACACCAGTGGTTTGATATTACAATTTTCACATTCCTAGGAACTGTGTAAATTATAATTCCGAAAAACTGGTGAATGGTAGTTTTTGAACAATTACTCCATTTATTCCTCTCACCATCCCGTTGAAAGAAAAAATAATTACCCTATTTTGTGCAATTTAATTTCCTTCATTCTGTTGTTCATTGAATAGACTGCTACATAGGCACAGTTTGTTTTAAATGTTGAGAATAAAGTAATGATAGCAAAGAAATCATTGTTTACAGAATTGTCATGCTGCTCAGGAAGACGAACAAGAAAGAAGCAAAGTTGGAGTGCTCTCAATGAAACTTCCAGGAAGGATGCAGAGTTACCAAGGAATGTAAGGTTTCATCATGCAGGAAAGGCTGAAGACAACCTTGTTACTCACAAAGAGAACTGAGAAATTATTGAGAATGACATCACATACAAAGGGAACAAAGAGTTAGAGAGTCAAGCAAGGAAGTATATTGTCAGTGGCAACTTTAAACATTCAAATGATTGGTATTCTAATGAGAGAGGGTGCGGTTTGAATAAATGGGGCAGAACAGGGATGGGGCAGAGTAAGGATTTAAGGAGTTGAGGAAGGAGAAACCATAATGAGAACTATTGTATAATCCGGAACAAGGCAAACCTAACCACTCTCTCCATATCTCTTCAATATAGTACTCGAAGTTCTAGCCAAAGCAATAAGAAAACAAAAGGAGATCAAGGGTATGCAAATGGGAAATGAGGAAGTCAAATTATCCCTATTTGCAGATGATATGATATTGTACATAGTGACCCTTAAAATTCCACCAGAGAACTCCTACAGCTGAAAATATTGTATGAAGAAATACTTTTAACACATATTTCATATAATTTATGACAAAATATCCTTTAAAATTAAAAATGAAAAAACAAAGTATAACAAATGGTAGCATTGAAATTGCAGAATTAAAATTGAACATGAGAAACACTTTGAGACTTAAACTGATGAGCTGATCACAAAGTTACCACCTGACAGCAGCAAATACAATGAGCTATGATTTCTTTCCTTTTTTTTTTTTTTTTTTTTGCTCTGTGTTTTTTTTTAAATTTTATTAATTTATTCTTGTTACATCTCAATGGTTATCCCATGCCTTGTATCCTCACATTCTTCCCTCCCTCCCATTTTCCCATTATTCCCCTCCCCTATGACTGTTCCTGAGAGGGATTACCTCCCCCTGTATATGTTCAAATTGTATCAAGTATCTTTCGGTGACCTGCTGTCATTCCTCTGAGTGCCACCAGTTCTCCCCCTCCAGGGGACATATTCAAATGTGAGGCACCAGAGTACATGAGAAAGTCATATCCCACTCTCCACTCAAGTGTGGAGACAAAGCCTTCACTTACCAGGAAACTGGGACAGAGGGGAGGACATCCTATTGGGACTCTAGATGAGAGAACCATGTGAGAATAGCAAAGTATAAGGATCCAGTGGGTCCTAGAAACCTACAAGTAGAACATTATGATAGGCAGATTTGGGCCAAGGGGTCCCGCTCAAACTAAGGCACCAGCCAAGGACAATACAGGCGGTAAACTTTAAACCCCTACCCAGATCGAGCTATGATTTCTTGGCCCAATGTCCACAAAAGCTAAAAGCCTAAATTAACCACAGTAATAAATTCAGTTAGCTGTTCCTATATTAAGTCCCAAACATGAGTTTGGGAACAAAAAGAACAGTTTTTATGTGACCACAGAATTCAAATCAACAGTGACAGAATGAAATTCATTATTCTTGCCTTGTTTGAACAGAGAAGATGAAGAATAATTTTACGCCAAAGGCTCACATCATATTGTGCATTATGTAGTAATAGACTCACCTCAGTGAAAGTCTTGATAGGGATCTGAGGTCACTGGCTCTTGTTTTTTTAACGGCTTTCCCATCTTGACTTTTCCTTGGTTTCCATTAACACCACCCTTCACCTTTGTTCTAGTCTCTGTTTCTTTTATTGGATATTTTATAATAGCTTTTCTTTTTTACTCAGTGTGGGGGCATAGATAGCTTTATGTATACATTGTATGACAACTTTTCTCTTCTGGGCATAGAAAGATGCCTTTCCAACAGTAACTATGGTTACTAGAAGAGAACAAAACAGAGAAACATGTCTCTGTGTTAAGAGACATGGAGCTGCTGACATTCCAACAGAGAACTAGAAGATCTTCCTTTGGGATTCCAGTTATTTCTTCCTCCACAGAGACAAGTGATTTTGGAAGATATGAGCGTATATAAGAAATGGTAACTTAATATAAAAGAAAAATCCATGAATACAGCTTCCATGAAATCACCAATCAATATGGGATGGGCCTTTGTTGTGCTACAGCTGAACTAGTATGAAGTCTTATATCTGTATGTTGTTTTTACTCACATGGAGTGATAATGCATTTGTCTTTGTCTCTCGGTGAAAATTTAATAACATAAGAGGCCAGATGACAACTTGGGGGTATCATATTCTTTCCTCCAACATGCTTGTCTGGGCATCAAACTCAGGTCTTCAGACTTGATGGTTTATGCCTCCCATTGCTGAGATATTGGCTGATTTCTGATTGGGTGCTCTAGCAGAGGTTCTTCTAACTTTAGTCATTTTTCTCAGGATTAAGGAAATTCTCCAGAAAGAAAACTTTCAATTTTACAGAAATATTACAAATAAATAAAGTAATTTTCTAGACTCCATAAGGACAGATACACACATATATTCATGCATATTTATTTGCTGTGTGTTATGCCATATGAGAATTAAGATAAGTTACTAAAGTTGAAGTATGAGAGTCTGCACTCACATCATCTGCATTATCAATGTAGGTGGGTTATGTCACTGGAATGACTAAAGTTTGTGAATTAATTTTTTTCCTCTAAGTTCTAACATTGTGGAATGAAGCAAACACATTTGTCTGGTTTTGGTATACCACATTCCCTGCACCTTCTCCATTATGTGGGATATAAAATCACTATAAAGAGTTTTTGAGGACTGGTGAGGTAACTCAGTGGGTCAAGAGCATCCATCAAAGTCTGAGGACCTGAATTTCAACCCCCAGACCTTATGCAAATTCAGATACAACTGTCAGTACACCCAGAGCATGTATGAGATAGGGGACATAGACAAAACCTCCAGAAGTTTGTAGGCCAGCTAACCTCATGTGTCTAGTAGCTAAAATGAGGAGTGACAGTGTCTTTACCATGGTAGAAAAAGTAGACATTGCTCTTGATATTCACATGAACAACATCCTATGTGAGTGCCCACACTCACAAACAAACAAAAGATCTTATTTTAATCCAACCTGAATAATTGAGAACAAACTGGACTTACCAGCATGATTGCTGTATCCTTCTTCCTGGAATCATGGTATTTTGCAAGGGAAGCAGCAAGTTTATGCTACATTAAGGACACAATTCTGGGTAGGGGTTTAAAATTTACTGCCTGTATGGTCCTTGGCTGGTGTCTTAGTTTGAGTGGGACCCCTAGGCCAAAATCTGCTTATCATAATGTTCTACTTGTAGCTTTCTAGGACCCTCTGGATCCTTCTACTTTGCTATTATCCCCTGCTTCTCTCATCTAGAGTCCCAATAGGATGTTCTCCCCTCTGTCCCAGTTTCCTGGTAAGTCTAGCCAATGGACAGAACATTCTCCACAGTTGAGTGGAGAGTGGGGTATGACTTTCACACAAACTCTGGTGGCTCATATTTGATCATGTCCCCTGGAGGGGGAGACCTGGTGGCACTTAGAGGAAGGATAGCAGGTTACCAAGAAGAGACTTGATACCCTATGAGCATATACAGGGGCAGGAAATCCCCCTCAGGAACAGCCGTAGGGGAGGGGAATAAGGGGAAAATTGGAGGGAGGGAAGAATGGGAGAATACAAGGGATGGGATAACCATTGAGATGTAACAAAAATAAATTAATAAAAAATTATAAAAAAGGACATAATTCTGGTTCTCCCTTTAGGCTACTTAAAATAGCCATCCTTTTAATGATTCTTTACAGTGAGGTTAGGGTATCATTTTCAACACATCATAATGTGAATACTTTGGATCAGAGAAGCCCTGTGTCCGCATTGCCTCAGAGCTGTTGTCAGGCTTGCATCATTTATCATCAAAGGGTCAATGGAGTATGGATGAGAAAGCATCCAGTGCTGGGAAGGCAGCTTGCAAGTAATATGTCACCTCACTTAGAGAAGTATAAAGCTGTTGAATGAATGTTTTTGAAATCTTCGTTATTATGATGCTAGTGTTTAGTTCTTGGTCTCTTAAGTTAACTGTAGTTTTTCTCAAAAGTATTTTGATGTGTTGAGAACACCTATGAAAACAAATGAAAGAGATGCTGCTGTAGACTATCATTATGACAGTTCATATCACACTGCCCAATTTTAGACACTTACATGTCCCTTCAATTGTCCTTGAAACTCATGATTAAAAGAAACAGTTGTGCAAACAGGTCAATTGGCAATGTGCTTGCCACATAATTTGGGGACCTGAGTTGATCCCTAGGGCTTTTGTAAACAGCCAGCTATGGTGCTGCATGCTTTTAATTCCAATCCTAAAGAGGTAGACAAAGAGATTCTTCTGGGCTTACTGGCTAGTCATGGTATTATAATAGATGAGCTGGAGGCTAATGACATACCCTTTATTATAGGAAGTAGATGTAGTTCTTGAAGATGATGTCTAAGTTTGAATGCATGTATACATACAGATGAGCACATTCACACTCATGTGAGTATACGCATCCATCCACACACCACAAATAGATAAAAAAATTTTAAATGATAGACTGGTACTTGATATTATATTTATATATTTTGTGTGTCCTTGTGAGTATACTCTCTCTCACATAAGCATGCTTGTGTAATGGCACACATAAGGATATCTGAAGACAACTATGGGTATCAGTTCTCTTCAATGCAGGTCTCGGAGATTGAATACAAAGTACAAGTCTTCTTACCACACACCTTTCCTCACTGAGCCATCTCAACTCACTTATAAGGATGGTTTCATAAATGGATGGGAAATAAAGCTAATCAGAATTATCTTCTTGTTCCAGATCCTGCTTGGAATTACTGTGAATGCTCTACACTTCTGACCTTGCTTTAAAGTATGGTTTTATTATTACTTACTACTATCTGACATCTATTAGAACCATGAAAATTCAATGTGATCTGACAATGTCTTGTTTCTTTTTTCTGATTATAATCAGCATTATTCAGAAAAAGCAAGATGAATGTGGTAAAAATACACAAGGTATTGGAAGAGAACTCAATTTTTTCTTTATCATTCCACAAAGCAACATGGCATCAAGTCATATCACATAAAATATTTGGCTTGTTATTTGTTTGTTTGTGTACTTATTTATCTACCATTTTGTGTGTGGGTGTGTATGCATGTGTATATGCATACTCACTTGAACGTGTACTTATATATGTATGAAAGTGCACATGTACATATGTGTTGTTGTATGTGTAAGCCTGAAGTTGATGTCAACCATCTTCCTGGATTGCTCTAAGTTTTATTTATAGATACAGAGTCTTTTGCAGGACTGAAGCACACAGAGTCATGTTATCTAGCTACATGCTTCCCAAGGGATTCTCTTACTCAGCCTTCTGTGTGCAGAGCTGTGTGCTCAGAGGTGGTGGTCTCCTCATATGTTGAACATTTACATGTTTCAAACAACTTAACAGTGATCTTTACACTGGCGTGGAAAGAGATTTACCCATAGAGCCATCCCTTCAGCAATGCTTATTTGTTTGGTAGCAAGTAGGAGGTCAGAATGAAAGCAGGAGATTAGAATGCAAGACTCTACCTCCCCCTTTAGAATCAAGAAATCTACATTTCTAAATTACATTTTGTATGTATTTATAAATTTATGCATCTGGGATTTTAGGGGGAAATGTGCTCAAGAACATGTGAGAAGAGCCCACACTACATCTACCTTAGAGGAACAAGCTTCTGTTAAAAACCACATTACTTTTGTGAGAGAGCTTCTTATGTATTGATTCAGTCTGCCATTCTGTCACATCTAACATAAAAACTTAGTGACACTCAGTATGTGGCTCAGAATTTTTGTTCACCTATAGTTTGGAATAGAGATAGAAATAAGATTTTGTCAAATTTTTTCTTTCCTTTTTTTTGTTTTTCAAGACAAGGTTTGTCTGTGTAGCCTTGGCTGTCCTGAACTTACCTTGTAGATGAGGCTGGCTTTTAACTCACAGCGATCCAATTGCCTCTGCCTCTTGACTGCTGGGATTAAAGGCATGCACAACCAAGCCTGGTTCAAATATTAATTTCATATGTTTCATTCAGAGCCAAAATATAAATCAAATGGATCTTTTCTCACTAGATTTACCTTCAGTATTTTTATCTGACTTTTAAAAGGCTTTTTTATATTATTGAAGCTGGATATGCACAATCAATTAATGATGACCTGCTTGAGTATGGAAAACTTTTCTCCTGGATATTTACATTCTTTTTCAAAATTTTAAATTTGCCTTTTGACACAATTATAAATTGTTTCTCGGTCTTCATCCACGTGTGTGTGTGTGTGTGTGTGTGTGTGTGTTTGTATATGTGAACATGTAGAGGCAAGAGGTGAGCCTCAGCAGGTGTTCCTCAGGAGTCATCTTCTTTTTTAAATTTAAGATTCACTTTATTTTTATTTAGGTAAAAATGTTTTTGGGGGTAGGAGCAGGTTTCCATAGCATCAAGAAAATGATGTCATATCATATAGGCAGCTTGGGTTCTCTTTAAGACTACCAGGTACTGCCAGGCGTGATGGCGTATGCCTTTAATCCCAGCACTCGAGAGGCAAGGGCAGGTGGAGCACTGCACGTTCGAGGCCAGCTTGGTCTACAAAGTTAGCCAGGACAGCCAAGGATACACAGAGAGACCCTATGTCGAAAACCAAAAAAAAAAAAAGACTACCAGGTACCATTAAATATTTAGTCACCCCTCTGGGCCTATTTATCATTGAAGACAAGCTTTCCCAATGAGACTGAGACTCTCTGATTTGGCTTGGCTGTCTGACCAGTAAGCCCAGGAATCATCAACTCTGTCTTCTCAGTGCTGGCTTTATAGTGCTGCCCTACTCTGCCCAGCTTTTCTTAGGATAAATTCAGTTCCTCGAGCTTGATGTCAAGTACATTGCTGACAGGCATCTCCACATCTGCTCTTATGAGGATGTTTTATTTTTCATCTATGCTTGTTTTCAGAATGCTTATGCTATTCAACAGACAGAGCAGAAAAATTGTCCAGCACCAATTCTCACTACCAAAGTACCATAAAGTACAAGCTGATGTCACTTGCACCTTTGTTATTACTGTTCTTCTGTCTTATAGTTGATATTTGTCTTAATTTATAAACTTAAGCAACTATGAACTCTAAGGTTTGCCTTTGCATATCTTTACTAACAACCTAAATTTAGCTTCCATTATTGAAAATGTGTATTCAATAATGTCTATGCAAATATACATGTCATGAATTTATGTACATAAAGTTTGGTCATATAAGTATATAAACAATTAAAATATATACTATGTAATTAAACAAGAGCTTATTAAAGACATATATAACTAAATGAAAGATTACCTTTACTGGCATGAAAAACAATAAATCAAATATAAACATACTCTTGGTTTCTCTGAATATACAATGTAGTTCTATGAACTTGTAAACACCTGAGAATTTTTCAAATTTATAAAATGAAAAGATATCCCTAAATTAGACAATTGAAACAAATATCCCGACGCAAATAGAAAGCTATGACACAAATACAAATTTTCATTGTATATAAAGTAACATTATGATATCTGAAGATGAGATGACAAAAAGTTAAGTATAAATCGAAACAAAGTGCATGCTGCTATGCTTATGTAGTCTTCCTGTTGAGGTTGATGTTGGTATCAATTTGTTGAAACCGTTAAAAATAGACTGTGCAGAATGTAGTAATGTGTGCTTTTCTCGGTGCACTGAGGACCAGTATAAGGTGATAAGAAGTGAGAGCTAATATCTATAAAAAGCATGTTATACTGAACAAGAATTGTAAGTAGCAGTATAAAGTTGCATGTTTTTTCTAAAAGAATGACACGACTTTTAGGTTTTCAGGGCAATTGTCTAAGAAAAGACAGCTAGCACATGAAAGTTCTTGCAATGTGATACTTGCTTCCAAATACATATGGCTCCAAAGCAACTGGCTTATCTTTCCACCCTGCCTATTGGGAAGCAAGGAAAGATGAACTCAGAAGTTCCCATCAACACATAAAAAGAAGCTCTCAGACAGGAACAGCATCTCATTAATATGACTCAATAATCAACTTTGAAAAGGGTGCTTCTGGTTAAGATTGGGCAATTTAGGGATCAAAAATGATAAATATTAGGCATTCCATGCTCCTTAAATATTTTTATATCTATACAGTCACATAGAAGATGCTAGAAACATGAATCACAATTTTTAATTATCATACATGGCAATTGAAAAGACACTCATTGTTTCCTCTAGTCACCACATTTTTATTCCATGAATAATAAATGAGATTTTTTTGTCCATAGAGTATTCAAGTTATTAAATAAACAGGGGAAATTTTACATAGTTCTTTTCATAGTTAATTCTTTTGATGCTATTGAATTAATGCATTGAGCAGTAATCAGCAATGTTCAGGGATGCCCACATGACCTCTAAGCCATGAAAATAATGTATGTTTGTGAACGTGATATATGACCCACACATGAAGAATTCTTGCCAAATATCTGTAAGGCTCATAAGATGTGATCACCAATTTACAGGAACAGACAGAATGTTAGATGAGACCAGAGAGATGGTTGGAAATTTTGCATGACAAATATTTTTTCAGCATGCTGTTACAAGAGAAAAATAAAAATGATAGAAGAGAGAGCATTAATTCAAACCCAACTTAGAGGGACCTTTGCTATTAGCCATCTTCATAAAAGACAGAAACAAGCAAACTTGTATCCAATAACTAATGTGTCTACTTCAACACTATCTGAAATGTTTTGTGAATTGGCTTATGAGCTTTATTGTTATAATGTAGCTACTTAAAAGGAAAAACAGATCCTTCCCTTAAAGAAATATGTGCTGATATGATTTTATATGATGTGGTGATTTAATCGAAGCATTTCCTCTCAATTAATCAACACAGGGTCAAGCGACTATGAGTGTTGATAAAGTAATATATTGATGATAGCTTGCTGTATCATCCATAGATATGAGGGCTTACATCATTCACACTGAATGCATGTTTGAAATATTTGTAATAAAATAATGAAATACTAATTATATTAATTCTTGTAAAAACTGTGAATTAATGTTAAATCCTTTTCAGGAGTTAGTATAGTAAGGGCAAAGAAACAACCCATCATGCCTCCTTAAGCCAGCATGTTTCATTACCAACCACAGGATACATGCATTTTCTACCCTTGTGTTTATTTTCTTTGTCTCTAGTATACTGGTGCTTCAATGAGGCCTTATTCCAAGAAAATGAAAATAAACAACAGTCCCAAATTCATGAGAAATATAATATTATAGAGAATTAAAATTGAATCAACGAACAGCAAAATAATGGATAGAAGTGGAAAATGTTGGTATTAGAAGAGATTTGAAGCTATCCTTGTCACAGCTTAGAGAACAGACTTTACTCTAACTAGTTTAATTGGGAAGGGTTTCCAAATAAGTTATGTTGTTACTGAGTGCTAGAGGAGTTGACACATCATTTCAAATTGAGTTTCTAGGTGTTAATTTCAAAGACATATGCTGACCTGGACAGTCAGCTTGCTACTACAGTGCATAGAATGTAAAAATGCTACCTAGGACAGACACCACTACCTTGGAATAGTACCAGAATGATGATATTGGCTGCAAGATTCAAAGCCAGGCTTTCTATGATCTGCCAAAAAGAGAGTCAAGGGTATATAATCAACAGACTTTCAATAAAATTTGAAATTCTATCTAGAAATATGTGCCAAAAATAGTTTTAACTTTTCAGCCACTTAACATTTTTTGTGTGCATACGTGTGTGTGTATGTGTGTGTGTTGCACATTTATAGCCATGCTGAGGATTATATGTGTGAGGACATGCGTGTGGAGACCGGAGGTTAATAACATTTAGTGTTTTGCATTACTGCTTGTCACACTTCCAAAGACAGCATTTGTCATTGAGCCTGAGGATCAAGGCTTCATGCATGGTATGTATTTTCTATTCCCCTCCAGATTCTTGTCTTTGTCCCTTTCTGCATTATTTGAACATAACAAAGTGGAGACATGCACTGAGTACATGAGATTCTTGGAAACCTAGAAAGAGACGGAGGACCAGAGACTCAAACAAGTGGGAGACATTATTGTGGACAATCCTCAGTCCTTGACTTGGTACTCACCACCTTCAACTATAAGCAGCTGTCATTATTTAAGGAGACTTGCACAAAATTGGACATAGTAACTATGACAGAGAGGGATAAGATCACAGATTCTCTACCACTTCCCAACATCCATAGAGAGTTAGTGTGAGCTATGAGAGAAGGGCTTGTGTAACCTCATACTTCACAGGAGCTTTATAGACAGCTTATAGTTGCTGTAGGAGAATGCTCACATTGTTCCTTCCTTCCAAAGAATTTAGAGAGTTAATGATTGCTAGACGGGAGGGCCTCCAGAGTACAAGGTGATATAGGCAGATGATGCTTACTAGGATTAGGTCCATTTTCTGTTATGGTCTAAGTGCCCTTATGTTACCAATGCTTGTAAGTAACCTCTCCTCAATGCTCCTATAACTAGAATGTGGACCATGTTTAGAAGCTCCAGCAAACGATTCAGGGAATTGCATGGAATTCTTAACCAGGAACACCAAGCTCCCCACACCACTGCAGCAGGAGAACTCCACATATCAAAAGGAGAAAAATATAGAGAACCTGCATACCCCTGAATACGGGAGGAGCACATATACTCTCAAACCATAGAGGCAGTGGTGGCAACTGAGGTTGGAAGCTGGGAACCCTCCAGCAGAGGTGTAGTGACAGTGGGAATTGCTGCAGGAGAGGAGACTCAGTGCAATATCTGGGCCTTGAGACACTAGCTGAGCTCATTTTCAGTTTGGGTCCAGTGACCCTAGCTGAACTCAACCCTCAGTTTGGGTCCTGTGACCCAAGGTCAACTCGACCCACAGTTCGGGGCTTGAGACCTAAACTGGATTTAGCACGTGGTTTTGGCCCCAAGACCTTGACTGAGCTCGGTGCGCAGTTTGGTCCCGAAACCCTGGTTGGACTCAGCACTAACTGTACTAGTGCTTGGATTGGGTCCCAAGACCTGATTGGGTCCAGAGATCAGAACTGTGCTCAATGCTCAGGTTGGGTACATAGACACTAACTAGAATCAGTGTGTGTGAGGCTTGGGCCCCATGACACTAACATGGACTGTGCGAGTGATCTAGGTACTAAATACTACAGGAAACCACAGACCAGTGGAACGTCAGAGCTCCGAGACTAAGGAAATCTCAGGAAGACAGAGAGTAGAGTAGCAATCAGACCCCCTCCGCCCAACCTGTGTAACTTCCTGGAGAGCTTTGGTACTACAGGGCACCTGGGATGCTGTGGACACTTTAGCCTGACCCACCACACTTTCTGAGACACAGGACGATTCTAGTACCCATAGTACAGGGGAGCTGGAGATCATCAGCTATGAGAGACTCAAACTATGAGTCTGGCCTCCTGCCATCAAGACCAGTGAAGCATCATAGCTTCTAGCCTGGGGAATCCATGAGAAAATGGGTGAATCTATCCACAAACAGCCTCCACCCAACTCTGTAAGATACCACCCCAAAACAGAGATGGCAAGATGACTAAAGGACAGTGTAAAATCATATAAAAACAAAAACAAAAAACAGTATGACTTCCTCACATCCCAACAATCCCAAAGAAAGAAACACAGAGAACTCAAACACAATGGAAATACAAGAAAATGACCTCAGATCCTTAGTAATGATGATGATAATGGAGGAAACAAATAAAATTCATAATCAAATGCAGAAAGACACAGCCAAACAGGTAGAAGACATGAAAGATGCCTGTAGATAGGCACTGGAAAATTTTCAGGAAAATACAAACAACCATATGAAGGAAAGCAATAAAACTTTTCAAGATCTGGAGGCCTATAAAGAATCAATGGAAGAAACTCAAGGCTAAGTGTCCCTCAATAGAAGAACGGATATAAAAACTGTGGTACAAATACACTATAGAATATCACTTAGCTCCTAAAAACAAGGATTTCCCAAAATTTGTGGACAAATAGATTGAACTAGAAATGATCATAATGATTTAACCCAGAAGCAGAAGTAGTCAAATGTAATAAACTCACTAATCTCTGGACACTAACCCAAGAGACATGTCCCATGAAAGTCTTCACTTACCAGGACACTGGGACAGAGGGGAGGACATCCTGCTGGGACTCTAGGTGAGAGAAGTATGGGAGAATGGGGAAAGAGAAGGATCCAGAGGGTCCTAGAAAACTACAAGAAGAACATTATGACTGGTAGATCTGGGCCCAAGGGTCCTGCTCAAACTATGGTACCAGCCAAGTACAATACGTGCAGTAAACCTCAATACCCTAATCAGATCTACCCAATGGAAAGGACATCCTCACAGTTGAGTGGCGAGTGGGGTCTGACTTTCACACTAACTCTGGTGCCCCATATTTTTACCCTGGTCACTGGATGGGGAGGCCTGGTGGCACTCATAGGAAGGATAGTAGGCTCCCAAGAAGAGACTTCATACTCTATGAGTATATACAGGGAAAGGAGGTCCCTCTCAGTCACAGTCATAGGGAAGGGAAATAGGGGGAAAGTAGGAGGGAGGGAGGAATGCGAGGATACAGAGAATGGGATAACAATTTAGATGTAATATAAATAAATTAATAACATATATATATATATATATATATATATATATATATATAAGAAATGAAGAATGTTGAGGGTTAAAATAGATATTTTTCGGTCTAGATATATGTTTTAAGTTGATAATGATGAGATATGATAGATGTTGATTTACATTCAGAATTTTAGATGTGCCAAGATAGGAAAGATGTTTTCTTCAAGGCTGACAAATAGAAATAGCCAAAAAGCTATGAACATAACATTTATATAATTCCTGATTGTGTCATATTTCTTCTTTCTGTAAGCAGTTTATTGTATATATGTGGAATAATATAAATGAATATATAAAATATAATAAAATAAAATTGTCTTCTTAAAAAAATACCAGCTAATCTCATTGGTTCACTAAGTTACACTTTGGTGAAATGATTTCTTTGCTTCTCTCCTTGATGACTTATTTAGGATGAGTAGACATTTGTTTATTTATCCCCAGAGAAAAGGACACATGACACACTTTGAGAAAATGAAGTAGTCTAAATGACAATGGAAACCAAAATCCTGAAAATGTCTGATAAGTAGCACTCCAGCTGTAGAGGGCTTTACCTACCAAAAATACCAGCTATTTATTTATGATATCAATACTCTATAGAATGTGTAAAACTATACCAAGGACCTGGTTTCAATTAATGCACCTTTCAAGGAGCAGATAATGAATCAAACCAAGAAATTTATCAAAACTCATACTACTTTCTTAATTAGAAAATGTAAAAACAATGGTTAGATTTCTTGTATTAAATTAAGTGAAGTAGATGATTAGCAAGTATTATTAACATAATTATTTTGTTGTTGTTGTTGTTAAACGGAGACAAACACAAGAGAAAAAAATAGGTACAAAAATAACAATCTTACTGTAAGTCTTTATTACTGCTTGGAGTAATTGTTGAAATGACAGTTTGGAGGTACCAAGCACCTTGTGGCTTTATTAAATATGCAGTTGCTTTTTGCTTATGCCTAAGCTGTATTGTGACTTAAGTTGGACAAACTTTACCTTTAATCTTATTTCTCAACCATTTTAGGTGCTCAAATGACTTTTGGAATTCTCAAAAACCAAGAGTATGTTTTAGTTGGCCAGAATAAATTTACGTTAAAAACACAAAATTTGTGGCAGACCATGGAGGGTTTGCAAATGCATTGCAGGTGCTACCATGGAGGTTACATCATGCCCTCTTCTATTGGAGCAGAATAGACACAGCACTATAAACCCTGACTGCACAGACCTAGATACCTGCCATTCCTAGGCATTATAGCTATGTTTGTTTTGCTATATCATGCTTAAAAATTGCACTTGTTCCCTTAATTATATTCACGTTTGTGCTGGTGAATGCATGGGGGCACATACGAATGCCTGAGTGTGGAAGCTGAGGATGAGCTTCGATTTCAAACTCAGGAAGTCTGTCTTCTCCTCTTGAGGCAGCATCACTTAGTATACACAAAGAGCTTAGCAAGCATACTAGGCAGTGCCCATGTTTGTATTATCTGCAGGTGCTCTCCCACCTGGAATTTTGACAAGGCTGTGTTCTCAACAACAGACTGCAGCCTTGTATTTGCACAGCAGATATTAATCACCCTTCCAAAAATCTCAATACTTAAAGTTGTGTTAATTAAATGATATATTCCAAAAGGTTGGGCTATGGTTAACATGCTACTTTATTGTTTTTTTGCTTTTTTTAAAAAATTAATTTATTCTTGTTACATCTCAATGATTATCCCATCCCTTGTATCCTCCCATTCTTCCCTCCCTCCCAGTATCCCCTTATTGCCCTCCCCTATGACTGTTCCTGAGGGGCATTACCTCCCCCTGTATATGCTCATAGGGTATCAAGTCTCTTCTTGGTAACCTGCTGTCTTTCCTCTGAGAGCCACCAGGTCTCCCCCTCCAGGGGACATGGTCAAATGTGAGGCACCAGAGTACGTGAGAAAGTCATATCCCACTCTCCACTCAAGTGTGGAAAATGTTCTGTCCATTGGCTAGATCTGGGTAGGGGTTTAAAGTTCACCGCCTGTATTGTCCTTGGCTGGTACCTTAGTTTGAGCACAACCCTGGGGCCCAAATCTGCCTTTCATAATGTTCTACTTGTAGGTTTCTAGGACCCTCTGGATTCTTCTACTTTGCTATTCGCCCATGCTTCTCTCATCTAGAGTCCCAATAAGATGTCCTCCCCCCTGTCCCAGTTTCCTGGTAAGTGAAGGCTTTTGTGGGACATGCTCCTTGGGCTAGTATGCAGATATAAGTGAGTATATACCATTTGAGTCTTTCTGCTTCTGGGTTAACTCACTCATTATGATCATTTCTAGCTCAATCATTTATCCACAAATTTCGGGAATTCCTTGTTTTTAATAGCTGAGTAGTATTCCATAGTGTATATATACCACAGTTACTTTATCCATTCTTCTACTGAGGGAAACTTAGGCTGTTACCATCTTCTGGCTATTATTAATAAGGCTGCTATGAACGTGGTTGAGCTAATTTTCTTGTTGTGTGCTGGAGCATCTTCTTGGTATATTCCAATGAGTGGAATAGCTGGGTCTTGAGGAAGTCCTATTCTCAGTTTTCTGAGATAGCACCACATAGATTTCCAAAGTGGCTGTACTAGTTTGCATTCCCACCAGCAATGAAGTAGTGTTCCTCTCTCCCCACATCCTCTCCAGCATGTGTGTAGCATGCTACTTTAACTTCTACTCCAGAACATCTGAAAAATACTGAATAAAAAATAGATATATATTCACTATTGTTGAACTAATAAAAAGTATGTTGAAGGGTGTTCATGTGTGTGTGTGTGTGTGTGTATGTGTGTGTGTGTGTGTGTGTGTGTGTGTGTTTGTGTGTGTGTGTGCCTATGTGTTTACCAGAATACTTAAATACTGGGGGAATATACTATTTCACAGAATTGAAATTTCCAAATCAATAACTAATTCTCACTTTTTTATATCAAACTTCAAAGAAACCTAAATTCTTGCCAGTATCCTGACACTGACTGTAAGATAAGCAATCTCAAATGTTTCTTATCAATTCTGTTAGCTTTTGCAAGGAAAATCTCTCATAATTCTTTTATTGTATGGTGTGTGTGTTTATGTTTGTGCATGGGCTTGAGACACACATATAAAACATATGTATACTTGCAACAGCCAGATACTGAAGCCAGGTATCTCTCTTCAACTTTTTTTCACTCTAACTTTTTTGAGAAAGAGCGACACCTGAAGATTATTGATGATGCTCCTTAATTCATAAAGTTAAGGAATTTGTTTCTCTGTACTCCTTACACTTAGGAAACCATTAGTAAATGCAGATGCCACTGGCTTTTCTCTGAGGGTGCTCATCAAGTGTGTGCAGTAGCCTCTTGTGCAATACAGTCTTTACCCTCAAGCCACCTCTTCACCCTGCTGCTAATCCTAGACAGATGGGAGGAAAATCAGTGTCCATATCCACCTCACCATCCCATAGATCAGACCAAAGAATGAGTCATCCACAAAATCAGAACTCAGTGCAATGAGTCAGGCACAAATGCTGAGGGTCACTTTACCAGCCTAATTATATTTAGGCTGGAGTTTGAAAGTGATGACAGACATGGTGGCTGGATAGGACCATGGAAGTCATCTCATAAGTGTTTATGCTATTGTTTTGATACTCAGAAGAAGTCATATAATTATAATATTATATGATAATTTGTTTTAGAACCATCACTGAGATGGGGCTAAAGAGCAGTCTCCATGGGTAATAATGCTGTTACACAGGAATGAAAACCTGCATTCAAATCCCCCACATGTATTTTTAAAACTTTAATCATGGTCCCGCACATCTACAAATCCAACACTGAGTAGGAGATCAGAGACAGAAGGAGTATTGGAGTTGCCAAGCAACAGCTACTCCAAATCTAATGAACCAACTTGTCTTAACACAATAAGGCCAACCTAGTTTAATTTCTGCTGCTATTATAGAATACTTTTGTCAAAAGCAAACTAGTTATATTAGTTAGGATTTCGCTGTTATGAAGTGACACTGTGACCAAGGCATCTCTTACAAAGGAAAATATTCATTTGTTTCTGTCCTACAGGTTCAGAACTTTCCTCCATTAACATCATTGTGGGAAGCATGGCAGCATGCAGGCACACCTGGTGTTGTAGAAGGGGTTGAGGGTTCTAAACCTTAGTCCATGATCAGCAAAACACTATGGACACACCTTGAGCATAAAAGCCCTCAAAGCCCACCCCAACAGTAACACACTTTTTTAACAAGTCCACATCATTCCAACAAGACCACATCTCCTAATAGTACCATTTCCTATGGGACAAGTATTCAAATATGTGAGTCTATAGAGGTCATATCTATTCAAATGACCATACCAAGGGACAAAAGCTTTATTTTACCTTACCATTTTATACAGTCCATAACTGCAAAGAAGTTATAATGCCAGAATCTTGAAACAGGTGGTCATATACACAGTCAAGGCCTGACACATTTCTGTGCATTTATGCTCACTACTCAGATGGCTTTCTCTACAGTAATTCACTGTAGTTTCCTTAACCAGGAAATGCTGCTGCCCATGTTCAACCTGGGCTTTCCAACTTGAATTAAGTCAGTAAAAGGCAATCCCTTACAGACATGTCAATAGGTCTAATTGATATTTACAGTTTCTCCAAAACTTTCTTCACAAGTGATTCTGGATTTTGTACTATTAACAAGATGGACAGTGGGAGAGGAGGACAGGATTGCATCAAATGCATAATACTGGGTGCTTGAGGAGACCAGAAAGGGCATCAGATTCCTTGGAATTAGAGTTACAAGTGGTTGTGAGAATCCTTAAGGGTGGTGGGAATCATACTTGTGTCCCCTGAAAGAGCATTGTGTGCTCTTAACCAAGCAACCATATGCCCATCCTCAATACTTGTTTTTTTCTAGGAAAATAGAGATATTGAGAAAAGAAAGAAAGAATCAGAATCTATCAAAACCTGTGATTTCCCTTGTGGTTGCCATGAGAGAGGATGCCTGCTTTCCTGTGCCTCATTATATGCTGAACAGAAGAACTGGTGTCTTCACAAAAGAAGACTATAAAAATGTTATGTAAGATTGCTGTGCTGCCATAAATGAAACAAATGACTCTGTTACTTTGAAATGTAAGCAAACACTGCCACTAAAGCCCTGGGCAACTCATGAAGCCATCCTCTGTTAATAAATGGAAGTTTGATGGCTTCTTTTCATATGGAAAACAAAGGAAAAATACCATCATTTTCTGGAGAATGCTATTGGAATGCCTGGTGCTGATATGGGAACAAAAGGAGCCAAATGATGTTGGAAAGTCTCTGCTCAGGTGGAAAAGAAATCAGATGGCTAAAGTGTACTCATCTCTGGTTAGAGGATCATGGCTTGTCTTCCTTCTGCTCCTGCATACCATAGTACCTTCTTATGAAAATCTGAGAGTGGATAAGAAAGATAGAGACAGATTGCTGTGTTCTCTGTGGCAGTCATGGCCAACTCATTTGTTATTTGAACTTGGAGTAAGATGAGGAAGCAGAGGCTTCATCATGGGAAAAGACACTTGAACAGATACTGGAGGTGCAAGCAAGTTTAATTTTTTTTTTTTTTGTATATGGAAGGCATATGCAAACACATGCAAAGGCTGCATAGGGACTGCACATGCATACTGTGCTTGTCCACAACACAGGTCATACTTGCATGCCGCTATGTAGAAGTTGTCCACTTTAATTTGAGACTGGTTCTGTCCCAAGAAACTGAAATTCACCAGTGTATTTGGCAGGCTCCATTTCTACAGTGCTGGGAGTACCACCATGGCCTTAGAACGTGAATTCTGAGGGTGGAACTCAGGCTCTCCTGCTTTGTGGTTATATACTTGGCATCTGAGCTCTGTCTGCAATCTTGGGTTTGTTTTCCATCTGACAATGTCCATAAAAACCTTTTTACAAAAAGTAAAGAAGGGGGAACTATATCCCCAATGATCTAAAAATGCTTTGAGACATGTTTATTTATTTTTTTTTACTGCTTGATGCCAAAGGAAATTATGCAGCCAATCAATTCTGTCACACTAATACTCAGTCATCTTTATCTAGAGTGGCAAGGAAGGATCCTTTAACTGGACAGTAGAATGGACCTGACCCTCTATTAATATGAGATTGAGGCCCTGTTAGTTTTCTCACAGTAACATGATGTTGCATACTGAATACCCGAGAGGCTTTTGCCTCAAGTAGATGTTGACGTGGATGAGTCTGCTGATGATCCCGAGGTTGGAGATGAATCTTCATTGGACACATATTCTGATTCTCCTTTCTTCAGCTTGTTTATTGAGATTATATATGTCAACAACACTTGACTTCTTGATTTCCCAGTGTATGAAGGGGACAGAAGAATTCAAGTGTTCCAGTACCTATGAAACATACTCCTTGCAGACCTGAAGAATGTGCTGACATGACTGATCTTTGGAAATTGTGCTTTGCAGAGACTCCTCTGGAAAATTTTCTTTTCAAAAGCCCAAATTTTAAGCTTTGCTAGTACTTTTCAACCCTAATTGTTAAGGTCAGTTTTATCTGCAGGACTGTAGAGAACTGAAAAGGGACCTATGGTATACTGTTGTGTAGAAAAATCTCTGTTTTTCATTCTTATATCTACTATTGTTTTTGCTATTGCTTCACTAATATTGTTTATGCCTTAACTAAGAGGCTAGTGATTTGAGAAGACTGAGCAGGTTACAATGTCATGCTAGGTTTCCCTAGACTCCTTATGAGTAAAATGCTATTAGATTCACACCCAATACAATCTCTTTAGAATTAACAGTATTCTACCACATGGATTACCCTTGGAGGAGATGGCAGGGCTTAAAATTATAGTCTGTGTCTTCCTTCCTTGCCTAACACAGCTCATGTCTCAGCAATTGCAGCCAATATAAGCACAAGTGCATGGTATAGAGCTGAAGCACTGCCTTAATCCTGTGTGATATGAAGATAGCCAATGATTGTTGAGGATGACTCTAAATCCCCATGGACCTAAGATATAGGCCAGTGAAAATTGTATCTAGTACTTTGATGATGGGGAAGAAGTGTTTTTAGTTCACCAACCTAAGACAGAGGCTTCATAAATTTATAAAAAGGGTAAGATGTGGGGGGCCATGTAAGATTCAGCCATGTTAGAAATCCTGTGCTTAGGCTGCAAGCTGTGACCTTGAAGTTGTTGACTTTTGTTGAAGGAGGTCTTGTATTTAGGCTATCTTTGGATTGTTTACTTTTGAAAGAAATAAGGAAATTCGTATAGGGAACTACTCAGAGGATTAAGGAAGTTCTTACAGGGAACTACTCATAGGATTATATTCCTGCCTAAGGGCTAAGGGAAATGAGATTTTAGTAGTGCTTGTGGTTTCTTGCTTTATAAACTGTACCCCCTTGTAATAAAGTAAGCCTTGATCAGAAATTTCTAAACTTGGCTTTATATTTCTTTCATCTATGACCCTCTCTTTCAATCCCCCTCCTTCATCCAGGGAGCCATGTTTGACTTTTCCTGCAGGCAGGGACATGACAGCCTCAGAGTTTAGCATATAGTGATTTTAGATTGTTATGCTTTAATCACACACACACACACAGACACACACACACACACACACACACACACACAACATACCTAAGCATATAGTCACATAGAAATATACATGATCATATACATAAAGACAAAAATGATTTTATTTATGGTAGAACTGGATACTCTTGTAGCTCTTTGTTAGTTTATCTTCCATATATTCCCTTTGTCACATCTGATGCTGGATAGCTTTTGAATTGAGCAATTGATTTTGGTTTTGGCCTCTAATTCTAACTAGTATTTCTAAATACTCAAAATAGAGTAACTAGAAAATGCCTGCATCTTTTCAAGTTACCAACAGTCTTGGGGAAAGGGGTATTAAACACACAGAGAATCAAGGAATATTTTGACAGAGATATAAAATTAAAACAAATATAAAAATACACATTTACCTAAGACTTCTTTTGCTAGAGGTAGCTTGTTCTACCTCACAGAATCTAGCTTCCATTTACTGATTTGAGCAGAACAAATGTATGCATGCATGTACTCATTCTGGAATTATGCAATTCCTACAGAGCTAAAAACCTTCCTTTATGGTACATGTGACAAGCATAAAGCAGAGGCTTAGTTTTTTTCCTTTCATGTGACTGTCTAAACTTACAGAGATATGTACTTATCCAAGTAATAGAAACTGATAATATTAAATTAAACCTGTAGATAAGACGGTGTTGTACTGTTAAACTCAAGTCATCTGAGTTTATCCCTGGAAGCCCATTTGAGAGACAGAGTCCAAAGTCGATGCAAAAGCAAAGGAGTTTATTATCCAAAGCATTGGTTTCCACCAAGCTCCATAGAGATAAGAGACCCTGTTCTGTAATGATGGAGGGTCTAAATACCCTCTCACAGAGGCAGAACTTAGCAACTGTGGTTAATTATCAGGTGATACGCTAACAATAGGTGACCTTTTAGGTGAATGGGTTCTGAGATAGTACATTCTAAGTGGTGGATATAACTTTCAGGTACATGGGGGTCTGAGGTAGCAAATTCTCCAGGCAATGTTGAGTTGCAAGCTAGTGGAGAATCATAAACATGTTCTCCTCAGTTTCTTCTTATCAGCTTGCAATTCTCAACCTGTTTGCTTAGCTGGCAAATGGTAGGTTCGAGCATTCTGGAATCTTATGTTTCTTTAGGTAACAATATCACTACTAAGCCCAGGCCATCTAGCTAATAATGTCACTGCTGAACTCAGGCTATCTAGAATCTCATAGAACATCTGTCATATATGGGCTTAGTTGACTACTTAGTTAGAAATACTTTATATTTCTTCAATTAAATGTATATATTTGTCTGAATGTGGATTAGGCACAGGAGCCCAGTGCTTGGGGAGGTCAGATGAAGATGACAGATCTTCTAAAGCTGGAGTTAGAGATGGCTCTGAACTGCTTGAACTGTGTTCTGGGAATAAAACAACAGCAAGTGTTCTTTTCTACTGGCCCATTTACCAAACTTTGTGTCTCCTCATCACACCAGTTCAAGCCCAGGACAGAAGGGCAGCACACTGATCATCTAAGTGCTGAAGTCTTACTAAACACAACTTTTCCTTCTTTCCTTTATTTGGGAAGCTGGTTTTCTTGCTCTATTCCTGTTTAGTTTTGTCTGATAAAATGTTGTATCCTTTATGTTTTGGGCTGACTTTTCATGGGAATTACCTTCTCATTCCCATATTTTGTCTAGGACAGATGAATCTATCCTTTCTTTCTTCATAGTGTTGATAAAGCCTTTTAATTTAAACAATTTAAAAAGCATTATAAGCATTATATTTGCTTAGTGATCATGATGTTTGTGTATGTTTGTTCACACTCCTTTGCCTTATACATGTGTAGTTGAGAGGACAATTTTCAGCGATCACTTATTTTTTTTCCCACCTTGTAGATTCTGGGCACTGAACTCAAGTCTTTAGGCATGCAGCTGTTGCATTAACCCACTGTGTTCTCTCATTGACATTGTAAATAAATACTTCACTTGACTCCTCTCCCAGAATAATTCTATCATTCTCATTCATTATGTCATTAAGATAAACAAATCTTGGCAGATATTCATTCTCAACCCACCATATATCTTTCAGGGAAAAAATTACTTGATCTTTAATTTCTATTTTATTTTTTAAACCAGAATTACTTAATAATAGTAGGTAAGATTGACTGATATGAACTTAACAACTCCTCAAACCTTGGAGTCTTACTGAATGCCATGCTCTCCATTCTCTTAACTTTGAAGTTACAGGACACTTATTGTTATTATCAGTTGTAAGTGTTATCAGGGAGAGCACAACTTCAAACTAGCAGGAATGAAGTGAAGTAGAAAATATGCTCATTGTCAGTGTAGAACACATTAGTTGCCATGTTATGTAACAAATAACCTGTTTTCATTTCTCTATTACTCTTAAAATTTAATATCCTATGATGTCATTTGCATTGATGGGATGTCAAGGGGCATCTTGACAGATGAGTGGTCACCACAACAACTTCAGATGGGCACCTTACAGGTAACTCGAATTTTATTATATGAGTTAGAAGTTTGCAATATGTATGTGCTTTCCCTTAAGGGTGTCATGGGTACAGTATCTATTTACAGAATTTTAGATAAAATTAAGTATGTTTATATATGATTAACTCTTTAAATCTTTCCTGTCATAAAACAGGCGTTATATGAACATATCTAAGGACTCATTTTTCAATGAAGTTTAATTTGGCCAGAGGTATAATAGAGAACGTTTGTTGTTAAGGGAAGTTGTAGAATAAAACTGAAGCAAATGAAGAATGAATGAGAAAACTTTTTGTTATCATCAATGGAAATGACAAACAAGCATGTGACATAACAGCATCAAAATGTGTGACACCAACCAGATATTTAAAGTAGTTTCCCACTCAATCTAATATGACTGGATTCCTACTATTATTACATAATAAGAACATGGACAATATGCTTCTCAAAGGCAATACACAAAGAAGACCTAGGACGATGTAGAAATTAATTTATGAGTCACATTACATGTGATAAGCTACATTCTTATATGTTCATAGTGATATAAAACAATTATCTTAAAACAAGTTGAGATGCTTAAACATCAAATCTTGTTCCATCTACTACACAGGTGTCTGGAAATTATTCAACATAAGCAATATACTTATAGAGATATTGTTATTATATTTCTTCAGCAGAAACCACATAGTAGAAAGACTGAAATGACGTAAACCATGAAGAGGGCTTTTCCATGTCTATCAGCTTCTGATTCCACATGGGTTGGTGGGTTTCTTCACCATAGGAGACTCAAGTAGAATAAGCAATGCTAGCATTAAGATGTTTTATCAAATGCATGGACTATACTATGGAAGCTTTTATCTTCACCCATTCTTCTTTATCCACTTCTCCTCCTATACTGTATGCATAATGAAGGTCCCATATTTCTTGCTACTTTGCTCTATGCATCTAGTTCTATCCTCATTAAAAGCCATTCAGCATGCAAGTCTGGTTTAATGATCTAATAGTAAAGTATAGAGAACTTAAAAGTCATCCACAGGAGTGTTGGATATGTATGTTGCATTTCTTTCTTGTTTATACAAAATGCCTATTGATAAATTGCATGTAGATTATCATGGCTTGACAGCAATTATCAACTCAAGAGATTTCTTTCTTTCTTTTCTCCATCTCCTTCCTTTTCCTCTTTTCTTTCTTTCTTCTTGTTCATTTCTTTTTTTGAGACAGGATTTCTGTGTGTAGTCTTCGCTGTCCTGGATTTAGTTTGTAGAGCATGCTGTCTTCAAACTCACAGAGATCAGCCTGCCTCTGCCTCTCTGATTATTAGAATTACAGATGTTTGCCACTCTGTCATATGAAATTTCAACAAATTCCTGGATATAATATCCTTTCATTTTCAGACCTTCACAGAATACTTCACCCTGTGAAAGTTTCATTATTAAATACTTGTCTTACAATTCCAGCACATGTGTTGGATCTCAGCCTGGACTCTGCTTTCTCCTGGTAGGCCTTGGTCAGTTGCAACTTTTTAAAGAATATTTATTTTTGTGTGCAAGTATGTATGATTGCCCCTATGCACATGCAAATGCCATAAGTACGTAAGTATATCAGAGAACAAGTTGCTGGAATAGTTCTTTTCTTTAACCATGTGGGTTTCAGGGATTAAACTCAGTTTGACATTCTGTCATGATGCAGTCAGTATGCTGGTTGTCATTTTGTAGTGCTTAACCTGCCCCAGATACTTGGCCCTTCTAGTTATGGTGGATCTTTTCTTGAACACTTGAGAGTTCAGAAGTGAGAATAGTAAGAATAATGGCCAAACTGAAGTAGGAGTAGTGCTGCTGGAATCATGCTGGAGGGCTTTTTGTTCTTTCTGCCTGTTGTACAAGTCATGGAACTCTAAGTTTTATCTATTAAAACTTATTCACAGGTCCAAAAGAAGATTGAAAATCTGTATTACTTTAGCATATAATAGTTTAGAATTTAAAAATAAGGACATTTTCTTTTTTAAATAAAGAGAACTTTTATTTTTAATTTCATATATACTTATATGTGTCTATATGGAAGATTTGCATGTAAGTAAAGGTACCTGCCAAAAACAAAGACATAGCATCTCCTTAGAGCTTAAGTTACAGGTGTCTGTCAGACACTCAATATGGGTGCTAGGAATTCAAATTGGTTCTTTTGTAAGAACAGTGTGTTCTCAACTTCTGTGAATCTCTCCAGCCCCTAGGACTAATTTTAATTTTTTTCTTAAATATGCCATCATTTTATTATCCTATGTAAGCCCTCAGAAGATTAAATCACATTTACTCTACAATATTCCTACCCATCATTTTCTCTGTGTCTTACATTGTTGTGTGACTCCTGCATCTGGGTATTTTAAGTTCCCCTCTGAATCATTTTCTGCTCAATCTGTCTCCCCAGACAATGGTTTGTTAGGAAGCTTTACTTCTTTCTGAGCCCTGTTCAATCTATTTGTGCTCTTAATCTCACCAACACAAGTATTTTCTGAAGCTTTTTGATGATGACTTTGCATATGAACAATGTAGGTGAGGGATTTGCTGTGAAGTAAGAATGGAAAGTTAGCTTGGCCTATTTCTTTAGATTTTGATCCATTGACTCTAATACTAAGATTAAAACATCATAAAAGTGAGGGTGCCAATCAATACTGGCTTCATATTTTTAGGGTAATTGAAAAGAAAATAGATCAATGTTGATATGTTTCCTATTCTGTTGGTGTGGTAATTATGCAAGGTTATTTGTAGAGTAATAGGATATTTTGAAGTCCATTTATGTATGCTTCATGGACCTAAGATTCTGGATGGTCACAGTTATACATTTACCTAGAACAGGCCTCCATGTTTTTGACTTTATTCAATTAAGGTAAATGATACAGAGTTTCATGAGAAAATAGAAAGCATAATGAAGCTTTATTAGGAATTATTACAAACAGTAAGAATTTAAGGAAAGGTGAGAAATCATAGAAAAGTTAGCAAAATACAAGTTCCCAAGGTATGAAAAGGCTATCAGATTTTCTTTGTTCAATATTTTTCTGTTGCAATGATAGAAACTTGAAAAAAGCTAAGTTAGCCTCTAATCATATTAATTGCTTCTCTGGGCTAACTTGGTCCCAGTCAATCCATGGCCAACACACCCTGTGTGCATCCCCTCTGCCTCAGGTAAAACAGGGAGATGCTCCTATGCTGCTGATGCACTGTCATTCTCATCTCTTACTCTTTCTTTTCTTAATCACTGACCTTGGCTATATACTGGTTGTTGTCTGCTGACATTAGCTATAGACTGGCTATTGTCAGGTGATTTTGGCTTTATTATGGCGGTCAATTACTTGGCTTCACACTCTGTATTGTATCTGGCTAACTGTTACGTATGTATTTTAAGTGTTAACTATAGTAAAGCCTTTTTGTTCTCATAGCTACCAAAAAGTAGCTGCTATATTCTACCTGTCTATCATAATTTCTATTGTCCTTTTCCTGAAATAGAGAAGCTTTATTATGAGGGATCCTTGCTTACAGCTTTCTATACTATAATTAGCTACATTAGAACAAACTTATTAAAAAGACTATGGAATAAGCAGGAGTGACTAGCATGTGTTTCTCAAAGTCAAAGGTTTCATAGAAGCATGTCAGACAGGCTACTATCACTGGCCCTTTTGCTTAGAAACTGTTTATCTCCCACCATGACTACTTGGTTGTCTCAGTTGGCTGCAAGTAACTTCACCACTGGAATCGCCTCTTAATGCTCTAGAATCATTCTTCTAACCTTATATTACCTGTATATTTTACCGTTAATTTATAACTGTATTATATTTGACTTCAAAAGCTTGTACATCTCTCCTTGGGCACATTCCTTAGTGCTTACAAATATTTCTCCTGTGATTTCAGATTTCCTCTTCTTTACTTACTCTGGGGTTTAATCACTTGAGGTGTTTATCTCACATGGTAATGCTGTCCATTGTGACACATACTAACCTATCAAGTCTTAATCATCTGTCATTTAAATTGAGATGGCTTCATAAGCCTGCATACACTTGAGTGCTGATGGTTTTCTTGAATCCCAGTCATCCTTGGGTGTACAACTGCAATTATATATCCTTACCACAATGGTGTGTTGAATATTGCCCTTAAAGCAACATTTGTCTTCACAGCCTTTCCAGCCAAGGCTATTTCTGTCTTGCCTTCCTTCTCATTCAGAGTCCTTTCATTTCATGGAAGACATGATGACAATTCTTTGAGTTTCTGCTCTTTTCTGAGATCAAACAATGAGGATCTCATGATCTAGGCTTCCATTTTCTGCCTCTTCTATTAAGTCATTTTCTTCCATCTTTTAGGAGAATGGACAAACTAATCAATCATTTAATTAGTTTCCAAGCTGTAATGGAAAATATTACATGGGAAACTTAAATACATTCTGAAGTGTTCAAAATGAGAATAGATTTACTAGTTCATTCAACATTCACCCAAACAGAGAGCCATTGCAAATTTATCCTGTAAGTTGCTATCACCTCTACCATTGTCTTAAAAGTCCGCACTGCCGTATTTTAGCTTGTGGTGTAACATATGTAGCATCAGACTCTGACTTCAATTTTTTATAGATATTTCTATTTGTTCTCCATATTTCAAACTCAAGAGAACAAAATGTAACTGTTATCTAAATTTTCTCTAAAATTTAAATGCTGCCTCCCTGCCAAATCATAAGAAATGGCATTAGTAAATTATTTACTTCTCATTTAATCTAGTCAACTTCAAATGTACTCTCCTTCAAAAACCCTGTAGTCACAGTCAACAAGTAAATGTCATAGATTTTGTGATTTCAATATAAAACTGTTCATACCTGCTGTTACTTGGTTTCTTACAAAGTGTCTAGTATGGTAAGTAATTCAATACCTATAAGTCCCGCTGCTAATTATATAAATCTTGTCAAGCAAGAAAAGTAGATACTGTTATCTCCACTGAACAGATCAGAAATCTCAAGCTTATAGGACTGATGGACTTAACCCCATGATAAATCAAGCAAATATTCTAATTCTATGCACTCTCTTCACCACTTAAAATCCCACTTTCATTGCAGAAAGTAAATTAAAGATTCTTAGGCTCTAAGCATTTAAAACTGGATATAGTTCTTTGATTCTCTTGAATTCAAACCTTTCATTTTTAAATTAGGTTATTTCTTTGACAATTTCATATATAAATAAATATCTATGGTTAATCTTTTAATCTTCTTCTTCTTTATGAGTCTATCTACTGCATTCATTTCTTTTGTTTTCTTGTTTGCTGACCCCTTGAGTTTAACCAAGGATATTTAATTGAGCACAGACTTGGAGAGAATAGATAAACTCATCAGTAATTTTATAATTGAAAATGATGGCTGTGCCTCCCCCAGATTCTATCAGTAACTCTCTAATATTAAACCAACTTGTATGGAAAAACCTCTTTGCTTTCATTCTTGCTTCAAGCTATACTTTTGGCTCTGGTAGCATGATTTGTGTATAAGCATTTTATGTTGTTTTAAATTTACTTTTTAATAATTTATCATCTACCTCTGGCAACTTCATTGGCATTTAAAAGTTTTGGAATGAATAAAGGTTTTGTTAGAAAAAAAAGGAAAAAAAGAACTTCATTCTGCATTACAAACATAAAAAAATCTAAAACCCATGTTTAATCTGTGATATTTCACCCTTGCTTATATTCCCATATTGTTTCTGTAACTGTTAAGATTTTAGCTTAAAAACTAAGAGATTTCAATGTTTGAAATGGTATGGAAAGAGATGTGCAGAAAGAGGTAATTTCCATCCTGTCTGTGTTTTTGGATTTTTCTTGTCTTTAGTTCCCAGATTAACAACTCATGAGACTCATTAAATATTATACAAATACTGGCTATATAGCTATGCTCTTCTCTTACTAGTTCATAACTTAATAACCCACTTATAATAATCTACATTCTGCAATATGGCTGGTTGGCTGAGCTCAGATAATATCTGTTCATCTTTTTCACATCTTGCTGTCTGACCTCATGCACCTGGCTCTATCCACAAAAACTTTTTGCCTGCTGGTTGTCCCACCTACATTTTGCCTCAGCCATACACCATAATTTTGTGGGTTTGTTTGTTTGTTTTCTGTTTTTTTAATTGATAGATATTGAATCCATAAAATACACAAGAGATTCTTTTTCTACATGTCTATAGACCTCTGTGTAACTATCTTAAACCTTTCTGTCAAAAAAACCAAAATGAACAAACAAAAAAAACCGTATTGAGGACACCACAGATTAGAAAAGCTGTGCATGTCTCCTTAGTGCTCAGTAAGAACACATCATATGTTTTGTGACTTTATCTCATTTATGAAAGGTCAGGCTTAGAGAGAACTATTTTAACAAGTTGTTGTTTTAAAGTTGGCTTAGTGATTTAATATTATGTCATGTCATCAGGAACACCTGCACTTGGACCTTTAACACTCACGTAAAATTCAAGTCTGGTTGCACTAGTGTGACACATAAGAACTGGGGCACATAGTGATAAGTTCATTAGTGAAACTCCTTGACCAGCTTATCGGTGAGCTTAAGTTTCAATGAAAGACCTGTGTCAAAATAAAAGATAGAAAGCAATAGTAGAAAACTTTGAATGCCTACCTCAGGCAAGCACACATTGACACACATGAGGATGGGCACTCCCAAACTTTGACATGAACACACAAACACAGAAACACACACATAGACACTCTTCCATGAATTAATATATGCATACATAAGCAGACACTAGTACTCAAAAACAGACATACAACCACACAGTACACCCAATGAAAAACTATTTTAAATTTCTCAAAATTTGAAAGAATTCATCATTAATAGAATAAACAGATATAATTCAGTAGAATTTAAAAGAACAGTGAAATAAGTAGTTAACAAAATAATAATTTTCAGTTAAAAAAAAAAGATGATGCAAAGTTTTTTGCAGTTCCTAAATGCATGAGAGAATAGAAGCAAAGGTTAATTCAGTTTGAATTAAACATATGAAGTGAGAGGTCAAACAGAACTCTGGTTAAATGCTGTGCCTGCTCAATCAGGAGAGATAAAATTGTGTTGCCTTATCTTGCAAGAAATTACTGCCCAGAGGAATTCTCATTGCTTTTTTTCCATTGAGATAATTTCACAAATGTAACATAACAGACAGGTACAATGATAAAATACTAGCACTGACTTGTGCAATCTTAGTTTAAGAAATGCTTTCAAAAAGGACAAACTGTAGTGCCAGTCAGAAAGCACATCTTTTTTACAATGTAGAGAACCACCCTAAATAACATTGTGTGAAAATATCTCATGAAAGACTGTGGTATAAATCCCAGTTCAGTCAACAGTGATAAAGCTGAAACATGCTAGTGGAATGCTACAAGAAGTGGAAAGTCAGACTAGATTTAAAGGATGAAAATTGTGGTATGTTTTTGAAGAGAATCTTATCAGAACATTTAAGCAGGGAAACATCTCCTCCAAACAGACTTTCCAGGTTAAAAAACAAACAAACAAACAAACAAAAACTTGAGAGGAGAAAAACACAGACAGTAAGAGCATAGCCAGTTTCCCAGACAAATCCAAGAGGATGGCCACATTTATGCCACAGAAGCAATATTCTCATTATCCTCTCTTTTCTATGAAGTTTTATAAAAGTCTCTTTTTCAAAAATTCCTTCTTCCAAACACCTGCTTCATCCCAAATGACAGAGCATGAAATGTGTCTTAACCTCACTTGATGATGCCAAATATATGCAGATCTACTTCCCTGTGATTCAACACAATTGCTTATTAAGGAACTAGAAGAGAACATTATTTGTTTTCATTTGTTTGTTTGTTTGTTTTTTGTTTTTCATGTAGACTGGACACATTACCTACAGTTTGCCTGAAAGATGATTTGACTCTCAAACTTGGTCTTACCCTAAATCTAACAAGCATTGTACTGTGAATGTAGAAAAGGTCACAGTGCCTCTTCTCAAACATGTTTCCTCTTCTCTAATCTTCCGTGGACTCTGGCATGATTCTTAAATATGTCCAGAAGACCAGATGTTGTACAGTTGACAGAGATCTCTCTCTTCTGTGCTAACAGATTGTTTGCTATTTTTTCCTCACATAATTTTTGCTGTCTTATCTGTGGAAACCAAGGCAACTTTGTGTGTGCATTAGAGATGGTGCCAATGTATCAATCTCTAAGACCTCAGTCTTATTCAAACTACTGATCTATTTTTAGTCTTGCCTGAAAGAGATGTTACTATAGACTGGATGACTGGTTAGTTGATGAAACATTTACTGTACAAAATTTAAGGCCTTTGTGGAAAGCAGACTATATTCTTTAGCTTCTTAACCTAATGCTGCGAAAAGTATCAGAAACAATACTGAGCAATACACAGGCATATAACCTGATGGAAACAAGCAAGTAACTGGATATTAAGGTTATTCTTGAAACAGTTATTCATTCAGTTTTCCTTACACATTCCATTGCGTCTTGCTTACGTGATAAGCACAGACTAAGGATAATTTTTTCTTGAGGAAATAAACCTGAACCTATAAGTAAAAGGGATTGACAAAATTTCCTTTGACTAGTAAATAGAAGTTGAATCACAAAATTCTTAAGAGAAACATACATACATACATACATGCATACATACATACACACACACACACACACACATATACCCCTACCTACCTACCTACCTTATACCTCAAGATCTGTTACTAGAGCTTAAAGTTCAGAACTAACAAGGTAATGTGCAACATAAATCACTTGGTATGCTCTTTCACAGAATAGGAGGGAGGGCACGGATCTTCACTAATACCAAAGAAAAATTTCTGTAGACTATGCATACAGCCCCAGCCTGTCCTCAATTATATGTACTGTACTGTACTAGATAAAGCAAGACCATGTTGAGAAACTGAGGTAAGTTTTTTGATAATCAATATAACTTTTGATAACAAGTGGCAAATAAATAATCCTGTTAGAGAACTGTAAGAAAATAATTATTGCTGCTTACATAACATAGAGAAATTTTAATTTGGAAAAAGAAAGTCAGTTTCCAACAAATGTACTCAATTGAAGATATGTAAATTGAACTTAGGCAACTAATACACAATTTTTATAAGAACAAAGGCTGAGATGGGAGCAATGTCATAGACCTGTTTCTGTTCTGAAAATTCACTTGGAAATATTCCAAGGGCATAGCAGATAATATAAACATGCATGCATACTTTACTCTTACTCCTTCCCTCCCCAAATATAGTCCTCTTCCAATGAACCTCAAGACACCCCTGCAAGTTTTTTCCCACAACTCTTCAAATAACAACAATGTGCATAAAGTAAAATAGTGTTTTATAAGGACTCAGAATTTAGGAGACATTGAAGAAATGATATTGTAAAAAATTTATTGAGTGATATAGTTTCCATGTGGCAAGCTCTGGTTAATTTTTTACCATGTAGGCATTATGGATGAGTCCTTATTTTGCTTAAATTCCCACTTGCACTTTTGTTTTTCTTAATAGAAAGTGAAAATAAAATGTGATGCAAGATGAGAAAATCAAGTCAAATTCAAACCATGTCACTTAATATATCAAATTATCAAATAATAGCAATTTCTAACAAAATGCAAGGTATTGGTTTCAAAAAGGTTTAGTGATTCAATTCTTTGGTGTAGCCTGTAATCTTAATGCTTGGGAGCTGTAGGCAGAAGATAAAAAATTCTATTGCAATAAAAAAAAAAACGAAAGAAAAACCAAAATTGCAATGTATGACATCAAAAACCATTGTTTTTTCCCTCTATGCTTAAAAACCCTGAATTTCTCAAAGAATAAATAAAAATAGTGCACTATTTAAAATAAATAAGCACATACAAGTGTATATATAATTACACATTGACCAAGTTTTTGTGAAATCTTAGAGTATTAAATCTCACCTATTCTTCATTTCAGCAATCCCTGCCTTTCTTGTGGCTTAGTTGATATCACAGATAATAGTTTTCATTTCTCTTGTAGATTAGCTCATTTAACATTAGTAGTTTTGGCATAGTGTATCTGTGTGTATATGTGATTGTTTTTGTGTGTATGTGTGTTATATGCATGTGTGTGTACAAGTGAGCCAGAGTGTACATGCATGGTGCGTATGAAGTATCAAATAAGGGAGATGGGGATCAGGTTGATGCAAATTCAAGAGGCTTTATTGTTCCAATGTGTTGAGGTCCAACTGCACACAGGAGTCAGGTGACCATGAACAGAAGAATTTTACAATTTTTATATTATTAGGCTAGGCAGATTTTGGTCACAATTCCTGGAAAGGAGGGATAGGTGAAGCTGTGGCAACTTCACAGTTCCTTAGGCAGGTGGGATGAAGACTGTGTCTACAGGGAAGTTGTTTTATCTTAGCTAATAGATCTAGTGGAGTTTCTGGAAACTGATAATAGGTCTAGTTTTGGGCAGTATGTGGTCATTGCCAAAACACAGGAAGAAGTGAAGTCACCTGGAAACAAGTTCTCATACAGAACATGGTATTAATGGCAGAATGTAAATTACATATAGGATATGAAATTAATTTTGCAACTACAGGCACAACCCCATAAAAAGCTTGTAGCACTTTACTGGACCTGACACCCTTGAGTTTAACTTTTGTAGCCTGAAGCCTGATTGGAAAAGTTGTGGGCAAGGGCGGGTTTGGCTTCTGTGCTGAAAATGGCAGAGACTCCTGCAGATTTTACTCAGGGCAAACAGGATCTATCCTGACCTGAGTAACTTGGTTGTAGAGGTCTTTAGTGGCAGCACATTTGGAACCCTAAAACTAATGGGCATTGGTGCTTTCTTGGTTTCTTCAGGGTGGATGGTTCAGTAGAATCTTTGTTTTGTGGTTGGGGAGTGAGGTGGGTTTGTTTACACAGAGGTTGACTTGGTGATCATGTTTTAGATACTTGTTGTCAGAAAAAGGGATTGTTTTATTTTATTTTGAATTTTACAGAGATAATCTGAAAAATAAAATATCTCCTGTAACTCTGTGAAGAAGTGTTGTTGGATAAGAAGCTTAAAGAGTCCCCAAGGAGTATAATCTGAGTCTTGATTTTTACTGACTGGAGACTCTGGCAATTTTTGAAATTTTCGTCCACAACAGGAGTCATGAGTAGAAGTAGCAGTCTGCCAGGAATTTAACCTGAGTTTTTGATGTTATCACAGAATTATGGAAATTTTAAGGCTGTTCTGTGGCATAGCATGGGAGATATAAGACCACGAAGATAGTTGGCTCTTGTTTTATTTTTTGGTAGGCTTTTGAGGGGGTGGATCTGTTTAGAAGCCTGGGAAGCCAGGATTATTTTTTCCACTTTGTCTGGAAGTGGAATGGAGTGAGTATAGTCTGAGTTTACAATGGAGCTCAGGGATAGAAGAGTTGTTGAATTGGGGGAGAGGCTAAGGTAGATAGAGCAGCCTCCATGGAGTCCTCATAGAAATTTGGGGGAGAGGATTCAGGAAGGGTCATATATTGACTTAATCCAATGCATTGAAGGATCATATTTAAGATATATGGAAATTGGGGAGATGTTATACCTAGACTATTTATATTTTGGAGGATGGAAGCAAGTCTGGACCATGCATGACATTATAAATATTGTGCATGGTCATAAAAGGCACCATTGGGGTTAACTCTTTCCAAAATGAGGAAATCTTTTTTTTTTCTTCTTGTCAATTTTTATGCCCTGTGCTTTCTGTGCTTTTAAGAGGTTGAATATAGCCTTAATCTGAGAATCCTTCTTACATGATGAGATGTTTCCCATGGTGATAGAAAAAGATAGGAAGTGCTACTGAGGACATTCAATGTTCTCTAAACAAATTCTTGTTAGAGGGATTCACTACCTCACCAAACAGAAGCCTAGCCACAGTTTCTGAACAGCCAAACACCATAGATGTCTTGTATTTGGTTGCTGCATAACCAGTTTTTGTTCTAAGGTAATCTCCCATGCTTGGTTGTGAAGTTGGGGTACAGAGGTCAGGTTAGGGAATCTTCAGCCAGTATCAGAGAGTTGCCCGGACCAAAAGGCTTCAGTTATACCACAAAACCTATCTGGGCCAGCACAATGGCTCTGACCCGAAGAGAAAAGTAGGAAAAATAGATATAAAGTTTCCTTAACCCCTTAAGCCTTTATAGGCACAGGAAAACTCACTCTCATTTGGTTTCTGCAAGCCTTTTAAAACATTTGGGCCCAGTGGGTTGTTTTGCCAGCAGGGGGTAAGGCTCACCTATGTCTGAGCAGGTAGCTTCCCGGAGGGAGCATCTCCTGCACTTGCAGATAAGGACTCACACTCTGGGACTTAAATTCTAAAAGACAGCAAGCAGAGAAAATCATAACAATTAAGCCAGTAAGCAGCATTCCTGGATACCTTCTGCAACAGGTCCTGTCTCCAGGTCCCTGCTCTATTTGAGATCCTATACTGACTTTCTTCATTCATGGAGTATTACCTGGGAGTGTAGGTTGAAACAAATCCTTTCTTCCCCAAGTTGTTTTAGTCACCACCAGAGAGGCTACACCAGCACTTCAATAGAAATATATTGATTGGCAGTAAATTGTTTATTGACATATCAGGGGACACTGGGGAGCAGAACTTATGTAACAATTAGGCAGGAATATGGGAGATACAGAAACAACATTTGAATTATACAATAACCTTATGCTACTATATGGCTCGGTGAATATTGCTGTGCTAGTATAAGAACCTGAGTTCTTATAAGCTCTATAAGCTGGCATTCAATGTCTGTAATCTCAGGACTTCTATAATAAAATGAGGGGCAGAGACAACAGAATCCTGAAAGCTCATAGTCTTGGCATGGTCTTCCCATTGGTAAACCAGAAAGGAGACCCTGTGTCAATGTAAAAGGTCTTCGAAGAGTCACCTACCTGAGGCTATTCTCTGACATCTACAGGTCCACTCACACACACATACATCAACACACTGATCTACATGTGTGTAAAGAATAAAGCATAAATTGAATGCTATAATAACTTGAGAATTTTTCATCTGTACATTAAAATATGTGTGCTGAATATGAGAAAATGAGAGAAGAGAGAAATGGGAGTGATCTCCTGCTCTTATTGAGAGTTGTATGTCAAATCATTCATGAAACATTATTAAATTGGAAAACTGACATATTCTCATTTAAAAGATCAATTTAGCATCAGTTCTTCCATACAATGTAAAATAACATTTCTTTGTCCCCAGATTAGATACACACTTTAGAGGAATTTGTTAATGGATGTGCTAATTTTAATATCTTTGGGATTAGTGTGAAGGACCTTCAAAAATAGCTCCCTGACTGGTTTACCTAATTCCATTTGTGGGAACCTGCTTCTTATGCAAATATTGTGGCAATCTAAAGTGCAATCAGTGAAGATGAGAGAAAGCAAGATCTGTTTGGAAACATTTTCCATTAAAGCATCAATTAATAATTCATTTATTATGTCAGTGTGAAGCTTCTTTTGATAAATTATTAATTAATAACTATCTTTTTACTGATATGTAAAGTCTGTCTCCTGCAATTACAAAATATAACAGCCCTATTTTGAGTTATATATAAAGGCCACATAGGGTAAGAGCTGAGGGTAATTATATATATATATTTCACCACCATGGAGAACTTTTATTAAGTAGTTAATTTTATGTGACAATGTACATGAAAAACACATAAGCCTTTGCCTGTGCTCTTGAGGGATGGAACCAAAATTTTCTCTGTGACTTGGTGCTACTCAATAAATACTGTCTGAACACTATCACAGATGGTACACCAGCACTTTTATAGAAGCAAAGATGTGTCCTACACATAATGACTAAGGTTCCTTTAAGGCATGTGATGGTCCTTGGATGTGGAGTAGCCTTTAGAATGTAGGAATCAGAACACTGCTCCACCATGAACTATCTACCATCATGATCTGTCACATTACAGGCCTCAAAACAATGGGTCCAGATTACTGTGAGTAGATACTTCTCAAATCATTAGCATAAAGAATTTTTCTCCATATCATAAGGTGTTTATCTCAGGTAGTGAATCACAGCAAGGGGAAAGTGATTAGACACACCATTTGTGAGACCCAAAAAATGTTTTATAGATAATAGGGTTGTATGACCAGTGATGGCAATTCTGCTTCTGTAACCAGTTCCATCTGTGTCTTAATCAGAATCATTATTGCTACAAAGGAAGACTATGACTAAAACAACTTGGGGAAGAAAGGTATATTTCAACTTACATGTCGAGGTAACAGTCAATCATTGAGGAAAATCAATATAGGATCTCAAATAGAGAAGGAAACTGGAAACAGGAGCTGATCCAGAGGACATGGAGGAATGATGCTTACTGGCTTAATTATTGTGCTTTTCTCTGTTTGCTGTCTTATAGAAATTAAGACAATCAATCCAGGGATAGCACCACCCACACTGGGTTCCTGTATCATTCACTAATCCCTGCACTCACTATTAGAATGTGGAATGGAATTCTAAAGGATCCTGAGTTTTGTTTCTGCTAACAAAAATATAAACAAATTGTTTGTGGAATATAACAAAAATTCAATTCTTTAAGATATAGTCTTAAACTACTATGTTTTCATCATATAATAACAGAAAGTGGCCATCCACCTAATGAGAAAAGCATGGAGTTAAATAGAAATTTCTTAAAAGCTTGTCCATCAAACTATACATGGGTATTTACACTGAGGCACAGAACAAAGGCTCATATGATGTGGTACCTTAGAAATATGATCTTGTTAGAGTAGGTGTGGTTTTGTGAGTAAACTGTAAATGAGAGTAGGCTTTGAGAGTTCAATTGCTCAAGCTAGATCCAGTGTTAATCTCTTTTGTCTTTGCCTATGAATCCAGTTGTAGAGGTCAGAGCTATCTCTCTGCCACCATGTGTACCTGCATGCTGCCCTGTTTCCTGCCATGACAATAATGGAATAAGCTTCTGAACTGTAATCCATCCTCAATTAAAAGTTTTCCTTTATAAGAGCTTCCATGATCCTGGTGGCTTTTCACAACAATAAAAACCATAACCAAGGGGGTGCCAAGATGGTGGCAATGAAGACACACACTGCCTGATTTGCAGGGAAGAGACCACAGATGCTAACCTGACCCATGGACCATGGGTGCTGTGGAAAACTGGTTGAAAGAGATCCACACAGTATGGACGATGGGTTCCTTAGATGTCTGGTCATCCAGCACTTCAGGAAGAATGACAGACTAGTCCCCCAGAATTGGGACAGGTCCCAGACTGTAAGTGACAAGCTCTGAGCAGCAGCCTTACTTGGCATGCAACCTCAGTATTTCAGACTGGATCTGTGGCCAGGATGCATCATTCCTTCTGGACTAGAGAAAACTACCAGGGTGGTTTGAGACCTCTGACAAATCCCCTGACCCACGCAAGCCCACAGAAAGCCTAGGCACCAGTTGGGCACCCAGTCTGCAGTGGGTACATTCCCAGCAGCTGCACACCCTGAGAAGGAAACACATCACCCTTGCTTGGTGGGTGAACACAGTTTTGGGATTGAGTCTGTGGTGAGGGTGCCTCAATCCCCCTGGACTAGGGAAATCTAAGAGGGTGGATTGGGACTGTGACCCACCTCCTGACCCATGCAAGCCCACAGAAAGCCTAGGTGCCATTCAGGCACCCAGTCAGTAGTGAGTACAGGCCCAGCTGCTGTGAGCTCTGAGAAGAAAAATAGTGGGAGACTTCAACACCATACTTTCACTGAAGGAGATCAATCCAGCCCCCAGAACCTGGTCTGGACCCTGCCTGCAAGTAGCAAGCTGCTAAAATCAGGGATACACAGCCATAGTGGTATAATCTGAGACCAGAGACACTTCCAGGAGGCAAGGACTGCAACAGCCCTCTGACCAGTGCTGGGCAGAAACAAAACAGTTAGCCCCAGAAGACTATACTGGCACAACTGGTCACAACTGTCCCAGCCTAGCCATTTTCCAAAGCCTAGCTGGGATTCACATACTCATATGAGTAGCTGGACAGTTCAGAGGAGATAAAGAAAATATCTAGCCCACCAAAAACAAACAAGAAGCAGTAGTTGCTCTCTCCTTGGAAGGGAGAACATAGACTCAACTACCTGGTTGGAGCAGGCAGGAACCTAAACAATTTCTAGAAGCAAACAGGGGTTTAGGAAGTGTAGGGTCACCTGAGCCTAGGACCCAAAGCCCCAGGGCCCAAGGGCAGGATATTCAAAGCTCAGCCTAACATAGGAAAACTGGTTCTACATTCTCTACCTGAAACTGATACTGGAGCTGCAGAGCACCAGCACCTACCTTGGCTGACTCAGTGGGGAACCCTGGGTGTGAAGTAAAGTCTTCTGGAGCCAAAACCAGGGTGCCTGCCTCACTCAGGGAATAGTTTTCTGACCATGGATAAAGGTCTCAACCTAAAATTACTGACCAACAAACTTCTCTCAATGACCAGTAATGAACCCCAGAAGATACCTCCCAAGATAAGACACATCAAGACGACTAAAGGCCAGTGTAGAAACATGAACAAAACCCAAAACAATATGGCATCTCCAGATCACAACTATCCCAAAGAAAGCAACCTGGAGAACTCAAGCAAAATAGAAACATAAGAAAAAGATGTCATATCCCTAGTAATGAATATGATAATGTAGGAAACAAATAAAATCCATAAAAAATGCAGGAAGAGGCAGGCAAACAAGTAGAAGACACAAAAGAGGCCTACAGAGAGGCACTGGAAGGAGTCTAGGAAAATTCAACCAATCAGTTGTAGGAAATCAAAAATGTCAGTAGCTTTTCTATACACAAATGACAAACATTCAAAGAAAGTAATTAGAAAACTACACACTTCAAGATCGCCACAAGCAATGTAAAATATTTAGGAGTAACTCTAACCAAGTAAGTGAAGAACTTGTTTGAAAAAAATTTAAATCTCTGAAGAAAGAGATTGAAGATGACATCAGAAGATGGGGGAATCTCCCTTGTTCATGGATTGGGAGAATTAACATAGTAAAATTGGCCATCCTACCAGAAGCAATTTACAGATTCAGTGCAATCCCTATCAAAATACCTACAAAATATTTTAAAGACATTGAAAGATCAATTCTCAACTTCATATACAGAAACTAAAAACCCAGAAAAGCAAAAACAATCCTATACAATAAAAGATCCTATGGAGGAATCTCCATACCCATTCTCAAGCAGAACTATAGAGCAACAGTAATTAAATAGCATGGTACTGGCACAGAAATAGGCTGGTGATCAATGGAATTGACCTGAAGACCCAGAAATGAGTCCACACATATTGTGTTTGTCACTTGATTTTTGACAAAGAATCCAAATCTATTTAATGGAAAAAGTTTGGTGCTGGTATAACTGGATGTCTACATGTTGAAAAATGCAATTGGATCGATATTTGTCATCATGCACAGAACTCAAATCCAAGTGGATTAAAGGCCTCCACATCAAACCAGTGACACTAAATCAGCTAGAAGAAAAAGTTGGGAAAAGCCTATAACACATTGGTACAGGAGACAACTTCCTGAACAGAACACCAACAGGCAAGGCCTTAATGTCAACAATTAATAAATGGGACCTCATGAGGCTGAGAAGCTTCTTTAAAGCAAGAGACATTTTCAACAGAAAAAAGTGACACCCTACAGACTGGGAAAAGATTTTCACCAACCTTACATCTGACAAAGGTCCAATATCCAAAATATATAAAGAACTCAACAAACTAAACACCACCAAACCAAATAACCCAATTGAGAAATGGGGCTCAGAACTAAACAGAGAATTCTCAACAGAGAAATATCAAATGACTGAGAAACACTTAAAGAAATGCACAACATCTTTAGTTATCAGAGAAATGCAAATCAAAACAACTCTAAGATTCCATCATACAACCATCAGAATGGCTAAGATAAAAAATTCAAGCGACGGGGCTATAGAATGGCTCAGAGGTTAAAAGCACTATCTGCTTTTCAGAATGTCCCAAGTTAAATTCCCAGCACCCACATGGTGGCTTACAACCACCTGTAATGAGTCTACTGCCTTCTTGTGGGGGCAGGTACATGTATGGGCAGAATACTGTATAAATAATAAATAAATCCTTAAAAAAATTCAAGCGACACCACATGCTGGTGAGGATGTGGAGAAAGAGGAACACTCCTTCATTGCTGGTGGGAATGCAAACTACTACAACCACTTTGGAAATATATCTGGCACTATCTTTGAAAATAGGGAATAAGGCTTCCTCAAGATCCAGCTATTTCACTCCTTGGAATATACCCAGAAGATATTCCTGCACACAACAAGGACTTATGCTCAGCCCTGTTCATAGCAGCCATATTCATAATAACCAGTACATGGAAACAGCCTAAGTGTCCCACAGTAGAAGAATGGATAAAGAAACTATGGTACATTTACACTATGGAATACTACTCAGTTATTAAGAACAAGGAATTCCAAAAATTTGTGGATGAATGGATTGAGCTAGAAATGATTATGAGTGAGTTAACCCAGAAGCAGAAAGACTCAAATGGTATATACTCACTTATATTGAGACACTAGCCCAAGGGACGTGTCCCATGAAAGTCTTCACTTACCAGGAAAGTGAGATAGATGAGAGGATATCCTATTGGGACTCTAGGTGAGAGAAGTATGGGAGAATGGGAAAATACAAAGATCCAGAGGGTCCTAGAAACCTACAAGTATAACGCTATGATGAGCAGGTCTGGGCCCAGGAGTTCTGCAAAACCTATGACATCAACCAAGGACAAGACAAGCAGTAAACATTGAACCCCTATTCAGATCTAGCTAAGGGACAAGTCATTCTCTACAGATGAGTGAAGGATGGGGACTGACTTTCACATGAACTCTGGTGCCCTGTACTTGCCCACGTCCCCTTGATGGGGAGGCCCGGTGGCACTCAGGTGAATGATAACAGGCTACCAAGAAGAGACTTTATAACCTTTGATCATATACAGGGGGATGAGGTCCCCTCAGTCACAGTCATAGAGGAGGGGAGTAGGGTGAAAGTGGGAGGGAAGAAGGAATTGGAGGACAGAAAGAATGGGATAACAACTGAGATGTACTATGAATGAAGAAAGAAAGAAAGAAAGAAAGAAAGAAAGAAAGAAAGAAAGAAAGAAAGAAAGAAAGAAA
>OU015747.1:72383489-72414105 GCA_907169655.1 Acomys percivali
AATAATAATAATAATAATAATAATAATAATAATAATAATAATAATAATAATAATAATAATAATAAAATTTAAAAAAGAAAATAAAAGATTCAATGGTGTTTTCCTCACAAAGTACATTTACTTGAATTAGATCCTAAAAACCGACATAAAGATCATGCAAAAATATTAGTACACACACACACACACACACACACACACACACACACACACACACACTAGTGGTAGTAGTAGTAGTAGTAGTAGTAATCATAATCATACTCATAATAATAGTTTCAAAAGCTCTTCAGAGTTGAATAAATGATAATCGCTAAAATGTCATTTAAATTTTAGTTATAACCACTTTCACAGTAGAAAGGGAAAAAAGTACAGACACAGGAAAAGTGGTTCAGTGGGTAAAGCACCTTTGTTAAGATTCCACAAATCACATAAATCCAGGCATACTAGTATATATTTTTTATCCCAACACTTGGATGTTCCAATGGGAGTTGGAGACAGGCCTAGTGGCCTGGCATATGTAAATTCATGGCAGAAATGTGACCGTCTCAAGCAAGATGGAAAATTCAGGCAAAATTTGTCTTTTGACATCTACCCTTGCACTATGGAATATGTATGGATGAAGTTACACACAAACGATTAAAGGAAAAATACAGCAATTGAGGGGCAGTGTAGATACTATTGCTAGGTGCTCTGGGGATGTTTGTGGGTCACTTTTTAACTAAGAGAGGAGAAATGACCATTTTTCCGTTAACCTTTTTAAGACCGAAAATGCCACAGAGGCAAAGATTATCATTTATATAACAAAGGCCTAATATTCTCCCTCCTTTGAAATGTTGTTGGCTTACTTCATTAGATTTAGACAGTGTTAAACAACAGTGAATAGACTCTTATTGGCATTTCAAAACCAATTGGATATGTTATAGTATTTTGCTCTTACTAGACTATTAGTGGAGTTAGGGGCATATTAGATAGTAACCAGCCAAGGTCTCATAGTTGATCAAGGCTGTGTGATATACATGATGGCTGAATTATTTCACGGTGGACACCTAGAATGAGCCTCAATGATATTAGACAGTAGCGACTTAGTTTTAACAGCTGTGCCAGAGATTTGTAATAATATATCATCTACACTGTGTTGGCAGAACAGCGTACACCAATTCTTGATCTGCTCTGAGTTTGCTTTGTAGGCTGCTAGAAAGTTCTATGGCATATTAAGGAAGGATTCCTGTGTGTCCATGCTCACTGCCTTTAAAGGATGCTCTGAGGATTGTGATTTGTTTTGCTGTGATGTGGCAATCTACCAAAGTAAATGAGCCAGGCACAATGCCTATAAATATGCTACACCTTAATGACATATATCCAAATGACCTACTGCATGTCAAATATTTTTTTAATCAAAATCAGGGACATATAGAAAGACATCAAGCAAAAAAAAAAATTAAAACTGCTCTTCAGAAAAAACTGTTCTTTTCAATTAATCAAACCACTTTTTATCATATATATGTTTATGTTCAGATAAGCATGATAAAGAATCTATATAGGTTTTAGGATTTTGATGCATCTCATAAACCATGTATATTTGTGACATTTTAGCTTTACCTGCTTTCACTTCACATGTCCCGCATTATATAACATTAAAAATCCAGCACTAATAGTAATAATGAGAATGTGTGTCAAAAAATCCATGGAGGGAACATATAGTATTTCCATTGTTATCTGAGACTGAGATATCCCAGAATAAACATGTGTTAAAAATATCTTAAATTGTGATGGCTGGAGATCACCTAATGAAATCAGCCTTTCCCATGTGATATTGTTGAATAAAATGAAGGAAGATTGCCAAACACTAAAGCTACCTCAAGCAATGGAGAGCTCTTTAAACAAATAACAAATTAAACCTGTGAAAACATGCAGAATGACATGCTGAAGTCTTTAAAAATGTCTGACATATGTCACATATATAGAAAGAAATACACACATAGAACTCTGTACATACACACAGACCAGGAATCTTATCAGAAAATGTCTCAGATCATAACAGTGTTCCATGTTTGCAAACTTTGAGGTTATACACATAGAATGAATAAGAAATAAGGTAGACTTTTCAACTAATGGGCCTACTATTTACAAGCTGTGTTAGCACATACATGGTAGTTATCAAGGAAGATCTGGAGATATATCACTTTGAAGAAGTAAAAGAAAGGTTTTCCTAAACATTAACTGTTCCTTAAGATAAGTAGAGAATTCATGAAATAAGCATAAGAAGCACAGACTTCACAGAATGATTACAAAAATAGACATGCAGCAAGTATCAACAAGATAAATGTCCACAGTCTATGCTCACACAGAAGAAAAAAAAATTTCCAAAGTTGAGTTGTATTTTTTATCCTGAAAATAATTAGTACATCTGGATTGTATGGCCAATTAAGACATAGAAGCAGCAGCAGCATCAACAAAAACAAACTGACAAGGAAATTTTTCTTTAGGAAACTGACAATTTGAAATTGTTATTGTATAATTTTAATCAGTCATTATAGATATGGTAGATCAAGAAATAGGAGATAAAAAAGAATTAATCAAATAAATTTAATTATAAAAATCTATGGATCTATTAATTAAAAAATATAATATAATGGGGCTGCCTGAGAGAAGGAAAGAAAGTGTAGGTATAGATAGATATAGAAATAATAGACAGATGAATTATTGATAACAGGTAGATAGATACATAATAATAAGCATATAATATATGGTAGATAGAAGATATGTATTAAGATTATAAATAATAAATGCTAAATACATGACAGATAGTAAATACATGAGAGATGGATAGATAGATAGATAGATAGATAGATAGATAGATAGACAGATACATAGATACATAGGTACATAGATAGAGTCAAAAATGGAGCTAACCCATAACATGCCATAATCCTAGTGGATACCAGAGATTAAAATATAAAATATTCCGTGACAAAAATGGATTATCTACATGGGGATTAATAGCCATGGAAGCAACCAGGACCCAGAAACATTACAATCCATTGCTAATGCTCCTGGTTACCATCCAGAATCTTAAAGTCAGACCCTGTCAGTGAAGACACCAAATATTTTAGTCACAGAGCATATAGAAATCATGCTTGTACTAACCTAGAAGCTTCATATCTGCATGGCTAGCTTCCATACTGCTGGAGTTACTATGTATTCTATTGGAGGAGAAATTTCATCATCAATTTGCCCAAGTAGGATCCTTGTGAGTTACTATAACAGAGAGCCTAAATAGACATGCTTAGTGTTCCAAGAGTACCACAAATTATGTCAGAGTAACTAATCACATTATGATTGGCCTTAAAGATTGTTGAACAATCACTAGACAGATCACAGACCCCAGAAGAGAAGCTTTTAGTACTATTCTGCTAAATGTAAACTATTAATGATCTGTAGATGAATACATTTCCCAGACAAAACCTATATGAATGCTTAAGTGTACGTCCCCTGGATGGGGAGGCCTGGTGGCACTCAGAGGAAGGACAGCAGGCTACCAAGAAGAGAATTCATACCCTATGAGCATATATAGGGGTAGGATGTCCCCCTCAGTCACAGTCATAGGTGAGGGAAGTAAGGGGAAAATGGGAGGGAGGGAGAAAATGGAGGATTCAAGGGATGGAATAACAGTTGAGATGTTATAAATAAATTAAAAAAATATATTTAAAAAGAGTACAATTATTAATTGTGGGTTCAACTTGAGAGGATGGAGGGCAAGTTGGTGAAACCTACTTCTGGATGTGTCTTTGAAGATATGTATAGAGATCATTGACAGGTGAATAAGCAAACTCTGTAGGGCAGATGCATTCTGGACATGGAAAGTTATCCCATTAACAGGGATCCAAGACGAATGAAAATGTGGAAAAATGGAAAATATACTTAGTGCATGTGCATGTCTGTCCTTTAATAAGCCTGTATGTTGTTGTCATCTGTAAATATCAGATTTTGGAATCCTCAGACTCAGACTATGATATACCTGGTACTCCCATTATAAAGGATGACAATAAGACATTTTTTCTCACAGGATTCTCCTCCCATGAAAGTTCTGAAGCAAGAGGCCTAAGGTCATAGCAGATATGTGCTATGTAGAGTTGGGAATGACTGTGGGAAAAACAGGGATAGCTATGATTTCTCATAAAATTCTTATGAATATATCATGGTTGAAGATGGCTGTACATATCTGTTTATATGCTAAATAATGAAACGTTGTTTAAATGGTCATCCTGTTTATTTTGTGTGAGCTATATCTCCACATACAAAACTTAAAACATTTTCTGTTTAATTTTTTTGTTTCTAAATTTTAATTGTTTTTAGAATTTCATGTTTTAATTCTGTATTTGCATAATTTCTACCCCTTCTCCTGAGCCAACTCATCTATATTGGCTTTTTAAATTATTATTGTTTTACACACACACAAACATACACACATACCCTCTTGTATGTATGTGTGTAATTCTTGCACTTCTGGCAGTATCATTTCACTTATTTATTCAAAGACAGCAGAGCTACTGTTTTTCATATACTTTTTAAACATCTCCTCTGTACTGTCTACACTCTTTTATACTTCTACCACAATGAACTGACTGGGTCAAATCAATAGGAACAATGAATATTAGCTGTACCTCAAATATTACAAAGTCAGTGGCTCTGGTTCTTAAAGCAGCTCAAAATGGACAAATATGCAAATTACAGGACTGCGTTCTGCAGAGGATACCATCCAGCTAGAGAGTTGGTTGGGGAACTGTTGTGGTATGTGGGTGTATGGTCACGTGTGTATGTGTGTGTGTGTGTGTGTGTGTGTGTGTGTGTGTGTGTGGCCTTATTTGATAAGATAAGTGGCAGAGGAGCTTTGAGTTATACTGCAGGAGGTCTCTTTATCTGAATATTTTATCTAATGTAGCGGTTACACTCCAGGTCTCCCACACAAGTGGGGAAGGGGAAGCTGGCCCTAATCTGATAAGGTGAGCTTTTGTTTGGACCTCAGGGAAGTGAGCCCCTTGTCTCACTCCCACGGAAATTGAATTAAAGCTGATTAAACATAGGGCAGAGATGGGGCTTCTGCTCAGGGAAGCTAGGCCTTGTCCAGTTCCCAAAGGATGATCTGGCTGGAATAAAAGCACATATTTAATCCAGGAGACAGAGACAAAATGTTCTGAGTTCAAAACCTGCCTGGTACACAACAAATATCAGGTAAAGAAAAACTTAGGTCCAGACATGGTGGTACATGCCTTTAATCCCTTATGAAAGTAAAATTAATTTGTAGAAGGAAGCACCCATATTTTAAAGTGATGTCTAATTGTGTGACAGAAAAAGTGACAACTCAGAGAAGATCTAACAAAATAGGGTATGCCAAACACTTATGAGACCAGAAAGGAAAACTGAAGGGGAAGTTTTACACAGAGAGAAGGTAATTCTACCAGGACAGTAATAGCAAGATAGATTGCAGAGAAAGAACTCAGAGGAAGACCAAACAAACCAGAAAAATGAGAGGAAGCCATAAGATTAGAGCAGATTTCTCATTTAGTTTGATGCCAAGCTGACCGATTCCAGGCCTAGAGAAGCCAGATTTAATAAATCAACTGAGATCCACCTGCCTTTGACTCCCAAGTGGTGGGATTAAAGGCATGCACCACCATGATTGCTGTGAGTTAGAAGCCAGCCTGGTCTACAAAGTGAGTCTAGGAGAGTCAATGCTACAAAGAGAAACCCTGTCTCAAACTCTCCCCTCCAAATAATTCAACTGGGATAAGAGTTTGAATCAGCCAGACCAGAACTCAAAAGAACAAGTAAGGCTGAGCTTATTAAGCCGTAAGTCTCAGAGGCTGAAAATATTCTAGGCCTAGGTTAAATTGTATGGAGGCCAGAAGCTTTCAGGACTAGGCCTAGTTTAGCAGAAGGAGGTAGTAAGCATCCTAAACAACAACTGAGCCAGGAGACTAAAAGAACACCAGAAATATGAGCAGCAGGATTCCACAGACTGATGTCCTAGGCTGAAAGAAAACAATGAAAAGAGCTGAGTACTAGCAATCATTGGTTTTTTATATTTTATAATTATTTTCATATTACATATCAATTGTTATCCCATCCCTTGTATCCTCTCATTCCTCCCACACTCCCATTTTCCCCTATGCCCCTCCCCTATGACTGTGGCTGAGGGAGACCTCCTCCCCTTGTATTTGTACATAGGGTTTCAAGGCTACCATGAAGAGACTTGATACCCTATGAGCAATCATTCTTCTTTGCTTCCTGAAGGTGGATGTCATCTTACTAGTTCCTATGATTCCTGTCAATATGCCATCCCTAATACAATGAACTGTCTGCTTTAACTGCAAGACAAAATAAACCACCCACCAGTACATTGCTTATGATAGCAGTTTATCACAGCAGTGAGAAAAGTAACTAATAAATATTATTGAGAATTAAATAATAAACAAATATATACATATGCAGTCCTGAATGTAGTCACAAGTCAGTCTACCCACTGTCAATTGTGGCCAGGTTAAAATCAGTTCAGTAAATTTATTTTTAAGTAACTATGAAAATAACTGTACAGAGCAAGGAGAGTTGGTGGAAAGTGCACAACTTAATAGTAACTAGCTGGAAGCCTCTTTGTGTCAGACATAGTAAAGGATGGTGCATTAAGATGGATTAAGAAAACTTAGATTCTAAAGACCTGTGATAATATGTCCGATTAACCAAAGGGTTGATTTGCTAAGGTTTTTGCATATCGACACGCATTATTTCAGAAAGGTGACTGGCCAGAGAGAAGAAGCCACAGACTTAATATTAACAGGATTCCCCTGAGACATAAACCAGCACTTTTCTTGCTGAAAAGCTCTTCTGTCCTTCTGGAGCAAGCCAGTAAATTTAAGCAAGAAATGAAAGGTTCTCTTCTAGGAGTACATAATACATAAAGACAAAAACATCAGCTATAAATCAATGAATATTGATTTAAGTAAATAGATTCATTGCCCTCTCTTAAACCTTCCTCAGAGGTGAGTAGAGTAGAGTCCCTTTATTTTAAACTTGTTGACTTTGCATTTCTTAGCAAAAATTCAAAGGAAGATATCCTCAAAGTTAAATTGTCTGTATTCTCTTAGAGTTTCAGATTTTATCAAGTACTATTCATGTCCACAGCAAAGCTGAATGGAGGGTTTCTGCTGCTGAGCAGGATTTTCTGGAAGGCAATTGTTTTTCCCATGATTCAAAATGTAGCCTTGTTGAGATTCTTCCAGCAGGAAGACCTAAGGCAGCATGCCCAAGAAGCAGAGTATTGTGCCACTTTCCGGATAGCTTCCACATGAGTCCCCAGTGTCACCTTGGTATTAGGTGACACTTTAGAATGGCTCATAGCTGAAGAAGCTGCAGCATGTGAGTTCTGACACTACAAAGGTCAGTGTTACACTGAGCATGTTCCATGATCATTTTTCAGTTATTTATATTCTCTTTGGTCAGTTCATTTTTACTTTACAACTCAAGATACTTATTGTTTTGCTTTCAGTCTACCTTGGTAAACCACTAGAGTTTCTGTAACAAAGAGAAGCACAGATAAATGGTTTCTTATGAAAGTATGAGTAACTGATGGGAAACTGATAGATCACTGAAGAAAACATCTCCATCATTAACAACCTATTTTTCCTCAGAAAGTATTAAGACATACTGCATTCTTTTCCACAGCAACAATTTACTAGGTATCTATCCTCAGGAAAGGGTAGAGCATCCTGGGCCCCTCACTCATCCATGAGGGAACATTAATGTGCTCAATTAAACTGGGAAAAAAACAGAGATCTCTGAGTGTGAAGGAGGCCCCCTCACTTCAGACGAACATAATTCAGAGTGGCTAGGGACACAGTTAATTAATTAAGTGTCACCAACCTGTGCCATGCCAGAGGCTTCAGGAAACTGTGTCCCATGAACACAAATGACCACTTTCATAAGCTGTAAAAGAGTTGGACAAAGAACTTTTTATTAAAAATTATTTTAAAAATTTAAGAGAATGCATGCAAGCAAAGTTCTTTTATATCAGGAGTGGATTCCAGGAAATGAGCACAGTTGAGGGTTTATTCTCAGGGGCTAATATGACTGTATGTGACTGAGATACGAGGAGTGAGCTAGTTAATTTAGTTCTACCTGCTCCACTCAAGGGTTTTATGTACATCTCCATCCTAGGTATCTGACTAGAACTTTGATCACATCATCACATAGTATTTCCAGGGAGTGATGCTCACTTGGGTTTTTAAAGTAGAAGGATAAGAAAACCAGCAAGAAAGCGACACAAGAATCAGTGTTCTTAACCATTTTTTGCTTCGAGAAAGTAAGTATAACTAAAACAATGAACAAACAAACGTGATGACACTACCAATTTCTGGCCATGGATATGAAGCAGAACTGTTCATTTTTTTTAATTCTCTCCATAAAACTGTCTGATGGCTCTTTTCTTCTATTTTTATCACAATTGTTCTGGTTGTCTCCGGCTAATCAAAGATACTGGGAGTTCAAGAAGGTAACTGGGCCTACAGGTTTCTCCACTGAATTGTATTCATCAAGTTTTCTGAACCCAAAGTTTACAGTATACCATTTGCATTATATAATTATTTCAGGGCAAAGTTCCTATGATCATGCATTTGGGTGTTTGAAAGTCAACAAAAGATTCATATGTAGCCTATCTCCTCTCCAGATTGAGACACATAATTAAGCTGTCATCCTCTCTGTGCACTGTGTGCTGGAAACAAAGCCAATAATCAGCTAGCCAATGAATTCAGGCAAAGTACTTCATACCTGCAATGAGTTTCATGAAATAGTGGAATTTTTTTTTTCTTTTTAGAGAAAAATCTTGTTCCATTTCATTGGCACATACTGGGGCAAGAAATTTCCAGCTATCCTCCTCCTTCCATAGGTGTTATTGTCACAGTTATTCCAGTTGTGGGCATTAGTATGGGTAAGTTAACTGACAAGCCCTTCAGTGATTCTAGTTCATCTGGGAGATCTGGAGGGGATTTTCTTGCTTTGTTAGTGTGGGGAGACTCACCTTAACCTTTGCAAGGACCATTTCTTGAGCAAGGGTTGCTGATTCATACAAATTAGATGAAGGGAGTTGAGAATTCTCATTAATTCATTGATCCTTGCTTTCCATTTGTGAGATTCACATGAACATCTGCTGTCAAACCCTGCTGCTTCGATTCTATCCCAAAATACACTATATTTTTTATCTACAATCCTGGAGAAACCTTTTCTCTCTTAAGTTGTTTGTGTTAGAGCTAAGAATAGAAACTAAGACTGTAGTATTCACCTTTCCCAAACCTACTTTATTTGGGGTTCTTTAATGCATATATCTCCCTTCCAACCCACCTATCCTAGAAGGGAAAGAAAAGAGGTTAATGGGAACAGGAAAGGTAGACCTTGTTGAATTCTGTTGATGGGAACAATTATGTTGCCATAGTATGCAGAATTTTCTCAGAACAGCAATTCCACCAAAGTTGCTGCTGGATCCTGGAACAGCAGCCAGAACCAAGAGCCTCAGCCAGAGCCTCGAGCCATGAAGTCTTATGTAGAATTATCTTCTCTTAGAGCATCTTGAAGTAGACTGATAAACAGCCAAATACCAAGACCCAAAAGTGCCAGCCTCCTGTTTTGGGCATACATATATCATCTCAGTGTCTGTACTAGGATATGTTTCAGCTGGAAAAAGCAACCCCCCCCCCCAAAGAGGTGGTTAAACTTATAAGTCAATAAACAGCACTTGCTCTCTCTCACACGTCTGTTCCTTATCCCGTACTTGGGATAAAAACAAAAACATGTTTACATCCACTACATAAGACAGGTAGTTACACAAAACATTCTTCATGTAACACTTAACAATACTTCTTCCTAAGAAAGAACCATGCCTTTAATGCTTACCTACCTACTTGAAGGCAAACAGTCTCAATTCATCAAAAGACCAAATAGAAAAATTTCTGCTTCCAAGACACCCACCTTAATCAAGCCCCTGATGCTCAAAGCTACCTCATTTGCTCTAAAATAAAACTTATTTTCAAATTCCTATGAGACTCTTGTGGGATAAAATGAGGACAGATGGGTTTGTGCATAAACATCAAGGTTATTAAAATTTTTCATAAACATGTGAATATGTAGCCTCAGGTTTATGAAAAATACTTAGAGATTTATTAATAGGTAACTACCTATATGAAAAAATAAACTTTGTCTATTTTCTTTCAGACTAACGAGGTCTCTGGCAGAAATAAAGAGTTTTAACTGAGGCACACTGTCTGCCCAGCATAGAGATGTGGGCTCTGTCCAGAGGTCTACTGTGGTATATGTGCTTAGGATAATATCAATTAAAGCTTTGGTAATAACACAGCTGATTGGTTCATAATTGTAATGAGGTATCTTATTTCTCGGGATGACCAAGTTCTTAAAATGTTAAGACTATTGACTAGTGTCTAGTTAAATCAGTGATATACCTCAGCTTATGTTTAAAATGGGAACTAATAGCGATTCTAGGTTAGACCATATTCTGAGCTAAGACCTCATTCCAAGCCTTACATTGAAGGACTCAAACACCAGCATTTGCCTTACAATGCCATTTTCTTTTGCAGATTAAATAAGATGGATTTAAGTTCAGGTTCTTGTTTACTAAAGCAAGAATCAAGCAAAGTTAAAAGAGGATTCCATAAACAGTCAACAATTATCTAGTTTATCTCTTCAGCCTTTTTTTATTTTTATTTTTAAAATAGATATTTTAATGACATCAATTTTTATTTTTTTTAATTTAGAGAACATTGCATTGACACATTCAAATAACTTTTAATCAAAGACTTAATGGTTTCTTCAATATAAGTCCACAAATATGTGTAAGGGAAGAGCTCTATCATAATGAGAATATTTCTATCTATTGAGCATCATACTCTACTGAGCTTTATTTACGAGTAAGCAGCTTTAAGTTCAAACTTAAACAGTTTCTTAGGCAACTTCTCATTACTAGTCACCCACCTCTTCACTAGCTTCAAAAACAATTGCTTTACTATAATAAAGAATGGATTCTATATCTGTATGGACACATGCCATTACCCTGTCTGACCCAAAGAAGTAGGACCAATCAGTCACTCTGCTAAGGGAAAAAATTCTTAGCAAGATTTCAGCCTTTTTAAAAATCAGACATGCAAATTAACTTATAAATCTCCAGTATTTCCATGTTTTCCAGACCTTCTTCACTGTCTTTGTTTAGACAAAATCTCACTTTTCATACAACTCAATGGACAGTGAATTCCACCCAGACATTTATTTTTATAGACTTTTAATGTAAGCATAAAACAGAGGCAGTGTTTCAGATTGAATCTTATAAATCACAATTTTAGGCTGGCAGATTTCAAGACACTTTGCCTTTTCTTATGCTTTTGTCATTGTCATTAAATCAAGCAAATATTTACACATTTTGATAGAAACAGATAAAAGGCAGCATTCATTTGTATATGCTAAGGGGTGCCTAAATGAATTGTTAGGATTCAGCCTCATATATACATTTAAATTGCAGATAGATACTAAGGGAAGATAAAGTTCAGAATATATGTATATAGATAAAGCAAATGAACTTCCAGTATTGAAATAGTATTGTGGAAGTCACAAAAGGTTTAAAAAACTACTTGTTAATTTGGATTTCAAAATGGATATTTCATTGTTTTGCAGAAAGCTTCTACCTATTATATAACTTTAGGGTTTTAGAGTCTAAGCTCAGAAGTTGGAGTTAAGTGTAATTGTTCTTAGAATCTTCTAACTTGTATTATCCTTGGTATATTTGTTTCCCTAGCAAAAGAATGCATGCAAGAAGCCTTTTAAAAGCAAGGTGGGATAGAAACCGATATTTTCAGAAGTATCATTTAAGGTACTGGAGGAATAATACTGTCATATTGACAGTGCAGGAGGCAGGACGATTTCTGTATTAGAGTAGGAGGAGGTCTAATAGGAAGAGATGGAAAAGATGAATGGAAGTATACTAGGAGGGATTTGCATGGGTCAAGGTTTATAGTTATTTTTGAAATTTTGGGAATTCATGAGAGATGTATTATTCAGATTTTCAGTATGAAATAAAAACACACATAAACTTGTTCAACTGAAAAATAATTTAACAGATCATTTCAAGAGTTTAAACCATGAGCCGAGGAGAACAACAGGTTTGTCGAGAATTTAGGAATTAATAGTGATTGAAAGTTCGATCACTTGATTAAATGTGATTAAAGTTATCAGAGAAAGTAAGAAAAAGCATTTGGACAGAAACTCTATCTACCAGAGCTGTATATCTAAGGACACAAAGAAAAAAAGGGAAGAAAGGTATACCATAACTTTCCCCTTCTCTTTTAAATGGAGGTGGATGATGTGGCTTTTATGTGCTATTATTTTAGCCTGAGGATCACAAACTAAAAGGGATGATGAACAAAGAAATTGTACACACAACAGTGGAATTTCATTGAGCCATGAAGGAAAATAAAATTAAAATGTATTCAGGAAAGTTAATAAAAGTAGTTCACTATATTAAGTTAGTAAGCTAAACTCAGAAAATGCAAATCCCATATGTTTTTCCTCTTAGATTTGTGTGTTTTTATGCATGTATAAAGGGATATGAAAAAGCAATAGAAGAAATCATGAGAAAGGAATAAAAGTCCTTAAGGATCAGGAACAAACAAAGAGAGGAAATGAAACTTATTGACATAAAAGCAAAAATTGAATTATTGAAGGAAGAAGGAGACAAGTAAGCCTAGTTGAGGGGAAACAGAGAAGGGGGACAAATAAGATGAAATTGTGGGGCTGAGATGGCTAGTGTTTAAGAATGTTTAAGATACAATATTGCAAGGAGATTCCAAATTGGCATCGAGCAATATGCACCGTATCGGATCTACTCTGAGGAGATCAGGGATGTGAATGGAGCCACAGACTGCTGGACCTTGAGAACTGTAGGTGAGTGAAGCCCCAAACTCCGCAGACCACCAGTGGGCCTACCCCCAGAACAAGCAACATCCCACAGGTGGTAAACGCACTCCCCAAACTCTGGAACAGAATCCACATGCAAACTACAGCCAGCATATAAAACACAAACTCGCTGTTTGTGGAGGGGATTTTTTAGAGCCCCCAGCCAGAGGAGTCTCAGGGAATAGGGTGAAACTGCCCTTGGATCCCTCCATCCACACCTCACCAACTACAGAGGTCACCCACCCAGGCCAAGTGGAAACACAGGTGGCGGGACCAACCAAAAACAGCTAGGGTGGGCGTGCAGCTTGTGGGCCATCCTGGGCCCAACCTAATGCCAGACATAATGGACTGAGCCTGCAAACAGGGGCAATTAGAAACCAGGTTCGACTGCTTCCACAGGCCTAAAGGGAGACATGGGTCATGCTGACAGTATCTAAATGGTAACCGAGGGCAATCTAGGAGACTCCTTGATTACTGGGGTGGGAAGAACAGACACCTCGGCGACCGCCAGCGCTCTGAAACAATATTGTCTTATCCACCCAGCCACAGGGCACTGACCTGAACTCCCCAAAGGAGAGATCCTAGCTGGGTCAACTGACCCAGGCATTACAGGAACTCTCACATTATCGGGAGACATGGTTCATGCTTGCAGTGTCTAATTGCTGACCTAGAGTAATCTCGGAGCCTTCCAGCCCTGCAGGAAGAGCAGACACCTTGGGCAACCACCAGCACTCTGAAACTGTGTTGTCTCTGGCCACCCAGCCACAGGGCACTGACCTGAACTCCCCAAAAGAGAGATCCTAGCTGGATCAACTGGTCAAGGCACGGCAGGAACTCTCATGTAATCAGAAGACATGGGTTGTGTTTTTAGTGTCTAATTGCTGACCTAGGATGATCTCCAGGCTTATAGTTCTGGGAGAGGCTGGACACTACTACAGGGTATAATGACAGATCTGAAAGACAGCTACAGCCCAGAAGATCTGATCCACCTGGGATCTTGGCTACAAAGAGACAGGAAGGACAGGCAGCAGGGATCAAACTACACAACCAGAGCACTTGTGTATTGACCTTATTCTAGGTCCCAAAACTGCTGATCTGAATTACAGCATTAAGGTGAAAGGGTCCAAACAGAAACCTACTTTGGTTGATTCAGCCTGGAGACTAAAGTGTAGAGAAAAACCTCCAGGAGTGAAAAATGGATCACCTGACTTTTCCAGTGAAATACTCCCAGATCCCCACAGGCAAGGGTACACCACCTATAATCAGTCAACAACTATCCACTCTCAACCAGCAAAGGTCACTACAAACTACCTTCCAGTATCAGAGTCACCAAAATGACAAGAGGACAGTGAAAGAATGCTAACAAAAAACAAAACAGTTCGGCATCTCCAGATCCTAGCATTCCCAATGAAAACAACCTGAAGAACCTAACAGCAATGGATAGTCAAGAAAATGACCTCAAGTCCTTAGTGAGGAAGATGATAATGGAAGAAGGAAAATCTGTAAGCAAATGCAGGAGAAGGCAAACATGAGAGCTGAAGATTTAAAAGAGTCATATAAAGAGGCAATTGAAGAATTTCAGATAAATATAAAGAACCAGATGAAGGAAACCATTAAGACAATTCAAGACCTGAAGATAAAAATGGAAGCTATGATAAAGGAACTCACAGAAGGAAAACGTGATTAAGAGGCATCAGAGAAGAAAGCAAGCATCTCAGAGGTGGCCTTATCTAACAGATTGCAAGAAATGGAAGAAAAAATATTGGGACTTGAAGATACAATCACAGAATTAGAAAGAGCCATCAAGGAAAATGTTAAATATAACAAGTTCCTGACACAGAACATTCAAGAAATCAAAGACACCATGAAAAGATGAAACTTGAGAATAATAGATATTGATGAAAGAGAAAACAACCGACTCCACAGCCCAGAAAATATCTTTAATAGAATCATAGAAGAAAATTTCTCCAATTTGAAGAAAGAGATGCATATGAACATACAAGAGGCCTACAGAACACCAAACAGAGTAGACTTGAAAAGAAAGTTTTCCCGCCACATAATAGTAAAAACACAAAATATACAGAACAAAGAAAAAATATTAAAAGCGGCAAGAGAAAAGGGCTGAGTAACATATGATGGCAAACCTATGAGAATTACTCCTGACTTCTCAACAGAAACCATAAAAGCCAGAAGGGCCTGGACAGAGCTTTTGCAAACCCTAAGAGAACACAGAAGCCAGGCAAGATTACTATATCCAGCGAATCTATCAATAACCATTGATGGAGAAAACTAGATATTCCATGACAAAAACAAATTCAAACAGTACCTAGCCACAAATCTGGCTTTACAGAAGTTACTAGAAGGAAAATTCCACCCAAAGGGTCAAACCACAACCAAAACTACATAGGAAATAGATAACTACACTATCACAAAATAACAAGATCACAAAATCTCAACTTTACAAATACCAAAAATGAAGGGACGTAGCAGTCACTGGTTATTAATATCTCTCAACGTCAATGGTCTCAATTCTCCAATAAAAAGACACAGACTAACTGAGTGGATGCATAAACATGACCCAACATTCTTCTGCATTCAAGAAACACATCTCAACCACAAGGACAGACATTGCCTCAAAGTAAAAGGTTTGGGAAAAATATTCCAAGCAAATGGTCACAAAAACAAGCTGGGGTAGACATTCTAATATTTAATAAGATAGACCAAAGTTAATCAAAAGGGATGATGAAGGATACTTAGTATTTGTCAAAGGTAAAGTCAACCATGAAGACATCATGATTTTGACCATCTATGCTCCTAATACAAGGGCACCCACACTGGTAAAAGAGCTATTAATAAAGCTTTAACCACTCATCGATACCCACACATTAATAGTGGGACGTATAGACGTCTACTCCTCTTGGGTGTTTCTTTATCTTTTTTTTCTAGAGCTTCCAGATGTGTTGTTAAGTTGTTTATGTGGGATGTTTCCATTTTCTTTTTAAAAGCACTTAGTGCTATGAATTTTTCCTCTTAGCACTGCTTTCAATGTATCCCACAAATTTGGGTATGTTGGTCCATCATTTTCATTGGAATTTAGGAAGTGTTTTATTTCTTCCCTTCTCTTCCATGACCCATGTGTCATTAAGTAGAAAGTTGTTTCATTTCCAAGTGTTAGTATGTTTTTTGTTATTTCTGTTGTTGTAGAAGTCCAGCCTTAGACCATGGTGATCTGATAAAATACAAGGTATTATTTCAATCTTCTTGTATCTGTTGAGGTTTACTTCGTGGCCAACTATGTGATCAATTTTAGAGAATGTTCCATGGGGTGCTGAGAAAAAGGTATAATCCTTTGCGTTTTGGTGGAAAGTTCTGTAGATATCTGTTAGATCCATTTGTTTCATAACATTGGTTAATGAAGTTATTTTCCGGCTTATTTTTTATTCAAAGACCTATTCTTGAGTGAAAGTGGGGTATTGAAGTCTCCCACTATTAATGTGTGGGTATTCATTTTTAAAGTTCTGGAGAGGTCAGGAATACAAGGCACTTATCGAAACATAATAAAGGCTATATACAGCAAACTAAGAGCCAACATTGAATTAAATGGAGACATACTCAAGGAAATCCCTCTAAAACCAGGGAATAGGCTACCCTCTATTCCCATAGCTCTTCAATAGTTCTTGAAGTTCTAGCCAGAGCAATAAAACTTTAAAAGGAGATCAAGGGAATCCAAATGGGAAAGGAAGAAGTCAAATTATCCCTATTTGCAGATGATATGATAGTGCATATAAGTGTCCCCCAAAATTCCATCAGAGAACTCCTACAGCTGATAAACACCTTTAGCAAATTAGCAGGATACAAAATTAACTCAAAAAAAGTCAATAGCTTTCCTATATACAAAGGACAAACAGGCAGAGGAAGAAATTAGGAAAAAATCCTCCATTCATAATATCCGCAAGCAATATAAAATATCTAGGAGTAACTCTAATCAAGCAAATGAAGGACTTATTTTTAAAAATCAAAAATGTTAAACCTCTGAAAAAAGAGATTGAAGATGACATCAGAAGATGGCCTGATTTACCTTGTTCGTATATCGGGAGAATTATCATAGTAAAAATGGCCATCTTACCAAAAGCAATTTACAGATTCAACGCAATCCCTATCAAAATACCTACAAAATATTTTGAAGATATTGAAAGATAAATTCTCAAATTCATATGGAGAAATAAAAAGCCCAGAATAGCAAAAAAATCCTACACAATAAAATCCTCCGGAGGAACCTCCATACCTGATCTCAAGCTGTACTACAGAGCAAGTGTAATTAAAACAGCATGGTATTGGCACAGCAACAGGCTGTTGGATCAATGGAATCAAATTGAAGACCCAGAGATGAATCCACACACATTTGCTCACTTGATTTTTCACAAAGAAGCCTAATTTATTCAATGGAAAAATGATAGCATCTTCAACAAAGGGTGCTGGTCTAACTGGAGGTCTACATGTAGAAAAATGCAATCAGACCCTTATTTGTCACCATGCACAAAACTCAAGTCAAAGTGGATTAAATACCTCAACTTAAAACCAGAGACATTAATTCAATTTGAGGGAAAAGTGGGGAAGAGCCTGGAACACATAGGCACAGGAGACAACTTCCTGAACAGAACATCAACTGCCCAGGCCTTAATGTCAACAATTAATAAATGGTACCTCATGTGGCTGAGAAGCTTCTGCAAGGCAGGAGATACTATCAGCAGAACAAAGTGACAGCCTACAGACTGGGAAAAGATCTTCACCAATCCTTCATCTGACAAAGGTCTAATATCCAAAATATATAAAGAACTCAATAAATTAAACACCACAAAACCATACAACCCAATTGTGAAATGGTGCTTGGAACTAAACAGAATTCTCAACAGAGGAATATCAAATGGCTGAGAAACACTTAAAGAACTGCTCATCCTGGTTAGTCATCAGAGAAATGCAAATCAAAACGACACTGAGATTCCATCTTACACCCATCAGAATGGCTAAGATTAAAAACTCCAGTGACACCACATACTGGCAAGATGTGGAGAGAGAGAAACACTTTGAAAAGCTATCATGCTTTCTCAGAAAACTGGGAATAGGGCTTCCTCAAGACCCAGCTATTCCACTCCTTGGAATATACCCAGAAAATGTCCTATCACACAACAGGGACATATGTTCAACCATGTTCATAGCTGTTTTATTCATAAAAGCCAGAACATGGAAACAGCCTAAGTGTCCCTCAGTAGAAGAATGGACTACAAAACTGTGGTACATTTACACTATGGAATACTACTCAGCTTTTAAAAACAAGGAATTCCTGAAATATGTGGACAAATGGATTGAAGTAGAAATGATCACAATGAGTGAGTTCACCCAGAAGCAAAAAGAGACAAACGGTATATACTCACTTATATCAAGACACTAGTACAAGAGATACATTACATAAAAAACTTTACTTACTAGAAAAGTGGGTCAGAGAAGAGGGCATCCTATTGAGATTTTAGTTGAGAGTAGTGTGGAAGAATGGGGAAATAGAAGGATCCAGAAGGTCCTAGAAACCCATAAGAAGAACTTTATGACAGACAGATCTGGGTCCTGGGGTCCTCCTCAAACTAAGACACCAGCCAAGAAGAATATAGGCAGTAAACTTCGAACCTCTACCAAGACTTAGCCAACGAACAGGATATTCCTCACTGTTGAGTGGAGAGTGATATCTGACTCTCACATGAACTCTGGTATACCCTTTTTTGACCACGTCCCCTGGATATAGAGGCCTGGTGGCACTCAGAGGAAGGATAGCAAGTTACCAAGAAGACACTCGATAATCTAAGTGCATATATAAGGGGAAGAGGTCTCCCTCAATCACAGACATCGGGGATGAGAGAAGGGGGGATGCGGGAGTGAAGGAGGAATAGGAGGATACAAGGGAAAGGCTAACAACTGAGATGTAATATAAATAAATTAATTAAAAAATAAAAAATAAATAAAAAATCTTCTAGGATCTAAAAGCAAAACAAAACAAAACAAGCCAAAACAAAACAAACAAAAAAAAAAAAGATAAAATATTGCCTGAGCTCATATTCCCAGCACCTACTTAAAAAACTAGACTAGGAGTAATACAGTGGTAACCACAGTGACATGGGCCAGGGATGGAGATGAGATGATTATGAACCCTAGTGGAGAACAGACTACTTCAGTTTGAATTGGAGACATGATCCTGTTTTAAGGGGGTAAGGTCGTAAATGGACTAGGACAACCTGTGTGTCTCTTGACTCTTTATGAATATATAGGTAAATGTCCATGCATATTCATGTATGTATCAAACACAGACACACACACAGAGCGGGAGAGAGAGAGAGAGAGAGACAGAGACAGAGAGAGTGAGAGGAGAGATCTTCCATTTATACATGTCGTAATAATAAAACTAGGTTGTCTATAGTCTTCCTTAAACTAATAATCGAAAATCTGCTACACATTTGAGTGAACACTTCGTTTGTGGAAGAAAAAGAATGCAATGAATTTAAATCCAACGAATAAATTAATATCTGAAATAAACACACAAAATAGTGACAATACATAAAGTATAATTCCCAATTTTGTGCAGAGCCACTTCTTATTTCTTTCTAAACGCATCAAGCTGTGCTTCATACCAGTTACAAAGGGAATAAAATTAAATATGTCTAAATATTTTAGAAGTGTAACAGACATTTGTTACCTATGGAAAAACATGTGTAGTTAAGTGAGATAATTTGTCAATCTGTAGCAAATGCATCACAAAATAATCATTGCCATCATACTTAGAAAGACTTGGTAGAAGAAGCTAACTTCTTTGAAATTTTTATTCAAAGAAAGAAATTAACCCTTTCTTTCTCTTCATAATTTTCATTCAGTTATTTTGACCACCCACCTCCCTCAGGCTGTCCTCTCTCTCCCCCACCTGTGTATGTGTGTGTGTGTTTGTGTGTGTGTGCACGTGCACATGTGTGCACACATATGCACTCAGTGTACAGGTGCTGTTCCTATTTGGGTGTTCATATGTTTGATGATGCATGTTTGTTTGAATGAATATGAAGGCAAAGATAGACGCAGGGAATCTGCTTCAATCACTCACCACAATATTTATCAAAGCAAGGTCTCTCATTTGAATGCAAAGTTAGTCTATTTGGCTAGTTTAGGTAGTCAATTTATGCTATCCTTTGGAATCTTCTGTTACTCCTTAATTGCCAGAGTATTTGTTGTCAAGCTTTTGTAATGTTAAGTAGGTACTAAGCATCCAAACTCTGGTTTTCATTTAGCTAGTAACTACGTATTGCAAGCTAAGTATGTACCAGATGCTTTAGGAGACTTTGATGATATGGCAAGAAAATTTCTTGACTCTCTATAACTTGCACTTTTGGAGGTTTATGAGATTTTACTGTATCCTCAACATTTGTTTTCAAACAGCGAATGTCAAGCTGTATATAAAAATGCCATATTTCATAAGATAGGGTGAAAATTGAGATTTCAATAGGGTCTATATAACTACAGGCATCAATTCCAACACTTCTCAAAGTCAAATGAGTCCCCTGTCAGGCCAGTCTGGATAGTCTAATGAAAATGTTTCTACTTCTTTTAAAAGAAAACATGCTGCAAAGCCAGGACAAGTGTTCTAATGGAAGTGCAATTTTGAGGTCATAGTTAAATCTTCTGTTATGTTGAAACACAAGATTCAATTAAATGTATGTATACTTACATAGAAATACCCAATTATCATGAAAATGCTTTAATACACTGAACATATTTATGAAAATCATGTAGGGAAGAGATAAGCTCACAGACAACCTGCTTTGGGAGCACAGGGTGCCTGAGTGATGTCCACCACCAAATGAAACTGGGTGTACTGATGAACTCCTTTAATACAAGTCCTTGGTGAGTGGAGGTAAAGTTCAAGTGCATCTTCAGTGATATAGGGTATTTGAGACAAGTCTCAGGACATAAGACCTTGCCTCCAAAGGAGGGGAAAAGGAAAAAAAAAAACCCAGAGTGCTGACATAAGAAATACTAAAGTAGAAGAATGGATAAAGAAACTGTGGTACATATACACTATAGAATACTACTCAGCTATTGAAAACATAGAATTCCCGAAAATTGTGGATAAATGGGTTGAGCTAGAAATGATCATAATGAGTGAGTTAACCCAGAAGCAGAAAGACTCAAATGGTATATACTCACTTATATCTGCATACTAGCCCAAGGGGCATGTCCCACGAAAGCCTTCACTTACCAGGAAACTGGGACAGAGGGGAGGACATCCTATTGTGACTCTAGATGAGAGAAGCATGGGAGAATAGCAAAGTAGAAAGATCCAGAGGGTCCTAGAAACCTAAAAGTAGAACATTATGAAAGGCAGATTTGGGCCCAGGGGTCCCGCTCAAACTAAGGCACCAGCCAAGGACAATACAGGCAGTAAACTTTAAACCCATACCCAGATCTAGCCAATGGGCAAAACATTCTCCACAGTTGAGTGGAGAGTCGGGTATGACTTTCACATGAACTATAGTGCCTCACATTTGACCATGTCCCCTGGAGTGGGAGACCTGGTGGCACTCAGAGGAAGGACAGCATGTTACCAAGAAGAGATTTGATACCCTATGAACATATACAGAGGGAGGAAGTCCCCCTCATTAACAGTCATAGGGGAGGGGAATAAGGGGAAATAGGAAGGAGGGAAGAATTGGAGGATACAAGGGATGGGACAACCATTGAGATATAACAAGAATAAATTAATAAAAAATTTAAAAATTAAAAAAATAAATACTAAAGCTAATTGCTGCCACTTGAGTCAATTCTCTAATTGTACCAAAGATACACAGAGTAAGCTTTAAGAAGCCATCTGGAAGTCAGGCTGCAAAGTTGTAGCTGACTTTCTGAACTTGGTTTAGTTTAATATGATTTGGACCTCCAGGTCTCAGATTGAGACTTAATTCTTTACTAAAGCTGTATGGGCAGATGCACTCAGGAAAGAACTTGTGACATCATGACAGCTTACCGTCGACATTAATAACATGTTTTCTGACTGTTTTCCGGATTGGATTTATCCCCAGAAGAACGTGTTGTAAAGGTAGGAGCTAGAATTCTCTCATCAATAGTGGAATCTGGAGATCACACACAGGCATCTTTTTGTTTTTCTATATTACACTTCTCCAGGATTTGAGTATATTACTTAGGACCCTGTTCGTGGACATATCAACTTTGCAGAGCTGTAAGCCCAAAAAACTCTCACTTCTTTATAAATCACCCCATCTTATAGAGTTATAGGTAGGATGCAATAAGAATGAACAACAGATAGTCATGGTGGTTCACACCTTTAATTTCAGAATGCAGGGAGTCAGAGGCAGGAGGGTCTCTTTGTGTTCATGGTCATCCTCATCTAAAAATCGAGTCCAGGACAGCCATGCCTACACAGAGAAACTCTGTCTCAAAATAAATAAATAAATAAAACACACACACACAAAAAAAAACAGAAAAGCAAAAACAAAAACAAAACAACAAACAAACAAGCAAAAAGCCTGGAGAATGCAAATTTTATGTTAATTAGTAATGTGTTCTACATAATATATTTTTAAGCCTATACACATTAGAATAATTGACTTTGGACGCTCTAAGAAAAATTAAAAGTGATATTTTCACCTGCTTTCTTTATAGAAGAGAAAAGGAACATACAGGACATGTTTAGCCTGAAAATGTTTGCCACTTAAACAGTAGACATGGTTTGAAACCATAGTATTGACTTTAAAAGACAGTGTCATTCTGTGTGATCACACATTTATATATCCAGGACTTTCGGAAGGCAGACAGGAGACACATAAAACTTTTAGTATGGACAAGTAGAATCACTAACTTAAAGGTCAAAATGAGACATTGTGTCTCAAAAAATAATATGAATGATTTGGAGGAATAGCATCACTGGATTTCACACACATGCACCTATAGCAGCAAACATGCACACAGATGCACAGGACCTAATAGAACGAAGGCAGGCTGACAGAGACAGGAAGGGAGAAGGAGACAGGGCAAGAGAGGATAAAGGGAAGAAGGGAAAAGGAGGGGAGTGGAGGGCAGAGGGAACAGAGGGAAGGGAAATGAAACAGCGAACAGCTGAGCTTCAGCCTGTGTCCAAAGCACCTCACAGCCAAAAGATTATTTGAGCTGAGGGAAACACTGCTCTGAACAGAAATATTTTTTAAGTTGCTTTGAATTTTACTTTGATAAAGCTATGTTTTTATTCTCACAGGAGCAAAATACTTTTCACAATATACATGTCGCAAAGGAATGAGCTACTTCAAACTGTGTTCTGGATAGGATGAAATGAAGGGAACCAGAACAACCTTAACTTCCAAAGTCTGCACAGTCTGATTGAACCTGCTGAGAGTCACAGTGAGAGAAATGGTCTCCAGCACAGCAAACACATTCTGTATGCAGTTGGTCTATTCTGTGCTTAAGGGAAGCACTAAGGGTTCCCTATATAAGCTCAACATGCATTCATGACCAAGTGCCATCATGTTTTATCTTTATTTTATTTATTGTAAGGTGATAACTAGGTGCCAACACTTAGTGTTCTCCTGCCCTTCTCCACTAGTATTCTCAATAGTGGGAACAGAGTTCATGGCATATAAGCAGCTCATATAAGCAGTTCATGACATATAAGAGCACATATGTAGTCATTAAATCCATGCATTAAAAGTAACATGGGAATCTAAAATAACAGCAAAGAAAATCATTTGACTTTGTTTTTAATTGGGTTTATTAAAAATATAATTATTGTAAAAAGATAAAATTAAGAGCATTAAAATGATTTTATATACTTATATTTAATCAAAGAAACTATAATAAATTTAAATTCTCAGCAGAAATATAAAGAATGATATAAAAACTGTTCTTTTTAAAATGTATTTTGTGTATGCTACATATGTTTTCCTGTCGCTGTCTATGCATGTGTAGACTCATATACATTAAAGTCAGAAGTCAAAATCTGTTGTCTTCCTCCATCCGTTCTTATTTTCTTTTTGATAATCAATATATTACTGAACCTGGTGCACAGATTCATATACCTTTGCTGGCCTCAAGGCTGCAAAAGACATTTCTGCTTCCTCTCCCCAGAACAGGAGTTAGAGACACTTGCCTCTGTACAGACTGTTTATCATGTACTGCAGTTTCAAAATCATATCCTCTCCAACAGCAAGGTCTCTACTGACTGAGATTCTCTCCATTCCTTCTACAGCCTTCATAATCAAATCTCATATGGATAGATCATGATACTCAAATTCTTGATTCAAGCCTCCTTCATTGAATGAGGTTCAGAATTTCATTACAGTTATATATTATAATATTTGACTATCAAAATTATGCATTTACGTCAGTGGTAATTAAATATAATTTCGGCAAGGTAAAGGTCTAAGTGGGTAAAATACATGCTTCATAAGCATGAGGACCTGCACACAGATCCCTCGTATCCCTAGATGGGTGTCATGGCAAACACTTTAACCTCTGAGCAAGAGGGAGTATAAACAGGTGGGTCCTGTGGGCTCACTTTATCATTCATCCAACTGATGAACACTATCTAAAAAAATAAGGTAGAGGAAGAAATTTTGTTGTCTACATGCACACATCATGTACCAGACATTCACTCTAGTGTATATAGTGTATACACACACACACACATATACAGAGAGAGAGAGAGAGAGAGACAGACAGACAGACAGACAGATAGAGATAGATGATTATGATTTGAAACATTATATATATATATATAATTTATAGACATGAATACATTTTATACTTAAAATGATATGTTATGTATTTCCTGCACAGTTATGACTTAAGCTTTGATTAAAATTTCCACAGTAATTCTATTAAATTGCATAATGTCTTTTTCATTTATAAATAAATACAATGTGCTAAAGATATTAAACTGATAAAAAGGAGACACTCTAATGACAGGACGTTAATTTTATAAGGAGTACTTTCTGGTTTTGCCACACTTTAGTTAAAATATTGTTTTTGTTTGTATCTATCTTCTACGGAATACTAAATGAGCAGTGTCATCTCTTTGTCAGAGGCCAGCCTTTTTTATGTGTCACTACACTCTTAGAAGACCAGTTCAGGGCCTGAGTCCTTGCCAATTTTTCCACATGTCCAAAGTTGCATTATTGAGACAGGTGCCAGGGTGTGGAACATACTTAATGTGTAAAAGACTGTAGGACAGAGCCTGAGTGCTGTTAAAATGAAGAAAAATATTTAGGAACATAGAAAGTAAAAGGAGAGAAAGAAAAGTAATATTTACTATTTCTACAACCATGTTTTATGAATTCTGCCATATTATTGGTGATTGTAAAATAATCCTTTTTAAAAATTCAGACTCCAACTTGTTGCTCTTTAGGAATTCTACTAATTTGCCAGTGAATCATGAACCACCAGACAGTTCCCTTAGGCTGTATCCCCTGGCTACTCAGTTTTATTTTAAGTGCCCTACAAATCAAAAAAATGGTCCATTTACATCTCTGCTTTTATTGCAAGGAAGAAAGCCAATCTCTGGCCTATTTTTAAAAACTTAGAGAAAGAAGGCCTTGTCTCTTTATAATTCTAATCTCATGGTTTATTTGAGTATCTCTTCCCTAACTGTGTTTCTCTTACTCAAATATCTTCAAGTTAAATGAAGATAAGAAAAGAACCTCTGTCTCTGTTCTATATTACTGTATGGAACTATATCGAAACTATTTGAAGGAAAATTCATTAACTTTGTAATAAGTAGCTGGACTCAGATGCTATTTAGTTGTAGAGTGTGAGTAAAATGCCATCACAGGAATACAAATGACAGAGACTGCTGCCATGTTGGGCCTCAGAAGGGAGCAAAGGGCACTGATATGTTCAGGATTATTGAATCTATTTTTACTAACAATATCTTGTTATGCTGTGCTTAAATAACACTGTTTATCAAACTTATAGTCTTGTGCACACTAAGTATACTCCACACAGTAGCACTTGACAACCAAGAGTATGGGGAATTGCCACCTCATTATTGTTTCATTGATTCTTTGAATTGTTCTTTTTGTTTCTAATTTATTGATTTCAGCTCCAGTTACATTATTTCGACCCATCTAAACATCTTGAGTGCTTCTGCTCACCTCGCAGGGCTTCCAGATGTTCCATTAAGTTATTTCTATGAGATGCTTCCTATATCTTCATGAAGGCACTTAGTGCACAGAACTTTCCCCTTAGCACTGCTTTCAATGTGCCCCATAAGTGTTTAAGAATGGAAAAGCAAACTGTGGTACATTTACACTATGGAATACTACTTAGCTATTTAAAACAAGGAATTCCCGAAAGTTCTTGACAAATGGATTGAACTAGAAATGATCATAATGAGTGAGTTCACCCAAAAGCAGAAAGAGTCAAATGGTATATATTCACTTATATCTGGAAACTAGCCCAAGAGGCATGTCCCATGAATGTCTTCACTTATCAGTGAAGTGGGACAGAGGGGAAGACATCCGATTGGGACTCTAGGTGAGAGAAGCATGGGAAAATGGGGAAATAGAAGGATCCAGAGGACCCTAGAAACCTACAAGAAGAACATTATGATGGGAGGATCTGGAACCAGGGGTACTGCTCAAACTATGGCACCAGCAGAGGACAATACATGCACTAAACTTCGAATGTCCATTCAGATCTACCCAATGGACAGGACATTCTTCAAAGTTGAGTGGAGAGTAGATGGGGAGGCCTGGTGTCACTCAGAAGAAGGATAGCAGGCTACCAAGAAGAGACTTGATACCCTATGATAATAAACAGGGGGAAGAGGTCCCCTCAGTCACAATCATAGGGGAAGGGAGTAAGGGGAAAATGGGATGGAGGGAGGAATGGGAGAATACAAGGGATAGGATAACAATTGAGAAGTAATATGAATAAATTAATAAAACATATTTTAAAAAGTGTTGGTATGGTGTACTTTCATTTTTATTGACATGTAAGAAGTACCTAATATCTATCTTATATCTTCCCTGACCTACTGGTCATTGAGTAGAGAATTGTTCAGTTTCCACATGTGTGTAGGATGTTTGTTTTTAGTGTTGTTGTTTAGGTCCAGGTTTTGTCTATGGTGGCTTGATAGCATATAAGGTGTTATATAAACTTCCTTGTATCTGTTGAGGCTTTGTTTGTGATACTATATAGTCAATCTTGGAGAAGATTCCATGAGGAGCTGAGAAGAAGGGATAATCTTTTGTGTTTCGTAGAAAAGTTCTATGGATATTTATAGGTCCATTTGATAATGATATAGGTTAGTCTCACTATTTCTTAGTTTAGCTTCTGTGGCATTGACCTATCCTTTTGGGTAAGGCCCATGTTGATGTCTCCCACAATTAAAATGTTGGTATCAATATGTGCCTTATGCTCTATTAATGTTTCTTTTATAAATGTGTATGTGCTTGTATTTGGGACATAGATGTTCAGAATTTGGATGTCATCTTGACTCAATTTTTCCATTGATATTTATGAAGTGTCCTTCTTCACCTCTTTTGATTAATTTTTCTGAAAGTCTTTTTATTAGATATCAGAATGGCTACTACACTTCTTTTGTGTGTGTGTGTGTGTGTCCATTTGCTTGAAAGACTTTCATTTAGTCCTTTATCCTCAGATAATAGATATAGTTATAGCAGATGTGTATTTCTTCTTTGCAACACAATGTTGTGCTCTCTTTACACATCCATTCTGTGTTTCCACGTCTTTTATTGGAGACGTAAGACCATTTATATTGAGAGAGAGTAATGACCAGTGACTACTATTAGGCCCTTTTATTTTCAAGTTGGTTGTTGTAGTATGTTTGTCTTATTTTTGTTTTGCTGAAGTGTAGTTATTTATTTCTTGTGTTTTCCTGCATATAGTTAGTCTACTTGGTTTGGAGTTTTCCTTCTAATAATGTCTGTAGGTCTGGACTTGTGGATACATATTGTTTAAATTTGTTTTTGTCGTGGAATATATTGTTTACTCCATCTATTTTTGTTGAGATTTTTTTCTGGTTATAGGAATCTGGACTGTTGTCTCTTAGGATTTGCAATACATCTGTCTAGGCTCTTCATGCTTTTTATGGCCTCTGCTCAAAAGTCATGTATGATTCTGATAGGTTTGATAATATATGTTACTTGACCATTTTCCTTTCTGCTTTTAATATTTTTCTTTATTCTGTACATTTAGTGTTTTGATTATCATTTGGAGGGAGAATTTGCTTTCCTGTTCTACTCTATTTGATATTCGACAGTCTCTTTCATGTTTATAGGCATCTTTTTTTTTTTTAATTGGGGAGTTTGTCCTCTATGATTTTATTGAAAGTATTTCCTGGGCTTTGGAGCTGGGAATCTTCTCTTTCTTCAATTCCTATAATTCTTGGATTTCAGCTTTTCATGATGGTGTCTTTGATTTCCTGTGTGTTTTGTGTCAGGAATTTTTTAGATTTAACATTTTCTTTCATTGCTATATCAAATTCTTCCATTGTATCTTCTACACCTGAGATTCTTTCCTCCATCTATTGTATACTGCTGCTGATACTTAAATTGGTAGGTCATGTTTTCTTCCCTATGTTCTCTCTAGGCTTTCTAGAGTTTTTGCTTTTATTATTGTTTCAATTTTCATCTTCACATCTTGAACCTATTTATTGATTTCCTTGAACTTCTTGTTTGCACTTTTCTCAATTTCTTCCAGTGATTTCTTCATTTCTTCTCTATAGGCCTCTGTCATGCTCTCTCTAAATGTCTTACTTTATTTGCCTGTATCTTCCTGTATTTGTTTATTGATTTTATTGTTTCATCTATTGTCATCCTCATAAGGAAAGTTTTGAGGTCATTTGCTTGTGTTTCAGTTGTGTTAGTGTTTTAGAGTACATGAGTTCTGGTGATGCCATTATTTTAGCTTTTGTCGGTATTTGTATGCTGCCCTTTAGTCACCTGGTTGTCTCTAGTGTTGTGTGGTAGTTTCTCGTGTCCTTAACTGGCCATTAAGAAAAGCTTGAATGTTAGTGGCCGTAGGTTGATATCCCTTACCTGTGCAGATCAAGAAACCCTTCAGTGAATCTGGATGGTGACCTGAGGTCAGACCCAGGAAGGTTCCAAGGTTTGTTCAGGTGACCTGTGGTCAGATCCACATGTGCTTCAATCCATGGTGTCTCCTTTGGTTTAGAAGACCCACATACCTGTGTCTTATGTCCCATAATTTTGACTGAGACACAGAGCAAAGGAGCTAGGGGATTGCAGGTATGAGTCTTGGTTTTGGGGATAGTGCCTGCACCTGCCCTGAGTCAATATCCTTTTGTGGATTGGTTGTGTGACCTGAGGTCAGATACACCTGTGTTCCTTACAAAGGATCTCCCCCAGGATAGAAGATCCAAATACCAGAGACCTGTGATGCACAGTTTAGTCAGAGGCATGGAGTGCGAAGTCAGCATGTGGCTAGCCTTTGAAGACCATGCCTATGCTGGCGTGGACACAGGAACTATTCTTCAATCAGCAAGGGGACCTGATGCCATATGGACCTGTGCTCCATACCATAGGGTCTCAGCTAGAACATTCAGACTGCAGTGGGCCACAGTTCTGTCTGAAACAGAGAACAGATGCCTAGGAACCACAGGTGTATAGCTAGGTTTTGGAGAACATGCCAAAGCCTGCCCAACCCTGGGAGCATTCTGTGGATTAGCTGAGTGTTCCAAGGTCAGATCCACCAGTGTTCCACACTGTGGGAACTCCCTTGGTCCATAAGACCTAGACAATAATATCCTGCAGTCCCAGTTCAGTCTGATACATAGATCACAGATGCAGCATGCAGACAAGCATGACTCCATACCATGGAGATTGTACACAAATATACAGGAATCCAGGGAGTATCTCTGTGGACCAGCCAGGTGGTTGAAAGACAGACCCACCCATGCTCTAAACAGTGTGGACCACTCTCACCCTGTTAAATCTAGAACTGGTATTCTGTAACTCATAGTCTTATTCCTTGATTGCCATGAAGCCACTGCTGTCCTGAGCATCAGACACTGTAAGTGATCAGAATTGTCATCTTGGAACTTCACTTCACTTTGAATTATATCTGGTAAGTGAACTTTTAAGAAACCTATCCAAATTGTGATAACTTGTATTTTCATTAGAATAGAATTTGTAAAAGGTTGTTTTCATGTGTTTCTTGGACAATTTTATCATTGCTTTAATTTGCAATTCATCAAACTTTTAATTTTTTAAAATTGTGTGTGTGTGTCTGTGTGCGTGTATGCCAGTAGAAATATAAGTTGCAAAAGAACATCATATCCTTTGTATCTGTTGTTACAGGTTGTTGTGTGGAACCCAATATGGGTATTGGACGAAGACCTCAAGACTTTGATAGGTTAGGAAGTGCTTTCAAGGGCTTACTGCTTTAAAAAAAACTCTCAATGTATATAATGTTTATTAATATTATAAGATTTTTCTTTAATGTTTATTTTACTATTTGTGTGTGTATGTGCTCACATGCCTGTGAGTGTCTGTGTGTGTGTGTGTGTGTGTGTGTGTGTGTGTGTGTGTGTGTGTGT
>OU015747.1:72414115-72431080 GCA_907169655.1 Acomys percivali
TGTGTGTGTGTGTGTGTGTGTGTGTGTGTGTGTGTGTGTGTGTGTGTTTGTGTGTGTGTGCACCTTGAATTGTGACTGGAGGTCAGAGAACAATTTTATAAATTGGTTCTCTCCTTCCACAACATGGATCTCAGGGATTGAAGTCAACTCATCAAGCTTATTGCAAGGAGCTTTATCTACTGTGGTAACTCACCATTTCCCTAACATATCTTTAGAGTCATTTATTTCTGTTCATTACTATTCTTTATGATTTCTCTTGGTCTATTTTTGTGTAATTGTTACAATGAAAATAAATAAATTAACATACTTATAATAATAATAATTTGTGTGTGTGTTTGTGTGTGTGTGTGTGTGCGTATGTGTGTGTGTATGTGTGTGTGTGTAGTGTCCCATGCTTTGGCTCACCTATGCTATGGGACATTTATGGAGGTTATAGAATAGTTTAATGAAGTTCTTTCTCTCATCCACCTATATATTGGACATGGGAGTGAAGACAGGTGATGAAAATTGTGTAGCAATCACTTTTTCCTGCTGAGACATAATACATGCCTTATCTCCCTTTTATTTTCTTCAGGGAGATATTTAACCCATTATGTGCAAAATTTTGTAGCATATACACTTACGATAGAAATTTCCACAGATACAAGTTTCTCTTAAATCAGTTATTTTGCTTTACATTTCTTTTATCATTATTTAGTAAAAATACTTGGTAATTTAAACTTAATGAGTTTAATACATTAAAATTGTTATGGGAAGTGGTTTGCATTTACAGGCAAATACTTAGGAAATACAAGGAGTTTTTACACTCCTCTTGTTGGTACTCTCCAATTTTTTTGTTTGTTTGTTTCGTTGTTTGTTTTTTAAGACAGGATTTCTCTGTGTAATATTCTCAGCTGTCCTGGAACTCTCTTTGTAGACCAGGCTGGTATTGAACTCACAGAAACCAACCTGCTTCTGCCTCCCAAGTGTAGGGATAAACTGTGTGCACCACCATGCCTGACTTATCTTTTTTTGTTCTTGTTGTTCTTTCTTTTTTTATTTTATTTTATTGGGTTTTTTTTTCTCTCTACATACTAACAACTCATTATTATGAAATAGTTGTGGGAACTGAATCACCATGAATGGAGATTTGAAAAGTAAAGTTTGTACTTTTAACTATTTATCAATCTTTGTACAGAATTCCATCTATTAGGCCACTTGGCATACAAACTTCATGCTCTCTTAGATTTCATTTGTCTGAGAGAGTTTCATAAATTTGCTTGTTTTGGATGACCATGACAGTGCTGAGTTGACTTGATCAGGAGTGCTTAGTAGCATGGCCTTCTTTGAAAAAGGCTCTGATCCTTAGGAAACCAACTTGATTTACAACTGTTGACATTGTCCTTCAGTGCCTGGCCAAGGCAGTACTTGCTGGGATTTTTACTTCACACTTCTTTCACTGAAATTTCAAGAAGCAACTCTTTGGAAGAAAGTCACTATGAGTAACACATGACTAGAGGAAATCCTCTTAAAATATATTATTTATTTGCACTTAAAAATCCAAATTATTAACTCTTCTTAAAAACATTTTTGTGTGTAGATGAATGTGTGCATGTGTGTTCATGCTATGTGGGTGCAGGTGCAGGTAGGAAAGAAAAAAAAACAAATCAGTACATGCTCTATGGAGAGAGGTGATACTGAAGACATGATGGTGATGACATGAGAGAGAGAGAGGGCTGAGGTTGACATGCTATCATCAACCAGTATGGTAAACAGAATGGTATACATCAGCCTGAAGCTTATGCCGTTGCTGGCTCAGCCTGTAAACATACTAACTTGTGGAATCTCCCTGGTTTGGGGGAAATGAGAAGGTTAAAGATGTGGAAAGTTTCACTTTCTGAATTGGTTGTCCTTGAAGGACTGTGGTACACCATAGTGCCAGAGGCTATGTTGGTGTCTGTGGTCCAGGCTGCAGTCCTAGGCTACAATGAAGCCTGATATCCACATGGACCCATGTACCACTGTGTTATTGATGTACTCGAGATTTTCAGCCTTCAGGGATGTGAATGGTATGTGTAAACATATGAGACCATGTTTAGGCCTGTGTTCTATGTAGTTGCTGAGGGTCATTAGTATGTCAGTGGTCTTGATATGGCCAAGAGCTTTTATTATGTCTGTGGCCTTTGTTACCAGTAAAACCTATGTGGATGTCTGTGGGTTTGGGAAAGCTGGCCTCATTCTTCATGTTCCCACAGCACTCCAGTGCAGATAGGTTAGGTGTGTGGCATGGAAGAGATGGTCCCAACAGGGCTTTCCTCAGTTGATAGATTCTGGCTTGGATGTAGATATGGAGAAAGATTCATCCTAGCTTGGAAGGCTGGCCAATAGTAATTTGACCATGCTCCATGAGTATATAAACAACACCGAATGATCTTTTTCTTTCTTTCCCCCCTTTCTTCATTTGTTTTTTAGTGAGGAGAAGTCACAGGGGCTGGAGAAGTGGACATAGGAACACTGGGAGGTAGCACAACCAGAGTGCATGATGTGAAATTTCCAAATAATAAATAATTTTTTAAAGTACTATTGACACTTCAAATCTAAAAAAATCTCTTTCTTGAAAAGTTGAAGTTAGTAATATGGGAAGTAGACATAAAGCATTTGACAACTCTAGTATTTTCACTAAAACATAATCTATTCTAAATTTACATTAAGTGGTGGCTGGTAACTTAGCAAGTGAGATCACTTGACACCAAACTTGACAATGTGGATTTCATCCCAGGATTTCTCATTGGAGAAAAAGAGAACCAACTATTGGAAATTGTCCTCTGGCTTGCACACAAGAGTCATGGGACACATATTCATGCACACAGCAAACAATCTAACAGATGTAAGTTTAAAATTAATGTTAAAATATTTTTGCTTCATGTCTCTATTTTTCATATTTTAATATACATTTTTGGGATCCTATCATTCTGATAACTATAAACATTTGCCTTTTAATGCAATTTAAGTTAGACAAGGTATTGTATGCTTATGAGCTAATGTTCAAGATTTAAATTCTGAGTTTTTTTTGGAGACCACAATTGGGTTCTGGCAACCACCATTGGGTACTGCTCAACTTAGGACTGGCTGGCATTTGAAAAAAATCATTTATTCATTGGAATTGTTATTTCTTAGACTTTCTATTAAAATCAAATTGAGTTTTAATACATCTATATACCTAGTAATTATTTTTGAGTGTGTTAATGAATGTTGTTTTGATATTATTGAGTGAAAACACCAGACACTGTGGGGATTACTTAAAATTTGGGATTATCTTTGTACCCAGAAGTGCACTATTTAGAATAATAGACAGAAAATGAGGCTACTCTTGGTAAGAGAAGAGGCAATCATATCCAAAGAATATATGTTGTGGATGCTCAGGATCTGAATTGTACTGACTGTCCACTTAGTAGTTTTTTATATATGGACAAACTGTCAAATCTCAATAAATACTGCTGACCTTTACATAAACCCACTTAACTTTATTTTGTAAATACAAAATATGAAATAATAAACTTACAAGCATCGTCATGAGCAGGGGAAATAAGAACCTTCAAAATGCTAATTTCACTTATGTTTTGCTGTAAATTATTTAACAAAGCTTCTCTACCTTAATCAGGACTCAAGAACATCTCAAACACTTAATGGAAGACTAAAGAATAAAATACCCTCTTGCTATAAATACTGATAATTTTTAAACAAAATTCAATTTGAGTATTTTCTGGCAAGGCATAACTTTCTTATTTATAATTTACAACTAGTCTGTAAAATGTATTTTTATATATGATTTATTGTTACATATCTGTAAAGCCTTTATGACATTTACAGAAATGCTCTAAATTAAAACCTCTAAGGGGCTGGGAAACAGCTTAATCAGAAAGGCACTTGCTTTGCACATGTCAAGAACTTGATTGGGATTGCCTTGATCCCATAGAGCAGGGGTAGGTGTGCATGTATGCATGAAAGACAGAAGACTTTGCTTTTTACAGAGACAGAGTCTCTCATTGTTCTGTGATTCAGTGATCTAAGCTGCATGGCCCATGGCTCTGCCTTTCCAATGCAGGGGATATAAGCATATGCCACAATTCCTTGACTTTTTTGTATGTGATTGTTTTTTCTAGGAGTCTAACTCAGCTCCTTAATATATCAATGCAAGAACAATACCAATAGAGCCATTTATCAAGGTGCAGATATTATTGGCCCAATGGGACATGCAGGAATTGTGTTGTATTTCCATACAGACTTATAAGCAGTAATTGGCGGGAATCAAATTAGAATCTAACATCTATTTTGAAGCCAAGTTTGTCACTTCTTTTCTCTGTTAGCCTATATTATGTCAGGTAGATGTAACATTATAAGTAAGATAAAAGCTAGGTTACAAACTGATAAATTAGATTTCTTATAGCTTACAGTAACCTCCATTTGAGTAATGGGCAATTTCCTCAGCAATTCCATGCAAACTATCATTATTCTAAAAATTCTAAGACCTCCTGACATATATGTTCTTATATACAATATGAATTATAGTCTAGATATAAGTTGTGAATACTTACTCCAAAGTCATTAAGCCAGTAAGTTACAGAGTGGGGCTCAGGTACATGTGCCTCCTCATAGGATTTTCATTTGACCAGGATCCTTTTATCCAACTCAGTCTTCTCTCTTTTCTATCAGCTTCTTCGTGTGTGTGTGTGTGTGTGTGTGTGTGTGTGTGTGTGTGTGTGTGTGTGCTCACATGCATGCATGTGTGCATGTATTCTGTGTGTGTGTGTGTGTGTGTGTCTGTGTGTGTATTTGCAGGTAATCACAAAGGCTAGAACTCCAGGGCACAGGATGCCCTAGAGCTAATGTTACAAGCAGTTACAAGCTATCCCACATTGGTGTTTGTGTCTGGACTTTGGTCTTCTGCAAGAGCATGAAGCATTCTTAACCACCAAGCCATTACCATTACCTCATTTCTTTTAAATATCCTTATTTTAAGCATATGAAAGTATGTTGCCTCAGATTTATTCTTTTCTCTGTTGTCTTTCGTCCTGTTCTCCCAGTGCCACTTACCACACATCCTCCTCTTCTCATGGGTTTTTGTAAATTCCATTTTTTCTTCCCTCTTCAGATAAATTATAGATAGCATTTTCTTAGTTCAAATGCTGTATTCCTCAGAATGTAATATTGGGCAGACATCTTGTCCCATTTGTCAACATGATTTTCATTTTCACAATCCTAACTCATATCATTTTTCTGATGGCTTCACAGAGTACCTTCTCCCTACACACCATTGTGCTCTGGACCTGAGTGAAATGATTCTCACTCTTTATAGCATCATCATATTTGACTTTTTTATGTTGCTTAACATTTGTTTCCAAGACAAATTTCACCTCTCATAAGGTAAGCATGAGTCTTTTCTTATGCCATAATGTTCATAGGTTTGTGTTTGCATTGTTGTAGTTTTGCTATATAAAATGCCTCCCAGGCACAGCACTAAACCAATGAGCAAATGCTATGAGATGTTTAAAGAAGTTTTTAAGTGAAATACTCCAGAAACTAAATTGTGTGCTATTTAAAAAAAAAAAAACTGTAGTAAATGACTAGAAATAACTGAGCCTGGTGTTTTTTTCTAGGAGCCGTGGCTCAGAATTCACTGATTCAGTGACAGTGCTTATTTGTTTTTTTTTTTTTTACATGATGTAGTTAATGACCTTTCTCTGTATACACTTCATATTAATGACCTAAAATCAGCTCTGAATTCAAAATACTAAACATTTGTATACAGTTGTGTTTGCAAGTGTGTGTCTATGTATGTGTATAGATGTGGCAGCCAGAGAACAATTTTGGATGTCATTTCTTGCATACATTCCACCTTGTTTTCATGAGCCAGGGTCTCTCAATGGACTGGAGTTTGCTAAGTAGGTATCCACTACATACCAAGGAAGCCACCTGTGTCCACTTATACAACACTGCAATAACATGTATGTGCAATCACAGGTAGGTTTTAACGTGCATTTTAGAGTCTCCAGCTCATGTCCTCCTTGCAAGGCAGCCAACTCCTCTTATAATCTTGCATATCACTAGAGAGTAATATAAGTATTTTGATTATTTGAACCATAATGCCAATACTCTGTTTTTATTATTTTTAATGCTGTTTTCCACATTAAATTGAAGTCTGATCCTTGTTGTTTAACCTCCTGCAATTTATATAGAATGCATGCATGTCTCACTAATTTTATGGTTACTGCTCTTAAAACAACACTCTCCTCTCTACAGTAACACAATAATAGTCTAAGTGGATGGGATTTTGAAAATTATGAAAAAATACTAACTTTTTAATCCAAATCCTTTTATTCAATTCCTATTATATCAAAGATATTATTATGGCTTACAGACCCAACATATTCATTTATTGTATATATGTGTTCTAATTTGTGTGTGTGTGTGTGTGGGTGTGTGTGTGTGTGTGTGATCACCATGAAATGTGTGGATGACAGAAAGCATTGTCACATCTTGGTTTTGTTTTATATCTTGTTTGAGACGTGGTCTCTTGATGTTCATCTCTGTGTACTTGAGGATAGTTAGTATGAGAGCTTCCAGGGACTCTTATGCCTCAGCCTCTCATATATCCCTAGCAGTACAGACTTATTGCATATACCTTTATGGAAGTTTTGAGTCTGATCATCATATTTCCACAGCAAATTCCTTTTATTTATTTATTTATTTATTTATTTATTTATTTATTTATTTATTTCACTTAGCCATCACTTTCCTATGAGTGTTACATATTTGCCATGGTCCCAAATTTCACATCGTAACTTTACCAAGTTACAATCACCTATCCTGGAAGATTTCACCAACCACCTCTATGTAGATTGATGAACTATTTTATTGTTCTCATCTTAGCCCTTCGTACTCTTCATGGAGGATTAAATTATTTTTGTAATATTCTTTTTTATTATTAGTTTATTCAGATTACATCTAAATTTTATCCTCTTGCTTGTCTCCTCCCATTCCTCCTTCCCTGCCTCTTTCACCCTATTCCAATCACCTAGGTCTGTGACAGAAGGGGATCTCCTCCTCCACTATATGGCCACAACCTATCAAATCTCATCTTGGTAACGTTCCTATTCTTTCTCTGAGTGATACCAGGCCTCCCCACCAAGGGGAAGTAGTCAAATATGGGGCACCCAAGTTCATGTCAGAATCTGTCCCTGCTCTCCACCTGGCTGTGGATAATGTCCAGTTCCTTGGCTAGATCTAAGTAGGGGTTCAATATTTACTGCATACATTGTCTTTGGTTGGTGCAGCAGCTTGAGCAGACACCCCTGGGTCCAGATATGCCCCTCATGATATTCTTCTTGTAGGATTCTAGGACCCTCGGGATGCTTCTATTTCCCTGTTCTCCCATACTTTTCTCACCTAGTGTCCCAATAGGTGTCCCTGCATATATCCCAATCTTCTGGTAAATGAAGATGTTCAGGGGACATCGCTGTTGTGTTAGTGATTAATTACAAGTGAGGGTATTCCATGTGAGTCTTTCTGAATCTTGGTTAACTCACTCAATATGACCATTTCTAGTTCCATCCATTTGCCACAAATGTCTGAATTTTCTTCTTTTTAAAAGCTAATTAGTATTCTACAGTTTAACTGTACCACAGTTTCTTTATCCGTTCTTTACTGAGGGACATTTAGGTTGTTTCCAAGTTCTTGCTGTTACAAATAAGGCTTCTATGAACATGGTTGAGAATATGTCCTTGTTGCATGGTGGAGCATCTTATTGGGTATACTCCACGTAGTGGTATAACTTAATCTTGAAGTAGCTCAGTAGCCCAGTATTCTGAGAAAACACCAGATTGATTTCCAAAGTGATTGTACAAGTTTACACTCCCACCAGCAATGAACGAGTGTTCTTATCTCTCCACATCCTCGCCAGCATATGCTGTCACTTGAGTTTTTTTATCTTGGCCATTCAGATGGGTGTAATATGGAATCTCTGGGATGTTTTGATTTGTATTTTCCTGATGACTAAACATCTTGAGTTTTCTTTAAGTGTTTCTGAGCCATTCAATATTCCTCTGTTGAGAATTCTTTGTTTAGTTCTGAGCCCCATTTCTTGATTGGGTTATTTGGGTTTGTGGTATTTAACTTTTTGAGCTCTTTATATATTATTGGTACTAGACCTTTGTCAGATTTCCAGTTGGTGAAGAACTTTTCCCAGTCTGAAGCTTTCACTTTGCTCTGGTGGTAATGTCTCTTGACTTACAGAAGATTCTCAGCCTCATGTGGTCCCATTTATTAATTGTTGACTTTAAGGCCTGGCTGTTGGTGTTCTGTTCAGGAAGCTTTCTCTTGGGCCAATATGTCCCAGGCTCTTCCCTACTTTTTCTTCTAACAGGTTAGTGGCTCTGGTTTCATGTTGAGGTCTTCAATTGGACTTGAATTTTGTGCATGATGATAAATATGGGTCCAATTGCATTTTTCTACATGTAGATATCCAGTTAGACCAGAACCATTTGTTGAACAAGCTATCCTTTTTCCCTTGAATAGATTTGGCTTCTTTGTCAAAAATCAAGTGATCATAAGTGTGTGGATTCATATATGAGTCTTCAATTCGTTCCACTGCTCAACCATCCTATTTCTGTGTCAATACCATGCAGTTTTAATTACTGTTACTTTATAGTACAGCTTGAGATCAGTTGTAGAGATTCCTCTAGATCTTTTATTGGAAAGAATTGTTTTAGCTATTCTGGGCTTTATTTTTTATATTACGTTGAGAATTGATCTTTCAGTATCTTTAAAAAATTGCATAGGTATTTTGATAGGGATTGCATTGAATCTGTAAATTGCTTTAGTTAAGATGGTAGTTTTTACTAAGTTAATTTTCTTGATTCATGAACAAGTGAAACCTTTCTATCTTCTGATGTCATCTTCAATCTCCTTCTTCAGAAATTTGAACAAGACTTACTCCTAGATATTTTATGTTGCTCGTGGCTATTGTGAAGGATGTAGTTTCCCTTATTTATTCCTCTGCATGATTGTTTTTTGTATATAGGAAGGGTACTGTTTTGTTTTGTTTTTTTGAGAAAAATTTTATCCAGCCATTTTGGTGAAGGTGTTTATCAGAAATAGGTGTTCTCTGGTGGAATTTTGGGTGTCATTTATGTTCATTATCATTTCATCTGCAAATCTGGATAAATTGACTTCCTCTTTTCTGATTTAGAACCTCTTGATCTCTTTTTGTTGTCTATTTGCTGTAGCTTGAACTTCAAGAGCTATATTGAAGAGATATGGAGAATGTAGGCAGCCTTGCCTTGTCTACAACTTTAGAGGAATTTCTTTGAGTACCTCTCCATTTAATTTGATGTTGGCTATTGGCTTGCTATATATAGCCTTTGTTATGTGGTGAATGTGCCCACAGCCACTTTGGCCCCTGTGTGGCACCTGCACCTTCTGTGGACTGACATGGAGCAGGTGGGAGAGCAGAGACTGAGGACCGACCCACCTGTTTCCCTGAGGTTTTCCTAGGCCAGGACATGTGATTCCTCCCTGCCATGATTTCAGTCTAAAATAAGGAGTTCGCACTGCAAAGTAAGGCTACTGCTCACAGTTTACGGCTCACAGGCAAGGTCCTTTCCAGGCTCTGGGGACTGTTCTGCTGTCCTCCATGGGGTGGTGGATGACCAGAAGTCTGACTCACCTGTTATCCACACTGTTTGATCTCTCCCATTCAGTTATCCCCAGCTCCTGTGGTCCATGGTTGCTGGTAGTGTCTTTGGTCTCCTCCCTGCATATCAGAAACCTCACATCTTTATCACTGTCATTTTGACTCCAACTCTGGAGGATTAAATTATATCTGTATTTTCTCTACCCCTCCTTCCCACTAGACAGCCATTTTTCTATGATACTGAAACTTTTGAGCACTCTTAGGCTATCTGAAAGTCTAGAATGCAATAGGATCTTGCTGAATAGCAACTAATATTTTTCAAAATCATTTGAACATCTGCTTGACCAGCATTGAACTCTAAAGGGTTACCATTGAATGTCAGAAAATGATAGATGCAAAGGACTGAAATACAAAGGGAGATATCTAAAGATAGATTTTCTTTGTATGACATGAATCTGTTTGAAATAAATCTCCCTGGAAGATCATTTTTGCAAACATTGTATCTTTATTGTCAACTTTTCTAAAGAACATTCTGAGATAATTTTCTATGTGGTGTAGACTCATGTTCAACAAGTTGAGCCATCACTAGGGTTCCTATCAAAATATCCACAATATATCAAAATGAATTTTAAGGATGTGACAGCTAGTAGAGTGTCTGTTACATGCAAAAAGTCCTGAGTTTCATCACCAAACTGCTACAAGGTGCATGGTGACATATGCCTGTGATTTCATTCCTCAACTGATAAAGTTATCTGAGTCAGAAATTCAGCATTCTCTTCTGATTCACAGTGGGTTTGAGGCTGTGCTATAGACTTTCTCAAATAAATGAAAATAAAAGACATTCACTTTTATCTTTCATTGAAGAGAAACATTTAAGAACTAGTGAATGACAACATTATAATTGAAATAAGCTTTTGTTGACACATAAAATGAACTCATATTAAAGACAGGGCTTAAGTGCCTTTTATAATTAAAATATGAAAGCCTTGTATTTAAAAATATTAAGTCATAAAAAATAAGGCTTCAAGCTATACAAGTGCAGAAACCATGTTGGGATCAGCATTCCAGTTTGCTTACATATTCTACCCTGAATCAACATCACTTTTACAAAGACACACCTACTTAAGTAACACTATAATGCCACAATACTTTACATATATTATTTCCTAAGCACACATGCATATACTTTATCCATACAAAAGAGACACTTACTGTCATTTCCATGTCCATGTGCATGCTGAGTACCAAAAACTCAAACGACCAAAGCAATGTCTCAGGGCTGATGAGGGTTTGGAAGGATTTCATTTCCCACTGTACAACTGTAAAATTTGCACAGTTGACACCACACAATATCACCTCAAACTCTGCATACTTTAAGCATCAAATGGGAAGGAAGGAAGTCAAATTATCCCTATTTGCAGATGATATGATAGTGTACATAAGTGACCATCAAAATTCCACCAGAGAACACCTACAGCTGATAAACACCTTCAACATATTGGCTGGATACAAAATTAACTCAAAAAAGTCAGTGGCCTTCCTATATACAAATGGCAATCATGCAGCGGAAGAAATTAGGAAAATTACACACTTCATATTAGCCACAAGCAATATAAAATATTTAGGAGTTACTCAACCAAGCAAGTGAAGTCCTTGTTTGAAAAAAATTTCAAAACTCTGAAGAAAGAGATTGAAGATGACATGAGAGGATAGAATAATCTTCCTTACTCATCGATCGGGAGAATTAACATAGTAAAAATGGCCATCTTACCAAAAGCAATTTACAGATTCAATACAATTCCTACCAAAATACCTACACATTTTTTTAAATATGTTCAAAATTCAATTTTCAACTTCATATGGAAAAACAAAAACCCATAATAGGTAAAACAATCTTGTACAATAAAAGATCCTCTGGAGGAATCGCCATACTTGATCTCAAGCTGTACTATAAATTAACAGTAATTAAAACAGCATGGTACTGACACAGCAATAGGATGGTTGAGCAGTGGAATGAATTGAAGACTCATATATGAATCCACACACATATGATCACTTGATTTTTGACAAAGAAGCCAAATCTATTCAAGGGAAAAAGGATAGCATCTTCAAAGATTGGTGCTGGTCTACCTTGATGTCTACGTTTTAAAAAAATGCAATTGGACCCATATTAATCACCATGCACAAAATTCAAGTCCAAATGGATCAAAGACCTCAACATAAAACCAGAGACACTAAATCAGTTAGAAGAAAAAGTGGGGAAGAGCTTGGAACACATTGGCACAGGAAAAAAATTCCTGAACAGAACACCAACAGCCCAGGCCTTAAAGTCAACAATTAATAAATGGGACCACATGAGGCTGAGAAGCTTCTGTAAGGCAAGAGACACCATCAACAGAACAAAATGAAAGCCTACAGACTGGGAAAAGATTTTCACTAACTGGAAATCTGACAAAGGTCTAATATCCGAAATGTATAAAGAACCCAGGAAATTAAACACCACCAAGCCAAATAACCCAATTGAGAAATGGGGATCAGAACCGAACAGAGAATTCTCAACAGAGAAATATCGAATGGCTGAGAAACACTTAAAGAAATGTTCAACCTCATTAGTCATCAGGGAAATGCAAATCAAAACAATTCTGAGATTTGATTTTACACCTATCAGAATTGCTAAGATCAAAAATTCAGGCGACACCACATGCTGACAAGGATGTGTAGAGATAGGTACACTCCTTTATTGCTGTTGGGAATGCAAACTAGTACAGCCGCTTTGGAAATCTATCTGGTACTAGCTCACAAAACAGGGAATAAGGCTTCCTCAAGACACAGCTATTCTGCTCCTTGGAATATATCCAGAAGATGCTCCAGCACACGACAAGAACATTTGCCCAACCATGGTGATAGCAGCCTTATTCATAATACCCAGAACTAGGAAACAGCCTAAGTGTCCCTTAGTAGAAGAATGGATAAAGAAACTGTGGTACGTTTACACTATGGAATACTATTCAGCTATTAAAAACAAGGAATTTCCGAAATTTGTGGACAAATGGATTGAACTAGAAATGATCATAATGAGTGAGTTAACCCAGAAGCAGAAAGAGTTAAATGGTATATACTCACCTATATCCACACATTAGTCCAAGGGACATGTCCTATGAAAGTCTTCACTTACCAGGAAAGTGAGACAGAAGGAAGAACATCCTATTGAGAAGCATGGGACAATGGGGAAATAGAAGGATCCAGAGGGTCCTAGATACCTACAAGAAGAACATTATGACAGGCAGATCTGGGCCGAGGGTTCCTGCTCAAACTATGGCACCAGCCAAGGACAATATGCGCAATGGACAGGAGATTCTTCATAGTGGAGTTGAGAGTGGGGTCTGACTTTCACACAAACCCTGGTGCCCCATATTTGACCACGTCCCCTGGTTGGGGAGGCCTGATATCATTAAAGCAAGGATAGCAGGCTACCAAGAAGAGACTTGATATCCTATGAGTATATGCAGAGGGAGCAGGCCTCCCTCAATTACAGTCATAGTGGAGCGGAGTAAGGGGAAAATGGGATGGAGGAAGGAATGGGAGGATACAATGGATGGGATAACAATTTAGAAGTAATATGAATAAATTAATAAAATATATTAAAAATGAAAAATATTTAAGGCAATGGAAATTTAAAAAAAAAGTGTCATGTCTCCCTCTTTTGGCACATTCAGTTACACCTCCCTAAATAAATGGAGATTTGATAAAAGGTAACATGTGCTAATGAGCAGTACAACAGAGCTCCATCAACTCAGCATGTGGCTGTAACTTCCTGCTCCTCCTTACACATAAGAAGCCCAATCATGTCAATCAGGGAGTCAACATTTTCTAATGGAGATGTGTCAAGAGCCTTTAAGCTCTGGTCACCGAACATCCTTATTTTTTTCTTTTAGATTCTTGTAAATTAATTGGAAGTGATAGTAATAAAATGAAGCTTGGTTTTACCTTAATATAATTGCTTAAGTGAGTGTTTTATCTTTGAAATATTAGATATTTCTAAAAATTTTATGTAGGCAGATTGACTTTCAACAAGGTCTTTTAAAATTGGATGCTCAAATACTTTTAATAGTTACTGACTTCTTAGTCTGTATATCTTTTTGTTCTTTTTTATTTTCCAACATTTTCTTATCTATCATATTTTTATTTTAGTAGAAAAATTAATAGTGTGTTATATATTTCCATAGACACTTATATGTGCAAAAATAATATACACATGTACTTACTTAAAGTATATATTTCTATATAAATATACATATATGTATATTTATAAACAAACATGGAGATAGGAAAATAGGAGAGGACAAGAGAGAGGGAGACAGAAAAAGAGACTGACAGAGACACATATAGAGAATCAGAGAAATTTTTGAATACGTAGATTTATTTTATATTTCTGTTCCTGAAAAAATTGGAACCTTTATCTCCTCTTCCACCCTCCCCACTGTGTGTGTGTGTGTGTGTGTGTGTGTTTGTATGTAATATACTTGTGTAAGTGTGGATAAGTCACTGCTAGAATATGTGTGTTGTGGTCAGATAGCCCACTAGAGTGTGCATCCTCATCTTTGATCTGGTTTGAGACATACCCTCTTGTCTTTTGCACTTATCAGGATTGCTGGCATAGAACACCCTACGACAATCCTGTCTTTTTCATCTTGCTGTAGAATACATGTAGATCCACACCACTGTCTTCAGCCTTATAAGATATGCCATCTCTCCAGCACTAAATGTATATTTTTAACATTTTGTTCATGTATACACTGGCTAGGTGGCATTTTCCTCATCATGCTGCCCCATAGTTAGATGGAAAATGTTCTATGGATGATATGGGAATTTTTATTTTGTGTGTAGTCTTAACAGAAAATAACCACTTAATGCACATATAATAACAAATTATATGTGTGGATAATTTTTCTCTTTTGAGGAAAAACAAGTATTGATTTCTTCTCTGTAAGTATTCATGAAAATTATTTTTATCATGGCTGGAGGGATGGCTTGGCTAAAAGTGCCAGATAAGCAATCTTGAAGTCTGAAGTTCTGATCCCAGCATCTATATAACAAACTCTATATCCTTCAAATGCCTGTCACTCAAGCTTCACAGGGTCTAACATGCTTTTCCGTCCTCTGCAGGTGCACAGGCATGTGTGTCCCACATGTGGACACACACAATTGCATAAACAAACAAACAAGGACCTGAACAAATATTTTTACAAATAAAATTACTCATGGAATAAAATACGCAAAACTAAACCTGTAAAATGGGTCAGAATTCTTTAAATAAAAAGACATACTTAGGGACTCCAGAGAAATTTATACTTGCAGATCTTAATTGAGAATATTATTCATTATATTCCATACTAATTTCACAAACTTTGGCTAAGAATATATTCTGGCTTCCATTCTTCAGTAGCTCCTGCTCAATGTGTTAATGAACTGTGCCACAGAAAGCTGCATGACTCCCCCAATTCTCATTCCCTTGCAAACACAGAAAGTGTTCAGTGACTGAGACCTCTGCTCAATGAAAAATGTTAGTATAGATATATTATAAAATGATGCTTTACTTTTTCTTGAGTCCATAGAAAATCACTTTATGCAATTCTAACTAATCACCTTGTCTCATATACAGTCACTACTGAAATTGAGGTGTGTGCAGACACTATTTTATGAGAAATTTTATTGTCCTTTTTGTGTTCAGGTGCAGCATAAACAAATAATTTGTTTCCAGGGATCAAAATCTATCAAATTTTATAGCAAGTGGAGGTTTCTGTTAGCATTTCATATACAAAAGAACTTACCAGTCAAATGAATGCAATGAAGGGAACAGAGAACAGCATGGTTATTAAATGCTGGAAAGTGGACCAAAACCACCTAACAGGATGATAGTCTGCACATGGCTTTCAGCCAATTTAAAAATTAAAGCATTTGCTGGAGCTATATTTGTGATGACTTTGTTTTCAATGTTGTATCTTAAACATGTGCCCAGAGGTGTATCACAAGAACAATGAAATCAAATTATTTGATAACATGTAATGATTGAAATGATTATCCTTTCTCACTTAGTCTTAAATAGACACTTATTTGTATTAATGTATTTGTATTAATACATTCTTGCAAAAGTATATTATAAAAATGTTTATTTTAAATAAAATCACTCCAATGATTCATGAAAATATTTTCTTTTTTAATTATTTCACTTTTCTACATGTACATTTACATTATTACACATATATACAATAAATTATCTATAGCAAGAAGAATGATGACACGATCAGGAATTATAGAAATGTTACATTCTTAGTGTTTTGGCTATTTGTATTTGACAGCCTTGAAGAAAACATCTTTCCTAACTTAGTGCATCTAAATTTCTGAATGTAAATCAATCTCCATCACATATTGTCATTATCAACTTAAAACACCTCTCTAGACCTGAAAATATCTTAACCCCTAAACAACTAAGCTTCATCCTAAAATTAAGCTACATGGCCTTCCATTCCATCAGAGACTTGAACAGGATTAAATTTGATTACCTGAGTATGCCAGGAGTGCATATTAGTAGCTTTCCAAATGAGAAGATGACAGAGACAGTTTTCTACCTGACTAGTCACCCATAATTCTCTATAACATTGAAGCCATCTAGCCCAATATATCTGACAGACATATTTGTGAGGTAGAAACTATTGAGGACTTGCTTACGCTCTCTTGGCAGAGTTTAGCCGTCCACTCTGCCTTCATCCTTGCTTGCCCTTTTTAAAGGCAGAATTCTGTCTCTGGTAGAAATGAGGATCTTTTCCCCAGGGGCTTGTTTGCCACATTTGAAGCCATTTCCATAAGGAGGTTCTTTGATGTTCATCATCCTCTTTAAAGTAGGCTGGGTGTTGCCAGTAGTTAACCTGACTCATTGTCAAGGAATCTGTAAAGTAATAAAAACATTTTTAAATGTCATATTCTGCATGTCTACGGGGTTTTTGAAGACCTTGTCTACCTATCCTTCATTATCTTTCTATAGAGTTATATCTATTTGCTGCACCTAAGATGTATGTTCTTGTGATAAAAGTAGAATGAAAATCAACATGACCATGATTTAATCTATTAACATTTAATTAGTACAACTTATTTCTCCTAAGCAGCTTGTTATAGCAATTTCAAAGTATTTTAAGTAAACCTTGTATTATAATCAAGTTATATGGGTACAATAACACATTAGAGTATATATATATATATATATATATATATATATATATATATATATATATATATAT
>OU015747.1:72442281-72462335 GCA_907169655.1 Acomys percivali
AAATAAATAAATAAAAGAAAGAGTTTCTGTTAATGTTTTCAGAAGCCAGAAGGCACATAGTGGCAGAAGCTAGAAGCTATTTGATCGTTTTCTCTCAAACAGAAGTAATAGAACGAAAGCATAGGAAATGATACAAAGAAATAAGCCCATAATATTCACACAAAGTGATGAATTTCCTCTAGCTAAGCCTCACATCACAAAGAACCCATAACTTCTACAAAGCTCTAGCAACTGACAGCCATGTATTAACACACATGAAATGGGGGGGCATTTATCACTTAAGCCACCACATTTCTATAGTAAAAAAATTGAAAGTAGCCTGAAAGTTTACTAATTGCAGATGAAAAGCAGGTTCCATTTGAAGATGTTATATGCATATCCTGGTTCACATTGTACACAGTGGCATATGTACGCCATGAGTGGAGAGGTCAGCCTCTCCAAACAAACTCTGCAATTGTGAGGAAGAGAATAGGACAGACATAATTATGTGCTCGTAATTGGGAAAAGACACTGGACATCAAAATTGCCTGTGCGAATATATATCTCCTTTGTCTTTATTCTTATTTTAGAAGGAGAAAAAACAAACAAGAAAAATCAAGACACGTGGAATCTGGAGTGCTACAGAAATGAAAAATTCTCTAAGAATTCTTCTACATAGAACAGATGGTACAATTGTAACATATACTTTAATGTGCAGATTCCCATCAGGCCACCATGTTAATACATAGAGAACAATGGCTATGGATATCACCACGCTAATCTTAATCAGGCAGAAGGAGTGGAAGCTTTATTACTGCAATTTTGGAAACCTGCAAGGAGTTTAATTGCCAGCTAAGTCCAAGAGAGCAGCACATTTTTGACAACACTTCCCAATCTACAGTCTACAGATCTGTGCCTCCCATTATATTCTGCACTGCTGGCTTTCCTGATATAACACACATCTTTACATTTTTGCATATGAGAAACTCACTAAATGGCATACCAAGAAAAGCTGAGTCTGGACTCACAATATGTCATTTAACTAAGAAAGCATATCATGATTATTTATTGGTATTAATAGAAGATGTAAACAGTTCTTGTTTCAACACATCAAAGGGAGTTTATCTGCACAAGCACAGTTGGGCCTGAACAAACGATTCACCTCACCTGGGAAAACCCTGCACTCTACATAGAGGTGAAGCTGGGTTGAAATCTGAGGGATAGGGGATTTTATTGAACCTTGTTATAAATATGAGCACTGAAGGGAAAGTGGCCACCAACTTTTATGAAATGAAAAGTAGTTAGGCTTGTATTCTTCTATATTTGGGTCCACACATAGTCTCCAATATAATAGTTTTGACATTTTGTCACTTACATAATGTCCCATAGTTTATTAGACAGAACTCTCTGCAGGAACAACATTAATAGAATAAATGTGTATTTTATGCATGAATGTCATTGCAGGCATGTGGAAATCGGATGATGATTTGTAGTAGTTGGGTTTCTCTGTCCAATTGTAGTTTTCAGAGGACAAATTGTAGGGCCATCACACTTATGGACAAGGGTCTTTATCTCCTGAGCCATCTAGTTGGCCTTGAAAATGTAATGTAAAAGTGGATTGGACAGCTTGACTTATATGATAGTGTTTTAATGGTCAAAAAATATCACCTGTACTATAGAGAAACTGAGACCCTATAGCTGATTGGTGCATGACACTAGATGCATCAATCTACCCTTGAAATATTGAAGAGATTCCAGGGAGTAACTAGAGTTCAGCCCATGCTGGAAGTCCGAAAGGATGGATAAGTGAAAGACAAGGATGGTGGTAGCTGAAGCATCAATTTTGGGATAAACACAATCACTGGCAGAAAGTAAAGACTAGTCGGTACACAGTACTTCCTTTTTATTAAAGTATGTTTGCTAGGACACCAATGCAAGATGATGGCCACTCTGAGGAAAGAGATTCTCTCTTAATAATTCCAAGAAACGCCATCATCCAGATTAAGCCTCTTAAATGGAGAGAAAAGTTGTATTCTCTTCGACACAGCTTTATCCTAATTGAAGTATTTTTCATAAAGCAGTCCTAATTAAAGATATGATATTATATGACATAATTTTAATGGAGTGAGCAGAGGGAAGAAATAAAAATTATAAAGGAAATTACATCACACACACACATGCATGCACACACACAAGCATGCTCACACAGGAGATAGCCATTAATTACAAAAAATTATAGTATGCAGAGGAGGTTGCTAGAAGAAGTTTGGAAGTAAAATTCTTCTCCTATTCCTGTCATGGAATATGAACAGTGTAAAGAATGTGGATGTGGCTCAAATGACAGTGTCAGTGAGTATGCATAAGGACCTGAGTTCCATTTCCAGAATCTTAAAAACTGAGCATAGTGGCACATGCTTGTCATCTGTCTATGTGTGAGGTAGGGCAGGAAGATGATATATTAAAGGTCATTCTCACATAGTCCACGGCCAGTCTATGATACTTGAAACCTATTCATAACATGCACACAATACACACAAACACACACACACACCATGCACAAATATAAATTAATAAATATGTAGATGAGATTTAACTCAGAACATGTTTTCTCTGGCAAGAGATCACATACAATGACCTTCAAGGTCTATGTGATATGGTTGGAATACAGACATGCATTTAATCCCAAGAGACAGAGGCAAGCAGATCTCTGGGTTCAAAGCCAGCCTGTCATAGAACAATTTTAAGTAAAGAAAAGGTGAGGTCCAGGCATAATGGCACACACCTTTAATCTTAGCAATCAGGAGACAGAGACATGCAGATCTCTAAGTTCTAGTAAGTTCAGTTGAATTAGTGAGTTTGGAAAAAATACAATGGACTTGCATTCACAGCAATTCAGTTCATGGAATTCAGAGGCTGTTTTCTCTGGAGAGTTTTACAGAAATAAGTTGAATAGAGAACAACTAGACCTTGGTGAAGACAGACAGTGGAGAAAGAGAATGAGAAGGACCCAGGTTAGAACAGATGGCCAGAATTTATATGAGGACAAGCAGACTTATTCAGTGAGAAACAGGGATAAACCTGATTGAAACACTCAGTTTGGAGAAGAGTTTGTACCTGAACAGCTAAATTGAACCAGCCAGCAAGATTTCAGAAGGAACTAGAAAGGGTGAGCCTATTCAGCAGTAAGTCTCAGAGGCTGAAAACATTCTAGGCATAGATTAGATTGTACAGAAGGACAGAAGCTTCCAGAACTAAACCTAGGTTAGCAGACAGAGACACTAAGCCTCCAAGATGACAAATAAATCAGGTGAATGAAAGTTATTTTAACAAAAAAGGATGATGTGACAGCTTGAGTATGTCAGTTACCTCTTTCTATCTACTTATTGAATAGGACATCAGTGTCCAACAATGCACTTGAAACATGGTTAGCAACCCCAAACCAATGCCTTTATGTTATATTTTGTTACTTAAATTTATTCCCACAGATTCATATAATCATCAGTAATTTAAATTTTAAGTTTAGACATGTTAGATTCTAGGCATTGGAAGAGAGTTTTTTAAAAAGTATGAATAATGTCTTGAATTCCTTATATAGTTTTGAAATTAACCCTTTGTCAGATGTAGGGTTGTTGAAGATCTTTTTCCATTTTGTAGGATGTAATTTTGTTCTGTTGCCAGTGTCCTTTGCCTTACAGAAGATTTGCAGTTTTATGGGGTTTTATTAATTGTTGACTTTAGAGCCTGAGCTGTTGGTATTCTTTTCAGGAAGTTGTCTCCTGTGTCAATGAGTTCAAAACTCTTCCCCCCTTTTTCTTCCAACAGGTTCAGTGTATCTGGTTTTATGTTTAGACCTTTAGTACACTTGGACTTTACTCTTGTGCAAAGTGATACATAAGGATCTATTTGCATTTTTCCTTATATGGATTTCCAGTTAGACAAACAGCATTTGTTGAAGATGCGATCTTTTTTCCATTGTATAGTTTTGGATTCTTTGTAAAAAATCAAGTGTTCAAAGGTATATAGGTTTATTTCTGGGCCTTCAATTTGATTCCAATTGTCAAGCAGCCTATTTCTATGCCAATGTTAAGCAGTTTCCATTATTGTTACTCTATAGTGTAGCTTGAGGTCTGGTATTGAGATTTCTCCAAAAGACTTTTTATTCTACAGGATTATTTTAGTTATTCTGGCTTTTTTATATTTTTACTTTTTACATATACAATTATATTATCACACACTTATTCAATAAACTATCTACATCAAGAAGAACCAGGAAACAATCAGGAATTATATAAAATTTACATTCATAGTGTTTTGACATTTTTTTTGTTTTCCCATATTAAGTTGAGAATGGATCTTTCACACACTGTAAAGAATTTTGTAGAAATTTTGATGGGAATTACATTGAATCTGTAGGTTACTTTTAGGAAGATGTCCACTTTTAGTATGTTAATCATCCTGATCCATGATAATGGGAGATCTTTCCATCTTCTAAAATTATCTTCAATTTCTTTCTTCAGAGTCTTGAAGCTTTTTTCATGCAAGGTTTTCACTTGCTTGGCTAGAGTTAAACCAAGGTACTTACTATTATTTTCAACTATCATGAGGCATGTAGTTCCCTAATTTCTTTTTCCTTGTTTGTCATTTGTATACAAGAGAGCTACTGATTTTTTTGACTTGATTTTGTATCCAGCTACTTTGTTGAAGGTGTTCATCAACTGTAGGATATAATTGGTATAATTTTTGGGGTCACTGATACATACTATCATATCACCCAAAATAGTGATAATTTGAGTTCTTTTTTCCAATTTTTCCCCTTGATCTCCTTTAGTTATCCTACCACTCTAGACAGAATGTCAAGTATTATATTGAAAAGGTAGCAAGAGAGTTGACAGCCTTTTCTAATCTCTGATTTCAGTGGAATTGATTTAAGTTTCTTTGTGTTTAGTTTGACGTTTTGTATTCCTTTTCTCTCCAGAATTTTAAATATGAATGGTGGTTGAAACACAATAAAAAATGTAGCACAGAGCTAAACAGAGATTCTCAAAGAGGAATACTGAGTAGCTGAGAAACACTTAAAGAAATTCTCAACATACTTAGTCATCAGTGAAATGCAAATCAAAACAACTCTAAGACTCCATCTTATACCTCTGACAATCACTAAGATCAAAATCTCAAATAGCAGCTTATGCTTTAGAGGATGTGGAGAAAGGAGAACACTTCTATATTGTTGGTGGAAGTACAAACATGTACAACCACTTTGCAAATCAATCTGCCACTTTCTCAGATAATTGGGCATAGTGCTACCTCGAGAACAAGATATACCACTCCTAGGTATATACTTCAAAGATGCACAACCGTTCAACAAGGAAATTTGCTCAACTATGCTCATAGCAGCTTTATTAATAATAAACAGAATTTATAAACAATCTAGATGTCCCTCAACCAAAGAATGAATACAGAAACTATGACATATTTACATAATGGAATGCTATTCCGCTATCAAAAACAAGGAAACCTTGACAATTGTAGGGAAATGGATGGAACTAGAAATGATCATCCTGAATGAGGTAACCCAGGCCCAGAAAGACAGACATGTTATATACTTACTTGTAAGTGTATATAAATTGAACATAGATGTCCTCTGAGAGAACTGATCCAGCAGGGCATTGAGAAAATGTGAAGACATTGTAATCTTGCCTTTGTCTGGGCCGAAGGTGAAAGTGGTCCTGGGATGCTTGACTCCACTGATACTTTGTCTCTATGAATTGATAAACATTCTTAATATAAACTCAGAGGAGGAAGTATCAGTCCAAGACAAAAGCCATGGGTATTGTTTTGCAAAAACAACAATTGATTGGGAGGAGAATGTTGAGGAGACAAAGGAGAACATTGGGGATTTGGAGGGAGAGATTAGAGGTTCTTGCCCATGGCCCAGAGTTGCAAGATTTTTTGTGGTGGCAGTCTTTTTGGATGTCTCCATATTTGGCCCACAGATGGATGGTGCAGCCTCTTCTGGCGGATGGGTGATCTGCTAAACTCCTGATAATTATGCTAGGGGAATTGTCCCACCAGACTGACACCCAGAAGGTTTTATTCTTGTTCCCCTTATTCTCCTTTCCCTCTTACTTAGGGTAGTCAATTTGTAAGGGAGGTACATATGTTTAGTAAATCACTAATAATGTAGAATCCTTAAGGAACTGGAGTCAACATGAAAGATATTGAGACTGCAGCTAGACTCTGTGCAAAGTTGTATAGAAGAGTTGTGGGATTGAAAGATCAGGGGACAGGGGAGGTGTCAGGAGCTCCATGTTGAAACTATCAAGGCAGTCATATCTGGACCCAGGGAAGCCAGCACAAACTGATGCACCAACCAAGGACTTTGTCAGCAGAGAACCTAGACTCCTTCTTCATAGCCCATACACAGCTCATTCTACATGTGGTCAAGGCATGAGGAGCAAGGACTACCTCTAACAAGAATTCTGGTTCCTGCAATTTGATCACTAGCATAGAGACCCTGTGGTAACACAGAAGAAGGGGTTGCAGGCTATCAAGATGAGACCTGACAAACTGTGGTCAGAAGATGGGTCAGTAGGACCCCACCTTTCAGAGGTCTAGGGGAGGGAAATAGGGTGGAAGAGGGAGGGAGGGTGGAAACAAGAAGAAAAGAGCAAAGGTATTACAATTGGGATGAAATTTGAATAAATTATATTAAAAAATAAAATCAGAATATTCTCTGAAATCAAACTAAACAAAACAATGTGAACATATCAGTCTTGCATGGTGATGAACACTGTGCACATGATTGCTTCTGTTATCTCTGTTACAAGGAGCCTGTGAGGAAATTGCCCTGTGGGAAGTAGGTCTGGTGGATCAATGCAGAGCTTATCATTTATGCCCAGATGCAATGGTGGTGCTTCCCTAGCTGTAGGCATGCTAACCTCCTAGGACACCTGCAGAGGTTAATGAGCTTACACAGCTAGCCATAATTAGGAGCAAAAAGTGATCTGAAAGAAAATCTCAACAACCTTGACAGAAAACATATCCAGAAGTGAATCTATGGGCTTGAGTGAATGCATGTTTGGAGACATAAATGGCCTGAATTGGAGGCATAAAACTTTTCAAAGTGTTAGATAGAATAGCATGTGAAGGCAGGATCAGTGAGAATGAAAGACACCCAGGAATGCCAATTTCAAGAAACTGTGACAAGATGGGCTTCATTTCCTGGAGACAGTTACCCTCAAATAAACCAGGTTTGCTGTATGATGTGCAGGCTTTGCATCCTGCCTTTGGTGGGATGTTGGGTAATATCCACGAAGGCTTTCTGAGGAATTAAAGTGAAAAGCACAGATATCTTCCCACTTATTTCAAGAAAAAATAATGATGAACTAAATTTTATTAGTAGTAACCACTCCTTGATCACTTTCTATGTGCTTTTTCCTCAATAAAAGTTTATTGATTTTCCAAAGCAATAATAAAAGTTAGATGTAATGGACTTTAGGTCACTAAGGATTCCAAAGAGTTCAGTATTAGCTGTCTTGTAGCTATGACACAATACACAATTGACAAAAGCAGCCTAAAGTGCTGGCTCACAGATCCAGAGGTCAGTCTATTATGATGAGAAAGTCAGCAAATAGAAACATGAGAAGGCTGGTCACCATCAGGAAGCAGAAAAAAACATGTTGGCCATCAGCTTGTGTTTTCTCATTTTTTTTCAATGTATTCTGGGACCATAATCGATGGCATAGTGCTCCCCACATTTAAGGGGGTGTTTTCTGTTCACATCAATCCTTCTGGAAGAATGTTCATAGACACAAATAAATATGTGAATCCACAGTGATTCTAAAGGACATCAAGCTGACACTTAATATGAACTACCCCAGGACCAACCCTTATACATTATCGGATAAAACTAAAATCAGACCAATGGAGTAGACATTCATCCCCTCCCTGTTGATTTAAAGCTGCTGTTACTATTTTTTCCAAATGAATAGATAGGTTTATCAGTGTCTGTCTTCTTTTAACTCAGTTGATTTATTTTCCAGAAGTGTAACATATACGAAAAGAAAGAAAACTATAGACTGCAGAGAATATTAAGTTCCATTTCTTATAAAGGTAAAAATATGAATGAATCTCACATCATAGAAGCTGATCCTCAACAAAGCAGAATGCACATCACCAGAAATGAGGGTACCCGTGACCTCTTCATCACATCCCTTGGTGATATATTCACCTTTTCAACTGCTTCTGATTCTCTGGATTTTGTTTTTTTAATTTGTTTGTTTGTTTGTTTTTGGTTGCTGTTGTTTTGTTTGTTTTGTTTTGTTTGTGGCTGTGTTTATATTATACTCTCTTCCAGTCACTGTCAGCTTGCCCAAATTACTTTTGTGGAATACTTTAATGGGTATGGTAATTCTAGTGAAACTAAATTTATCAAATAAAACATACACACACAAAACACATATATATTCATAAAAGTGTATATTATATGCATAAATTAATATATATGCTTACATTATGTACATATGATAATCATATAACTATTTGTGTATAACTGCACTTAATATTATATGCACACAAAATAATCTGGAATAAAACGCTGAAAGTGATTGTGAGTGAGGAACAACTAGGAGCTTGGAGCAGCTCCTCAAGTTCTATCACCATTCAGGTAACAGAGAAAGATGAATACTGGTGTCAATCTCCTTTCTCTTTTTTATCAGCCTTAGACCACAGCACCTTGAGTACTCAATGTTGGTACCACTAATATAAGAAGGATCTTTCCACTTCAGCTCATCAACCTAAAGTCAACCTCTATGACATGCTCAGAAGTTTGTGTCCTATGTGATTCTGGACTCCTGTCAATTGGATACATTTTTTGGTCTGAAATTATAAAGAGCAGACTTGTAATTAATTATAATAAAGCAAAAGGTAAAGCTCAAACTATCTTCCTGTTTTTATCTATTCTTAATTATTTCCAGTATATAAGTTAAATACTGAGAGATGACAACAAATTAAGAATGATCCTGAAGTCAGGTAACTATTTTCTGTGTCTGTGTGGTCATGTGTTGTATGCATATTAGTGAATATTAGTGTGTAATGCATGCATTCTATGATGTGGCTGTGCCCAGCTGTGCATGTGCTAGTGGAGTCCCAAGGAGGATTTCAAGGGTATTCCTTTATTCTGGGCTTTATTCCTTTGACATAAGGTCTTTTCTTGAACTAGAAACAAAATTTCAGCTGGGAAAAAAGGCCAGGGAGCTCCCAGGATTTAGGCATTTTAGGCACACAGGTAGCCATTCCCGATGCCGGACGTTGTGTGCACATTCTGGGGATTCACACCTAAATCCTCATGCTTCTACCCACTGAGCTATCTCCCAAGTGCTGAGTGGTCAGTGTTTGCTTCAGACTGGATATCAGATCATAGTTTTCCTCATCCTTTTTCACACTCACTTTTAATCTCTTAATTGTATTTAAATTTTATTCCAAGATAAATCTTCAGATGGATCCTTTAATACAAAGCTGATAAACAGGGAAGTATGGGAGCAAGCTGATAATAAACTGGTGTCTATGTAACCATATCTTTCAAACTTATCTTCAGCAGCACTGTTTGGTATTTCTGGGTTTTTCTCTTACATGGAAAAGTAGTTTGATATAAGGCTCTTTATAGTATATAACTAAATAGATTACAAGTAATAAAAGGAATATACCTATTGAAATAGTATGGAGAAATTGATACATTATCAAGTGAAAATAAAACCTGAGCTTATCAGACTTCAACAGAGGAAATGAAGGAAGATTCTTTGTGTACCTTTTGGCAGCACAGTTCTTGGAATAAAACAAGCAGGAACATTTAACTGAATATACTGCAGTGTTTAAGACTTCATTTCTTTTCCAATACCTGCAATTACATAGTCAAATATTGCAGCTGGGAGTCACATATCACCGTGTTATCTAGGATTACACAATGAGGGTGGCATGGTAGCAGTAGAGCAAAACAACTGGTAGGAAAAGAAGATCAGGTGCCTAGCTAGACATGCACATGAACCAGTATTTCCTCCTTATTATGACTAGAGCAGCTATGAGTGTGGCTGTGCAAGTACTTCTGCAGTAAGATAGTCTTTGTGTTATGCTCAGAAAAGGTGTGGCTAGGTCATATGGAGTTCTCCTTTTATATTTGCAAAAACCTCCAGACGAAGTGGATGCCCTCATTTACACTCCCAACCACGAAGTGTAGGGATTTCACCTTCCCCAAGTGTGGGCCCTTGTCTGCAGGAGGAAGAGAAGCTCTCTCATGCTAAGCTTAGTGCTAAGACATAGGTGAGCCCTACCCACTGCTGGCAAAAAAACCCCATCAGGCCCAAATGTGTTAAAAGGCTAATTCCTTGCAGGGATTCTTCAAAAGCCAAAAGTTGCCAAAAATCTGTCTCTTTGGTGAAAAATATATCAAAGGTGCCCTGGGGACAAGCCCCAGGAAGTGACCTGGGAGTGTCTCCTGCTATTCAGGTGCCATTGGTTTAAAAGCCCAGAGGTTGGAGTTTTGTCGAGTGCACTCCCCATTTCTCCCTCGGTAGCTTCCTGTCATTGTCTTTCTTTCCTCATTAAGCTTAATGAATAAAAATCTAGTTCTTTGACTCTTTTTTTATAATTAATTTATTTATTTATTAATTTATTCATATTACATCTCAATTGTTAGCCCATCCCTTGTATCCTCCCCTTCCTTCCTCCCTCCCGTTTCCCCCTCTACTCCCTTCCCCTATGTCTGTGACTGAGGAGGACCTCCTCCCCCTGTATATGCTCCTAGGGTATCAAGTCTCTTCTTGGTGACTTATTATCTTTCCTCTGAGTGCCACCAGGCCTCCCCATCCAAGGGACATGGTCCGATATGGGGCACCAGAGTTTGTGTGAAAGTCAGATCCCCTTCTCCACTTAACGGTGGAGAATGTCCTGTCCATCGGCTAGACTGGGTAGGGGTTCGAAGTTTACTGCTATATTTTCCTTGGCTGGTGCCATAGTTTGAGGAGGACTAGAGGGCCCAGACCCGCCTGTATTTTTCCAGGACCCACTGGATCCCTCTATTTCCTCATTCTTCCAGGCTTCTCACCCCTAAAGTCTCAATAGGATTTTCTCCCCTCTGACCCACTTTCTTGGTAGGTAAAGTTTATCATGGGGGCGTACCCCTTGGCCTAGTGTCTCGATATAAGTGAGTATATACCATTTGACTCTTTTTGCTTCTGGGTGAACTCACTCATTATGATAATTTCTAGTTCGATCCATTTGTCCACAAATTTCGGGAAATTCCTTGTTTTTAATAGCTGAGTAGTATTCCATAGTATAAATATACCACAGTTTCTTTATCCATTCTTCTACTGATGGACACGTAGGTTGTTTCCATGTTCTGGCTATTATGAATAAGGCAGCTATGAACATGGTTGAGCATATGTCCCTGTTGTGTGGTAGTGCATCTTCTGGGTATATTCCAAGGAGTGGAATAGCTGGGTCTTGAGGAAGCCCTATTCCCATTTTTCTGAGAAAGCGCCAAATAGATTTCCAAAGTGGTTGTACTAGTTTGCATTCCCACCAGCAATGAAGGAGTGTTCCTCTCTCTCCACATCCTCGCCAGCATGTGGTGTCAGTTGAATTATTGATCTTAGCCATTCTGATGGGTGTAAGATGGAATCTCAGTGTCGTTTTGATTTGCATTTCTCTGATGACTAAGGAGGTTGAGCATTTCTTTAAGTGTTTCTCCACCATTTGATGTTCCTCTATTGAGAATTCTCTGTTTAGTTCTGAGCCCCATTTCTCTATTGGGTTATTTGGTTTGGTAGTGTTTAATTTCTTGAGTTCTTTATATATTTTGGATATTAGACCTTTGTCAGATGTAGGGTTGGTGAAGATCTTTTCCCAGTCTGTAGGCTGTCGCTTTGTTCTCTTGACAGTGTCACCTGCCTTACAGAAGCTTCTCAGCCTCATGAGGTCCCATTTATTAATTGTTGATGCTAAGGCCTGGGCTGTTGGTGTTCTATTCAGGAAGTTGTCTCCTGTACCTATGTGTTCCAGACTCTTCCCAACTTTTTCCTCTAATTGGGTTAATGTCTCTGGTTTTAGGTTGAGGTCTTTAATCTACTTGGACTTGATTTTTGTGCTTGGTGACAAATAGGGGTCTAATTGCATTTTTCTACATGTAGACATCCAGTTAGACCAGCACCATTTGTTGAAGATGCTGTCGTTTTTCCATTGAATGGATTTGGCTTCTTTGTCAAAAATCAAGTGACCAAATGTGTGCGGATTCATCTCTGGGTCTTCAGTTCGATTCCATTGATCCACTAGCCTATTGCTGTGCCAGTACCATGCTGTTTTAATTACTGTTGCTCTATAGTACAGCTTGAGATCAGGTATGGAGATTCCTCCAGAGGATTTTTTATTGTATAGGATTGTTTTTGCTATTCTGGGCTTTTTGTTTCTCAATATGAAGTTGAGAATTGTTCTTTCAATATCTTCAAAATATTTTGTAGGTATTCTGATAGGGATTGCATTGAATCTGTAAATTGCTTTTGGTAAAATGGCCATTTTTACTATGTTAATTCTCCCGATCCATGAACAAGGTAGATCCCACCATCCTCTGATGTCATTTTCAATCTCTTTCTTCAGAGATTTAAAGTTTTTTTCAAATAAGTCCTTCACTAGCTTGGTTAGGGTTATTCCTAGGTATTTTATATTGCTTTTGGCTATCGTGAAGGGAGTAGTTTTCCTAATTTCTTCCTCTGCCTGCTTGTCATTTGTATATAGGAAAGCTACTGACTTTTTTGAGTTTATTTTGTATCCTGCCAATTTGCTGAAGGTGTTTATCAGCTGTAGGAGTTCTCTGGTGGAATTTTGGGGGGTCACTTATATACACTATCATATCATCTGCAAATAGGGATAATTTGACTTCTTCCTTTCCCATTTGGATACCCTTGATCTCCTTTTGATGTCTTATTGCTCTGGCTAGAACTTCAAGAACTATATTGAAGAGGTATGGGGAAAGTGGGCAGCCTTGTCTGGTCCCCGATTTTAAAGGGATTTCCTTGAGTATCTCTCCATTTAATTTAATGTTGGCTATCGGTTTGCTGTATATAGCCTTTATGATGTTTAGAAAAGTGCCTTGTATTCCTGATCTTTCCAGAACTTTAAACATAAATGGGTGTTGGATTTTGTCAAATGCTTTTTCTGCATCTAAAGTGATGATCATGTGGTTTTTCTCTTTCAGTTTGTTTATATGGTGGATTACATTGATGGATTTTCGTATGTTAAACCATCCCTGCATGTCTGGAATGAATCCTACCTGGTCATGGTGAATGATGTCTTTGATAAGCTGTTGTATTCGCTTTGCGAGTATTTTGTTAAGTATTTTTGCATCAATGTTCATAAGAGAAATTGGTCTGAAATTCTCTTTTTTTGTTGCGTCTTTGTGGGGTTTGGGTATCAATGTGACTGTGGCCTCATAGAATGAATTTGGTAATATTCCATCCATTTCTATCTTTTGGAATAGCTTGAATAGTATTGGTATTAGCTCCTCTTTGAAGGACTGGTAGAATTCTGCGCTGAAACCATCTGGCCCTGGGCTTTTTTTGGTTGGGAGACTATCAATGATTGCTTCTATTTCTATAGGAGAAATAGGGCTATTTAATTTGTTTATCTGGTCTTGATTCAATTTTAGCAAATGGAATCGGTCGAGAAAATTGTCCATTTCCCTTAGATTTTCAAATTTTGTGGCATAAATGCCTTTAAAGTAGGTTCTTATGATTCTTTGTATTTCTTCGGTGTCTGTTGTTATGTCTCCCTTTTCATTTCTGATTTTGTTAATTTGGATAGTGTTTCTCTGTCTTTTAGTTAGATTGGCTAACGGTTTGTCTATCTTGTTAATTTTCTCAAAGTTCTTGGTTCTTGGTTTTGTTGATTCTTTGGATTGTTCTCTTTGTTTCTAATTTATTGATTTTAGCCCTGAGTTTGATTATTTCTAGGCGTCTACTCCTCTTGGGTGTTTCTGCTTCTTTTTTTTCTAAAGCTTCAAGATGTGTTGTTAAGTTGTTTATGTGGGATGTTTCCATTTTCTTTTTAAAGGCGCTTAGTGCTATGAATTTTCCTCTTAGCACTGCTTTCAATGTGTCCCACAAATTTGGATATGTAAGTTCTTTGACTCTTGACTGTCTTTATTTTAATCAAGTGCTCTTGGTTATCTGGCCTTTCACAAGCCAGAGGCTCCCTTCCTCTTGCTGGGAGCATGCAGATTCCCATTGTCTCAACCCTGGCTAAGCACTGCCCACTGCCCTGCACTCCCTTGAGCTGAGCCTAGCCAGGGACTCTGTCCTGAAAGTGTCCTCTCTCCTCAGCAGGCCTGCCTCAAGAACGGTTTTGGGGATGGAACCTTCCTAAGCTAGCCTTCCGAAAACTAGAGAAGAGTCTGTGACCAGATTCTCAGCCCAGCCTCCCAGAGAAAGAAATCCACACCGAAGTTTTCCCCACACTTGTTATTTGAGGCCTCACTCCTAGATGAGGAGCTACTGGCAGTTGATGGCTGCTGAGAGAAGAGTCCAAATATTCCTGTTCTTTATCCCAAGTCAATCCTCTGGTGTGTGAGGGTGCATGCATTGAAGCATACATGCATTTGGAGGGTTTTAAAATAACAAAAGATAGAGAGAGTAACTCAAAAACACTAATTCAGTTTTCTCTGAAGTATATTCTCCTCTACCTTAGACTTATAAACAAAACCTTGGAGTCAAAACAGGATATAGTCTCTTTGTTTTATTATAACTAACATCTTATTATTGTTTCCATAATAACTTCTTCCCTGCAAAAATATTTGCATGCAAATACTTTCCAATTAAATTATTTACATTTGTTCTGAATCAATTTTCTTTAAACTCTAAAACTCTACCTCTTGGTCAAACAGTGGTAAATATATGCATTGAAGTGATAAAACTAAGTATTAATAGTTTTTTTTTAACTCAGTGGTGATGAATTCTTTGGGTTTCACAGGCACTGATCAAAGATACACTTGCTTTTATCAGGAAAGATAATGAGACTACACACTAGACTAAGTCTTTAATCTCTCTTTATAACATGGGATAAAGTAAATATTCAAAAATATACTAGTATACACTAGATGACTTAAATATCTGAACAAATTGAGGAGAGAAAGAGAGGGATAGACACATCTGAATAGTTTAAGATAGTATCTGGTCATGATTTCAAAGTGTAGCTTTGAAGTTATCTAGGGAATATAATTGACATGTATAATGAGTGACTTAATTTGTGTTCTTTCATTTCTACCCATTGATTGGACTTTGATGCATTGCTGTGTTTTGTTCTTCCACACATACTAATTTACTCATAAAGAGGAATGACATTAATCACTTTTCTGATTTTAATGAGAAAAAAATGTATCCACTACTATGTTGCTTTGAATTACTTCTCATCCACACTTTTGTTACTTCCCATTTCAAACTGGGTTTTTAACTAGAGGACATCTTAGCAGACAACAATGACCTCTAACTTAGAGTTGGCTGAAATATTGAGTTTTTAATATGTGTCTTACCATCACTGTTTGTTTGTTTGTTTATCATGGAATTAATGGCTGGCATAAAACATTTTTCTATACAAATTTTGCTGTTAACTTTCTCTGAACATAACTAGTAGAATTATAGATTTCCAAGGAGGATGTGGCTTTCTACTCTTATGCTCACAGCAGAAGCAATTACATGCACATGATATGCTTAAGATTGATCTACGACCACCTGGTCATAGGATAGTGAGGCTTCCATGTTACCAAACGTTTCCCTGAGAACCTTAAGTGAGTTAGCCTTTGGAGGCTTTGTGGATCTTTAAAACTAAAACAAAACAATTATAATATGTCAAATCTATAAAGGGGACTATGAGGAATATGTCTTTCAAAGTGGAAGGGAGGTAAGAGTATAATGGAGAATGAGTATAATCAAATGGTTATAAATATTTACACAAGTAAATTGAAACGCAGTGTTATGTAAAATTAACATATGACTAAAAGTGTTGTAAAACACCTTTTGTATTTTAACATTGAATCAGGCACTCCTGATATGAGAAGTCAAACCTGATTACTGAGTCTGGACTACATATAAAAATCAAAAATCTGCAATCCGTATATCACTTTAATTTTTCAGTAGATGCCATTCTGGATCAACTAAAATGCTTCTTTCCCTCCCCCCCCGCCCACGGTGCAAAAGGGTGGTGGTAAGAATATAAACCAAGTGCATTTTGGTTCTAAATTGTTCTCCTAAACACTGTTTCCGAAATTTTTAAAACATCAAACATCTTGATATGTTGGCCCACTTTCTGCACATGATAGACAGAACATTTTGTTTGCTGACAATGTTATGTGACTTTAAGGCTTACAGTCATGTACTTCCATAAGGTTACACAAAATATCTCATCACAATAAGCATACATTAGTCAAGTGTCATAGATTTCTTAATAGATAATCAATATTCTAGGAAGGCAACAAGTGATGTGTGTGTGTGTGTGTGTGTGTGTGTGTGTGCGTGTGTGTGTGCATGTGTGTGTGTTTGGTTGTTTGTGCCTGCCCGCATGTACATATGTTCACAGAAGTATGGGCAACTTTGGGTTTCATTTCTAAGGTGCCGTACAATTTGCTTTATGAGTTTATCAGTGTCCTGGAACTTCGAAATAGACTAGGCAAATGGGCTATGAACCCAGGTTCTGCTCTTTCATGCACCCAGCGATATCATTACAAGTATATAGCACAACTGAGTTTTTTTCATAAGAGTTCTGTGGATTGAATGCAGGTCCTTAATTCTGAAAACAGAACAATTAACCAATTGAGCCATCTCCTTAATTCCAACATCTTGACATTTTTAATAAAATATATTTTCAGAGTAATATTATGTGCTTGGTCAAATCATTGATAATGGCAAATTAAGTGCATTTTGTAAGACATGAAGTTTAAATTTATTCATATAGATTCTGTTTTAAGCATACCCCTTACTCCAAAGAATGGTAATTTGACATTTGACAAAAGCCCAAGTAAAATTGTCATGTTGAAGGTCATAAGAAACTCACCCTTGAATCCTCTGTGTAGCTGGAAGAAATGACAAGAGGCACAGAGAGTCCATGAGAAATATGAACACATCAACTGTGGTAGTTTGAAGGAGAATGGCTCATATAGACTAAAAAGTTTAAGTGCTTGGTCTCCAGTTGATGGCTGTTTGGAGAAGATTAGGAGGTGTGGCCTTGAAAATAGAAATATGATGCTGGGCATTTGAAATGCCAAAAGACCCATGTTATTTTGAGTTGTCCCTCTCTGACTCTATGTGGAGATAAAGATGTCCGCTCTCAGTTGTTCTTGTCTCCATAACGTTGATTTGCTACCATGTACTCTAACTCTCTAAAACTGTAAATTCAAATAAAAGCCAATCCTTTACAAGATTCGTTGGCCATGGTGATTTTTCACAGGAACAGTGAAGTAATTAATACACCACATGTTTTAGCTTCTTTTTCAGTCTCAGTGACCAGAGCAATGCAAATAAGAAAGGCTTATTCTGGCTCCCATTTTGGGTTATCATGGAGAGGGATTCAAGGCAGCAGTAATTTGAAGCTCTAATTGTATTGCATCTACTATCAGGATTCAGAGGTAAATGAATGCATGTTTGCTAGTGTTCCACTATTACTCTTCATTTATACAATCCGTGATCTCATTCTCCGAAAGCAGTCCTTCCTACAATTTAGATAGATCATCCTACATCAATTAATATAATCAAAACAATCCCAGAGGCCAAAGTTGATCTAGGAAATGAATGACAGGGGTTCCTGGATGCTTGCCTCTTTGCTTAGTGTAGATAATGTCAAAATGTGAGTTAACACGAACAACCTCAACAGCCCTGCTAAATTTTCACTATTAGTGACAACTATATCTCTTAACTCCTGGCACTAATTATATCTCTTCATGACTCTGTATCAAACTTAAATATGAAACACACAGATTTCTCTATTTCTTTATATTTTCTGTGATGTAGTTTTTTGTTTGTTTGTATGTTTGAGACCAGATTTTGATGTGTACCCTTGGCTATCCTAGAACTATATTTGTAGAACAGGCTAGCCTCAAACTCAAAGAAATGCACCTTCCTCTGACTCCTGAGTGCTGAGATCAAAGGCATGTGACACCACCAGCCTTAGATGCCAATTCCTGTTGACATAAAACATACCTTGGGTCAACACAAGACTGAAATGAAACATGTACAATAAAATCCACAGAATCCAGAAAATAAAAATTTTAATACTGTGAAAAGGTGAAAGGCTGCATACTTCATATCAGGTTTAGAGAGTATTTGGCCCGATAGGTCGTCTCATAGTGACTTACCTCATAGAGTATGCCTTAAAATGTATTAATGAAACTTAAGTTTGGTGTTCAAGATTCTGCTAACATTGTATAAAACTTGAGTGACCGGTAGGAGTGAGACATTTGCTGAGAAGCAGCTAACATACAGAACATCTACTTTGTGGTGGCTTTCCTGTTTGTCTTTTATATAGAGCATTTTTTTTCAATTCTCATTGGAGATGTCTTTAAGATCATTTCTTTGCCTGAAGATCTTGCTGTCCCTAGTGCCTGATAAGCCAGACTTCATGTTTCTTTCCTTCCTAGTCGTTAGGCCTTTATTGGGTCTGCAAAATAGAGCATAAAAGTGAAGAGCAGGTGCTGAATTATGCTGTAAGTTTTCACAAGACAATGTCTCTTGTTAAAAATCACTAGCATACTTGTCTTAAGATACTAATTCTTGTGTATTTATTATGTTATACTATTTTAAAGGTTTGTGTATATGGGTGTGCACATGTATATGTGGAGTTCACCCTAAATAATGGTCTCCCTTTCTTTTGTTAGTGCAACTTATTGTCCTGCAGTCATAAAGTAGACTAAGTTGGGATATGCCTCTATCTGCTTCACACACAGTCAGATTACAAATGTTTTAAACATAGAATGTAATACATTAACTCAGAGACAAGTGCTCTACTTACTGTCCATACAGAGGCATGCTTGAATAGCACATGCAAGTGTATGAATGTGTGTGGAGGTTACCAATTGTTATAGAGGTTATATGCTTATTAGACTATATCACAATACTTACCCATGGTATTTTTACAGGGAGTTGTTTCTTTTAAAAATTTCATGTAGCCCATTTTGGCTTTGACCTTGGAAATTACTTCTTCCATTCATCTGTCCTCTGTTATTCAGAAAAAAATTTCAGAATTATCTCATGTTGGACATCACTTAAATATACATAGGAAATAAATGCTCATTAAGGTTTGGTATCTCTATGCTCACTTTAATTAGATACCATTAGACTTTTTGAATAGACAAATATTTAAAAAAAAGAAAATGATTATTTTAAAGTGCGGTCCAATGCTTTCTAGAGACTCAGCAGTTTTCATCTTTCTGTGCTGAGTATTGTAATTACAAGCATTTAGAGTATTTGTTTTAAGTAGATGATGGGACTTGAGGCATAAAGTCATCCAAAAACTTCATTATGTTCAAGTTTTATGGGATTTCCTTATAAAACAAACATAAACCCAGTCACACAATCTCCCTCTCCCTCTATCTTTCCTACATAGATTTTAAAAAATTCGATTTTTATTTATTGACTGCTGAAGTCCAGTAGTCAGAAAATTACTTTATATTCTCCTACTGAAAATGATACAGAGCCCTCAGACCTGCAGAAACCCTGTCTAAATGAAGAGAGCCCTCCTGTTCTTCAATGTTCTGAAGATCTAGCCTTATTTGGAAGAATTAAATCTAGGTCTCTTCTCTAATACTATCTTCTGTTTCAAAATGTGCCTTATTCTAGGGTTAATAGTTCGTATAACACAAGGTTATTGACAAAAATCAGACAAAATGATTAAACAATTATAACAACAAAAAAAGCAAAGAATGTCTTATAAGATGGAGATATGTTCAGCTTTAGAGCACTTAATTAGCTTCATATGTCCCTAGGCTCAACTCTAGCTACACAACACACACACACACACACACACACACACACACACACACACACACA
>OU015747.1:72463971-72478167 GCA_907169655.1 Acomys percivali
GAGGCACCAGAGTACATGAGAAAGTCATATCCCACTCTACACTCAATGTGGAGACTGTCCTAACCATTGGCTAGATCTGGGTAGGGGTTTAAAGTTTACCACCTGTATTGTCCTTGGCTGATGCCTTAGTTTGAGCGGAACCCCTGGGCCCAAATCTGCCTATCATAATGTTCTACTTGTAGGTTTCTAGGACCCACTGGATCCTTCTACATTGCTATTCTCCCATTGTTCTCTTATCTAGAGTCCCAATAGGATGTCCTCCCCTCTGTCCCAGTTTCCTGGTAAGTGAAGGCTTTTGTGGGAGATGCCCATTGGGCTAGTATGCAGATATAAGTGAGTATATACCATTTGAGTCTTTCTGCTTCTGGGTTAACTCACTATGATCATTTCTAGCTCAATCCATTTATCCACAAATTTCGGGAATTCCTTGTTTTTAGTAGCTGAGTAGTATTCCATAGTGTATATGTACCACAGTTTCTTTATCCATTCTTCTACTGAGGGACACTTAGGCTGTTTCCATGATCTGGCTATTATGAATAAGGCTGCTATGAACATGGTTGAGCAAATTTTCTCGTGTGCTGGAGCATCTTCTTGAAATTCTAGTTTTCAAAAGTGAATAGACAATTAAATATATTCAAAAACCTATGGAAAGCAACAACGCACATCGAAATAGCTTTAATTTTTAAAGGAAAAACCAATAAAGCAATTCCTCCATGCTGGATTCTGCTTTTAGTTGTAGTACATTTTCAGAATAGGAGCAAACTTGTCTAGTGTTGTGGTTTACAGAGCTGTTTAAGTTCTTTTAAAAAATGTTCTATGTGTGTAGGCCTTTGTGTGTAGGCAGAGAAGATGTTTCCTCCAGGTAAGTTTCCTGCTGTGAAATAGGAGAGTGTACCCCCTGCTGGCAACAGCCCACAAGACCTTAAAATGTATAAAAGGCTACTTCCTTGCAGGGACACTTCCAAAGCAAACAGCACAGACTTTAAGCCAAAAGGAGTCAAAAAGCTAGCTCTTTGAAGAAAAACATACCAAAGCTGCCCTGGAGACAAGCTCCAGGAAGTGTCCTGTGTGTAGCTGCTGCAAGTCAGATACTCTTGCTTTAAAAACCCAGAGGCCTCAAGGGGGGCTCTCACTCCACATTTCTACCTCTGTAATTTTCAATATTATCCTTTTAATTCATCTACACCTTTAGGACAAAAATTATCTTACCATTTCATTGGATATTTTGGTTAATAAATCTAGTAAATTATGTATTCCTAATCTTTAAGTAGTAGGAATACAAGGTATATCAAGTATTCCTGCTTCTGGTGTGAAAGACTTTTCTTGGGGATACTCAATAAACACATACACAGACACATAAACCGACACATACACACACACACACTGTGTGTGTGAGAGAGACAGAGAGAGAGAGAGAGAGAGAGAGAGAGAGAGAAGGCTAGTTATCCCAGGTGTTGGGGGGGGGGCTGGTATAGACATGTCAAACCAAAGTGTCAACAGTACCTTTGTGATGCAATGAGTTGTTTTGGGAATCATGAACAGGGGTGTAAGTGGAGATTTCTTAGGAACATAGATCATCCAACAGCAACTGTCTTATCAAAAAACTCACTCCAACAGAGGAGAGAATTCACAAAACAACACAGCTTGAATGCATCTCCACATGTCTAAAGTTCCATCTCCCCTCACAGCTGTCCTAGTAGTAATTGCCTCATAATTAGCTGTTTACTTCCCTAAAGCTCATGGGGGAGGGAATGTCTAGAATCAGTCAAGCTTCTAGCTTTTCAGACATGTGATGTCTTGTTTATATTGAAAGTCTCATTATTCTTCCCTTTCCTCCTAGAAGCCATGTTCATTTTGTAGGAAGCTGCTAACCTACACCATGAATGTTCTTATTACATAGGAAATTAAAAATGGACTTGGAGATGGTTTGTTGAGTTCTTAGTGAACAAATATCAAGGCTGGAGTTTGAATGCCTGTCAATTTTATATTAAAGCCAGAGACTATAATTTACTTTCTATTGTTGCGATAAAACATTAACCAAAATCAAATTCAAAAGAAAATGTGGATTTCATCTTATACTTCCAGGTTATAGTCCTTCATCTTAGAAAGCCAGAGAAGAAGCCCAGGGCAGGAACCTGGAGGCAGAAACTGAAGCAGAAGTCAAAGAAGATTGCTGGTTACTGCCTTACTCCCATTACTTGTTCTGTTTGGTTTATTATATCTTTGACCACCTGCTAAGAAGTGAACCAGTGCACAATGGCATGGCCCTCACACATCAGTAATTAATCAGATAAATGTGCTTCATATGTTTGCATAAGCAAATATAACAGATATAGTTCCACAATTGGGGTTTTCTCTTCATAGGTACTTTAGTTTGTGTCAAGCTACAAATATTAACCAGAGCATCAGGCATAGGAGCATGCCCATATACCAGTAGTATACAGAGACAGGTAGTCATTCTACAGATTGCTAGCTGGCCAGAAGATGAATTGATGAATTATAGATTTATAGAGATCTTGTCTCAAAGAGTAAGGAGGAGAGTGATACATCTCTGGCTTCAATATGTGTATATACAAGCACATCGTTACACATAACCACATATACAACACACACACACACACACACACACACACACACACACACACACACAGTCCAAATAAATAAACAAATACAGAAAATTAAAGATGTCATTTGTACTCCAGGCCTTTTGAAGTTTCAAGTGTTCTAGTATCTGACATGCTAAGAATGGGTAAATAATACCATCAGTCTCCAAGTTAAATTCATGTACTAAAGTACATCAGAGGTTCATTGAAGGCATTTGTTTTAGCATTTTGCAAAAAGTCTAAATGTCATTGGTAATTAGCTTATAATGGCTTTAAGGATCACCAAAGTTAGAGAGCTGGGAATGTGTATTGGATAACACTTGTCCATAACAGAACTTTAAAATGCTCATGCTAAGAGTAAAGGTCAGTAAATAGTGTGGCTCTTGAACACTGAGAAGACTGAGGGTATTCTGGGAGAGAAGCAGATCTCTACTCATGGTCTTACCATGATAGTTGCATTAAAATATCCCTCAGTATTACATTACATACTGATGATCAGTGGGCATCAACTAATATATAAATTCGGTTCACAACAATCTGATCAGGAGTGTAAAGTTTTATACGTGATCTATATCAATTAATTCCATCACATTTATGTTTATTAGAAAATTAGCTCCATAAAATGGTGAGATATTGTGAGATCTACATAGCTTGATTTTACAAAAACCTATTTGTTCATTATAAAGAGGAGAAAATAACAATATTGGCTGGAAAGATGACTCAGTAGGTTTGAATATTTGGTGTGCAAATAAGAAGAACTGAGTTTATATTCCCAGAACCCATATAAATAAATTTCTGAGAAAGGTTACATACACACACAGGAAACTGTAAACCACCTACCCACTCACCAACCACCAAGTCATGATGTGAAAACAAGAGAATCTCTGAGCTTCCTGTCTTGGTGCTTTAGCTGAAAATGATATATTCAAGGTTCAGAGAGAACCTGCCTAACAATAGGACAAGACACCTGTTGTCTTCTTGCAGAATGTCCATATGTATACATAGGCTCACAGATCTGCACATAAAAGCATATATGCACATACAAGAACACAGAGTTAAAACCAGGTGTTATAGCACATATCCTTCATCTTTTCAAAATCCATCTTAACAAGGGTGCTTTTACTTCTGAAGTAAAATACCAAGTAAAAAATAGAGTTAAAACTCTAACTCAGAGAAACTTCTATATTGAAAATGGCCAGGACAGAAGTCTCTAAATTGCTTACATTATGTATCAAACAGAATATGTGCACAAGATCTGGTATTCCTTTCTCTGCAATGCTTAGATTTCCAGAAGAAATCTACTATTGCACCAGTTTTGTGTCTTGGGAAAAATCCAAAGAACAGTTTGTGTGAGAAGGAAACTGCATGCACAATTTCTGTTCTTCCTTTCCCACCTCAAAGCAGTGATCCAGCCCCCAACACAGGTATTCAACCCATGCTCAACCACAGGCAACACCTGTCAAAAGATCAGTTGGGGCTGCCCATATTCCTTCCCAATCTCTCTAATCTGACAAACAGTTCTAAGGGAAGCTCGTGGCTCTGCAACAGACCACAAGTAACAGCTTCCCCTCTTTAAAGTCCATGTTTCTTGGGAATCCCAAAAACCAGCTAACATTCTGTCCTCTCCCACCAGCCACCAATACCAGCCAGCATTTCCCATAAGCATACCATCCAAGCAGACCATAAACAGGCAACACTCAGCCAACAGAGACTCTGAAAACACAAAAAGTAAACAAAACTACCAACCAAAAAAATAAACCTAGAAATCATGACCTAGACCTATACTCACTTCAACTCAGATGACTAGATGCCAACATAAAAATAAAAACAATAAATCCAGAATACTATGTGATCACCAGACCCCAACTATCTTACCAAAGCATATGCTAATGATTCCAACATTGCTGAAGCATAAACAAAAGACCTTAAATATCAACTATATGAAGATGATAGTTCTTAAGGAGAAAATGTTTAAGCCCCTTAAAGAAATTCAGGAAACACAAACAAAAAATGGAGAAAAATTAATAAATTCCTTAAAGAAAGCCAAGGGGAGAAATAAGGAAATAATTGAAGTTAAAAAGTAAAACTAATGGAGAGATGAAAATGGAAAAACAGCAACAAAGGAAATACAAACTGAGGGAATACTGTAGGTTCCTGCTATTAAAGTCAATGTCTACATTTCAAGATTTCCTCTGAGCTTGGTGCTTCCTCTGGGCTCCCTTTATCACCAGGTTTCCCTATGCACCTGATCTGAGAATGGCCAAAACATTTAAGGAGTATCACAAAGCCCTCAGGGAGATTACAAGTCCAATTAGTTCTTGTTAAGAAGCTCTTCAGTAAACACTTGGGGATTCCTGGAATCACCCAGTCTTTGCTAATTAGATGGATTGGTATCTTGCTTTCAAGCAGTTACCTTTAACTGTACCTGGAGTTGTTTCCCTACATACATGATAACCAAGTACTGCTTTCCACCTCATGATAGGGCTGTTTTGTTATGTGTAAATCAACTATCCCTGATAACTCTAGCTACAGAAAACCAAACACATTCACCTTCATTCCCTGCCCCACCCACATGCACACACATACACTGCACAAATTTTAAAATGCTCTCTAACCTCTGTCCTCCATGATGGCTGACTGAGTATTATAAGTTATTCTATGGAAGAAAGAGTTCCCTTCCTCCTGGACCATGATCCTACCAACTTGGCAAACAAGCAGCCTCCCACCTGGCCAACCACAATAAGCCTCTTCTCTTCACCAGCAAGTCATGGTCTTGCAGCCCATAATTCCAGCCAAAATTTCATCTGTTCTGGTCAGGCTTTCACTCACACCCCAATAGTAAAGGCTTAAGTAGAGGACTGTAATGGTGAAGTATCATCACAAACTTTTGGAAAGAACATGTATCCAATGCTGTCTGGTATCATAAATCTAATTTTAAAAGATCTGACTCAAACCCCCTGTAGAAAACTTATTTCCACCTCTACAGGCGAGACCTTGAGCCTCCCTTGTCACATTGGACTTGACCTTAGTGCTCTAGCCCATCTTGAGAGAAATGAAGACTTTGGTCCTGGGGGATCCTCTGCTCCTGTCTGGAAGTAAACAGCACCTAGAATGGACTGTGAGAGAACCACACACTTCTGTTTCGACAGGGCAGCCAGGTAGTTGGAAATACAGAACAATACCTGTCTCCTGAAACAATGCAGTCTACTGGCAGATGAAGAAGGACAGGATACTGCAAATGAAAAATTTAGAAATATGAACAAGAACTATGAAGGCAAGCTTCACCAACAAAATACAAGAGTTGAAAGCAAAAATCCTAGCTTGGAAGATATGATTGAATAAATGAACACATCATTCAAAAAAATTTTAAATTGAAAGATTCTCTGTAAAAAAAAAAAAGTCTAGGAAATCTGGGACACTAAGGTACAACCAGATATATGAATAATAGGAATAGAGGAAGGAGAAGTATCTCAACTCAAAGAACCAAAAAATAGTTATGACCAAATCCTAAAATAAAAAGTTTATAATCTAAAGAAGAAGATGCTTATAAACATACAAGAAGCGTAGAGAACAAGAAATAGATCAGATCAAAAAGAAAGTCTCCTTTCCACGCAATAATAATAATAATAATAATAATAATAATAATAATAAAAATACCAATCACTAAACATAGAGAGAGAAAAAAGACGAACATATAAAGACAGATCTATTAGAATTATATCCGACATATAAATGGAAACTCTAGGATGGCTTCAGTGTATGTACTACATACCCTAAGAGACAACAGAAGCCAGCCAAAACATCTATATGAGCAAAATTTTCAAACACCATAAATGGAGAAAATAAAGTATTCCATGATACAGTCAAACTTGAATAATATATATTTACAAATGGAGCCCTAAGAAAGATGAAAAGAAAAAAATACAATTCAAAGTGGCTAACTACCAATAAGAAAATATAATCACAAAATGATCTCATTTCAACAAAACCAAAAGAAGAGAAACACACACACATACACATAACACACACATGCATGCACGCACACACTACACACACACACACACACACACACACACACACACACACACGCACACACACACACACACACAAGCAACAGCAAATACAACAAAATAACAGGAATTAACAATTGTTCATTGTTACCTCTCAATATCAACTGGATTCAGTTTTTTAATACAAAGGCACAGATTAACAGAATGTGCAAGAAAACAGAACCCATTATTTTGTTGCAGACCAGAATGGTAAGTACATACTTTAAAAATCTGTACTTCCCAAAATTTGAAAAATTAAAAGATTGGATAATTTTCTTCATAGGTAACTCCTACCAAAGTTCAATCAAGCTCAGATAAATGATATAAATAATTCTATAACTTCCAGTGAAATAGAAGCCTCTATAAAGTCTTTAAATAAGCAAATAAACAAAATACCAGGGACAGATCATTTTAGTATAGAATTCTATCAGACTCTCAGAAAACAGTTAATGCCAATAATTCCTCAAATTGCTCTACAGAAGAGATGTTGCCCTGTACCTTTTATGAGGGCACAGTTACTTTGATATGCAAAACAACATAAAGACTCAATAAAAAAGGGAATTTTAGACAAATTTACTTTAGAAACATAGATGCAAAAATACTTAATAAAATATTCACATTCCAAATCCAAGAACATATAAACTATATCATAAATGGCGAGTAAATAGGATTCATCTCAGAATGCAGGGATGCTTCAACTTAAAATCAGCAAATGTAATCCATTACATAAATAGACTAAAAGAACTCACAAGAATATTTCATGAGATGCTGAAAAAGTCTTTTTAAAAATCCAACAACCCATCATGGTAAAAGTACTGTAGAGGTTAGGGAAAATTGATGTATTTAAACATAATACTGACAATTTATAGCAGGCCAAAGCCAACAACAAATTAAATGGAGAGAAACTCAGAGAAATTACATTAAACTAAGGAAGAAGAAAAGGTTGTTCATTATGTAATTTGTATTTAACATACAATTTGAAGCTTTATGTAGAACAATAAGACAGCTCAAAGAGATCGAGGGATACAAGTTAGAAAGGAAGAGTTCAAAGTTGTATTATTTGCAGATGATATGATAATAAATATGAATGACCCTAAAATTCTACTAGAGACACCTCCCAACTGATAAACACTTTTAGCAAAGTAGGTTGATTCAAGATTATCTTAAAGAAATCAGTAGTCCTCCTATAAACAAATCAAAAACACACTGAAGAAGAAATCAGGGAAACAATACTCTTAACAATAGCCTCAAGAAATGTAAAATATCTCTAACTAAGCCAATGACAGTCTTGTATGATTAAAAAATTCAAGTCTTTGAAGAAAGAAATTGAAGAAGATAGCAGAAGATGTGTAGACATCTCATGCTCATGTATCAGTAGGATTTACCTCGGAAAGTTGCCAATTAACAAAGCATACTATAAATCCAATACAAAACCCAGGATAGCTGAAGCAATCTTGAACAATAAAAATGGCTGGAGATATAACTGTCACTGATTCCAAGTTGCACCACAAAGCTATTGTAATATAAACTGCATGGTATTGGCATAAAAACAGACACAATGATCAATGGGGTTGAGTTGAAGACACAGTCATAACTTCATACTTGTGAATATTAGAGATTTGATACAGAAGCAGAGATATGCACTGGCAAAGAGAAATACTCTTCAGTAATTGGATTTGGCTAAACTGGTTGTCTACATGAAGAAGAATGCAAATTGCACTGGATCTACTACCCTCCTCAAAAGTCATGTCCAAGTGAATCATAGACTCAACAACAACAACAACAACAAAAAAACAGATACACTAAATTTGAAGAGACGGGAGGGAATAACCTGGAAAGCATTGGCACAGTAGACAACCTTCTGTACAGAACTGCAATACAATGTCAGTCAGACAAAGAAGCAACCTACAGCATGAGAAAAGATTTTGCCCAGTTCAGTAGTGAATCTTCATGAGACTTCCTCCAGGACACAATGTCTCTATTTGGAGGAAACAACCACCAAACATCAGGTCCAAATGAGGCAGGACAGCCAGAGCCAAGAGGGGTCAGTGAAGAGAACAAATTCTCAGCTCCCACTTCAACATGGGAACTCAAGACTGTACCTCAGCTTTAGCGGTCATATTGGGATGATAGAGGCAATAGCTACAAGCACTGTGGCCCTCCCAACCTACCATTTTCTTTCCATTCTGCCTGCATGGATGCACAGTAGGTAAAAATTCCTGAAAGCTTCCTGCATACATAACATAATTTACAACAGAGTTTACATTCCTATAAGCATATAAAAGCCTAGTGTGAATGGTAACCATTACCCTCCTATAATCTCAGCATGCAGGAAGCAGAGACAATGAATCCCCAGAACGATCTGGCTTGCCTGGCTAACCAAATCTGAGCTCCAGTTAATTTCATAATGTAGAGTGCAATAGAGGAAGAAACTGTGCTTCACCCTTGGGTCTCTTCATGCATGGGCAAAAATGTGCATGTGCCCATGCATACATATACATACTTTTATGCATATAAACTCACATGCATAAGCTTCTCTACAATACACAAACATGAAAAATATTGAAAAATTGCTCTTTTTTATATTCTTGTGCTTTTATGAGAATATCATGCAATTTCATTGTAACACTGATCTTAGAAAATTTTAAAATTTAATATGAAAATCACATTTTCATGTTGTTTAGATGTTATTTTGAAATCTTTATCAAAATCAAAAGACAATGAAATTCAAGTTGAGTGTTCTTATCATGCTTTCCGCTGCTGCTTTTGTGGACCTGCTGTCAATGCCTGTGTTGTGTTTAATCACCTAACTCTGCTCTACCAATCTGTGTGACTGCAATTTTCTCTAAAGGGGCAATAAATCTCCAGAGCCCAAGAAGACAGTGTTGGGCTTCTTTACAGCTCTTTTCTCTTTTTCTCCATTATGCTTTATCCTTCCTCTGAATTTAACTGCTATTCTTCACTGCAATTATAGAGAACAGCATGTCAAGTGTTCAAGTTTAATCAATATCCTGTCTACTCCAAGTTATGTTTTTCTTCTGTCAGCAGTCCACTGCATATCTAGGAAAACTGCCTATTTATTTAAGGCCTCTTTGATTTAATGTCTTAAATTAAGACTGTACAAATGTGTAAGGAATAAAAAAATATATTATGAGAAGTAAAATTCATTTCTTTCTCTTAGAAAAGTTTTTATTTCTAGATTATTTAGATTATTTAAACAAACGTTAATAGCTGCGTCCTCCCTCTATTCCCTCCCCAAGTTTGGCAGTTCATACTTAGCCAGGCATATTCCAATGAAAGTTCAGATCCACTTGCTGTCCAGATTTCTTTTTTTTTCCTTTTTTTTATTTTGTTTATATATAATTTATTTATTTATTTATTTGTTTGTTTGTTTTTTGTACTTCTTTTTTTTTAATTATTTTATTCTGGTTACATCTCAATGGTTATCCCAACCCTTCTATCCTCCCATTCTCCCTTCCCTCCCATTTTCCCCTTATTCCCCTCCACTATGACTGTTCCTGAGAGGGATTACCTCCCCCTGTATATGTTCATAGGGTATCAAGTCTCTTCTCGGTGACCTGCTGTCATTCCTCTGAGTGGCACCAGGTCTCCCCATCCAGGGGACATAGTCAAATGTGAGGCACCAGAGTACGTTAGAAAGTCATATCCCACTCTCCACTCAAGTGTGGAGACTGTTCTGACCATTGGCTAGATCTGGGTAGGGGTTTAAAGTTTACTGCCTGTATTGTCCTTGGCTGGTGCCTTAGTTTGAGCGGGACCCCTGGGCCCAAATCTGCCTTTCATAATGTTCTACTTGTTGGTTTCTAGGACCCACTGGATCCTTCTACATTGCTATTCTCACATGGTTCTCTCATCTAGAGTCCCAATAGGATGTCCTCCCCTCTGTCCCAGTTTCCTGGTAAGTGAAGGCTTTCAGATTCTTTACAGCAAGATAGAAGAGTAGGTCTGTAGCAGTCTTTTCAAGAATACACTAATCTTAATAGTCTGAATAATAGGGTAAGTGACTGTCTAAAGGATAGTTTGTAGCCTTGTTTCTTAGACTCTGATTTGGTTGAGAAACACTCCTAAATTGTTCTTTCTAGAGACTTGTCTTCTCCATCTTCCTGTTGCAATAATTGGAAATACGTATTCAGGAATTGTATTCATTAGTGACTATTTCCCATGATGAAATTAATTTGCCTGAGAGTGGCTGAAGTGCAAATTTCATACAAATAACATATATTGCAATTTTATCTCCTTCAGAATCTGCATAAAGACATACCTTCTGTGGTTTTACTATAATGTGTGTTGAGATAGGGATTTGTGTGAAGCCTATACCTCGACTTTTGTCATCTAGCTGTGTCACTTGCCATGATATTTCCTTGGGGCAAGGTTTGTCATTGAATCTGGAGTTAAGCTGGCAACAAACAATGACAATGGCCCTCCTGTCTGTGCCTTCACCCATGCCTCAATTTTCCTATAGTTGCTATGAACTCAGATTAAGATCCTTATGCTGGCACAGAAAGTGCTTTTCCACACTGAGGAATTTCCCATCTCATCATAGGATAATTTAGTTAATATATCTTTGTTTAAAGGAAAACTTAAAGGAATGTATCAATGGCATAAAACTTTTATTAAAGTGAAGTCACAAATTTCTATGGTAAAGCATACAAGCAAGCCAGATTTTGGGATCATCCACAGCACTCTTGTCGAGGAGTCCACAGTTCATAGAGAGCTGCACATTTTCGTGAAGACATACAGAAAAAGGTATGCAGCTACAGTCAACTGCATGGTCTTGACCAGAATTTCCCTATACTTGATTTTTTGAGTCATTGCTAATAATTCTGTGACTGTTCTTTATTAAAAACATATTAAAAGGATATGCTTATTATGTTCTTTGTCAGAGCATTGAATTATTATTAGTGTTAACTAAATGTCAATAACTGCTTTCCATCTTGACAATATTCATGAGAAATCATTGGTGTCAGAGATGTCTGAAAGGCCAAAGGAGGCAACGTCAAATTCTTGTGCCTAATCCACCTCCTCTTAAGAAAGAAATGTCTAGCTCCAATGTCTTGAGTTTAAAAAATCTTAATGTCTCCAGTGGGACACAATGCTCTTTTTGAGAACTAACCTTTGTGAAATCAAATATTGCTGCATCACATAATGAATCATATATTTGTTCATTGAAATGAAAACAAAATAGATGTGGAAATATGTGTTGATGAAGGGTTTCTAAATTCTTTTGAGCTCCCTGGACTTGACTAAGCACTGTGCAATGATGCTATGAAGAGAACCCACATTAAATTTATGAGTTTTGAATAAATTGTTTTCTTGTACAAATTTTTGCCTTTATCACTTATCAAATTCTCAGTTCTGTCAGCTGCTCTACAACACAGTTAGCATCTTAGCTTCAATGTAATCTCAAAGCCAAATAGTTTTCTAAGTTATTTCTCCATTGCCATCATTTCAAATTCTACTACATTTATATACAGCTGGCAAATAATCTCTTTGTATCTAAAGACTTTCCTTACCATACTGTCTTAGGAGACCTAAAGTCCCATCATTACTTATCTATTTCTCAGGAGCCTTTGTTTATGCCATTATATACTAGACTTTTTTTTCTCCAGGAAATTTATCTTTCATATTTTATGAGGCCTTACATTTAAATCAGTTTGGTTTTCCTGATGGTCCACTTATCTTGACTATCATGATCAAATTCTATCACTTCTGTATAGACAGCATGATATTATATTCTGCAATGTAGTATGAGATTCTACTCTGTTCCTTCTGACCATGTTATGTAGGCAAATACCTCATTTGAGTGTCTCCCTTACCTAGCTATAGAATATTAAGTACTGTGCCTTTGACCAGCATCACCAGTATAGTCATCACAACACCTACTACGTTTTATCTAGTGTTTCTACTAATCACCCATATGCTGCTATATTATAACATTTTAAATAATTGAACTGTCATTTTGGTTCAAATTTGTTGCTATGCTACTGGGCTCAAAAAATTCACTAAAAGACATCAGATAAATGTCTCAGAATGGGTATGTCTACAAAATTATTATTTTTAAATTTTAAAGGTTTGTTCTTTGTCAGTGTATATCTTTCTGTGTGAGGGTATGGCACATATATGATACAGGTTCAGAAAGAGTCCAGAAGTAGGTTTCAGATCACCTGGAACTGGAGTTTAAAAAGAATGAGCTGTTCCATGTAGGTGCTAGGAACAGAAATAATGTGGTTACTCTGGGAGAGCAGCAGTGATTTTTCTTTACCCCTAGGTCACAGGCCTACAAACATAATCTCAATAGCTCGGGAAACACTTTTAACAAATCCAAGCAATGTATGTATTAATGTAGAGAAAAATGATATAATTTTATTTTAATCGAAGAACATGGAAAGGCATTATAAAAAAATCTTATCCATTCAGCACTTCCTACTGTCTATTGTCATGATACTAATAACAACAACATACCACCAAGAGCATCCTTACCAGAAAACATAATTATTAAACAATTTTTTATTGTAGATTTTTTACAATGATATTACTATTAAAGCTGTCTGGTTAGTTTTCAATAGTGGCAATGGCTTTCAAGGAATGAAATAGCACTGTGAATGCAATTTTTGTTTTCTTATTTTGTTTTTACCTCCTTGATTGGATGTCTCTATCAAACCCCTCTCCTCAGAAATCAAGAAATCTGGCAGAAGACGAGGAAGAATAAATGTAAGAGCTAGAGGGGATAGAAGACAGGAAAACAAGTAGAGTAAAGGAATACAGGGCACAGTGAAATACATCGGTGGGAAAATTATTTGTTTCACAAGCAAAAGGAACATCATTCAGATTTTTTGCACCCAGGTAAAAAGCCAGGTATGGCAGCTAGCTTTGGTGATCCCAGAGCAAGGCAAGTGAGAAAGAGTAGATCCTTAGCCAATTACTAATGAACCTCATCAAACCATTGAGCTCTAGACTCAGTAAGAGTCCCCACTCAAAACATAAGATAAAATAAGATAAAATTAAACATTATTGCATCACAGTTAGACAAGATAAATCAACAGAAGGAAAAGACCTCCCTCCAAAAAAAGCACAGCAATCAGAGAAACACATATCCACACACTCAAGAGTTATATAAAAACACAAAACTAGAATCTACAATATATACACAGAAGACCTAGTGTAAGCCCGTACAGTCCTATCGATTCTGCTTCAATATTTATAATTTCATATGAGCTTCACTCATGTTGATTTAGAGCGCCTTGTTCTTTAGGCGTGCGCCATTATCTCTGGCTCTTACATTCTTTTCATGTCCTTTTCTGTTAGGTTCCCTGGGCTCTGAGGGGAGAGATTTGATGGAGACATCCCATTTAGGACTGAGTGTTCCAAGGTTTCTCATTCTTTGCATAATATCTGGGACTCACACTTATTAACAAAGAGACAGTCCTGACTGGACTTGACTTAGTAGTTTACAAAAAAGAAGGCATGAAGTTCAACGTGTGTGTGTGTGTGTGTGTGTGTGTGTGTGTGTGTGTGTGTGTGTG
>OU015747.1:72478177-72495676 GCA_907169655.1 Acomys percivali
TGTGTGTGTGTGTGTGTGTGTGTGTGTGTGTGTGTGTGTGTGTGTGTTTGTGTGTGTGTGTGTTTAGCTGAATAAAAATAACAGACCTTACAATCTAGAATTAACTTTTAGGATAAACTGTTAAACTCAACACATGTGTCTACACAATAAAACTGCAGAACAGAAAAGGGCATGTGCTTTTTCTTGATATATAAGATATGAAAATATACCTTGATATAGACAAAAATTCATTCAGTGACTTAACTAGAAATACTTTATCAAAAAAGTTTAAACACTAAAAATTCCAGAACTGGAAGCCAATTTCACATTTATTCAAAGGTAGGCTATCCTTGTCTTACTACCATCTGCAGAACTACCACTCAGAGTTGCTATATGACAAATTTCTATTTAATACACTTTCAGAATAGAAGGCAATCATTATTGTTTGATTGACAGCTTTCTTTTCTCTGATGAGTAACATAAATGTAAAAACATGCACCTCTAACTGTCTACCCTATACGTAGTACAGTTAAACACATGTGGGGTCACAGACATTCTTTATTTGTCATTTTCATTATCTGATTTTTTTAAAAAGCCATTCCAGTTGCACTAGCTTTATTATATATGCCTTTTATTTTGTCCTACTCAATCCCTTTCAGCAAAGAAATAGCATGTTAATAAATAAAAAATAAGGTATACTTCAAATATAAATGTGACATGAAAGTGTCCACAGATCCTGAAAGAATTTCGTTGTTAGAATTTGGAATGTAACAGAAAGCTAAATACAGCCATAAGAAAACTCTTTATCTCCTCATACCAATATCAATATCTGGAAAAAAAACTAGTGGTTTCTGGGGTTACATGTGCTATGTACTAAAATACACTGCTGTTTTTATTAATTAAGTATTCAGGATTTCAAGAAAGAAAAAGTATAAAGAAAAGAAGACAGCATAGCTTTATGAGACTGAATTGTCAATATTCCATTAAGTTTCTAAAGAATACACTGGATAAGTTTCTGTAAACTACAGATCAAATGGAGAAAATTGGGACAGGACATACCATGGAAATGAGAACAAAAAGGAGAAGAAAAGGGGAGCAAAACAGAAATGGTGAGGAGGTTGATAGGGTTAGTCATGAAGAGTTATGACACAGAACAGTAACCAGAAAGAATAGGGACAATGAGATGCAACGGGATGGAGGATGCATAATAGACATGTGTCCTCCAGGATGAAGTGTGTGTGTGTGTGTGTGTGTGTGTGTGTGTGTGTGTGTGTGTGAGTGTGTGTGTGTGTTTGTGTGTATGGCATAGTGTACAGTGATGAATACTTCTGTGTGCCATGACAGTCTGTCATATATGGAAATGCAGAGGGCAGAAGTTGATATCATATTTCTTTTTCAATTGTTTCATGGCCTTATATTGTTTTCATTTCTTATAGATTTTATTAACTTTTGATCATTTTTTTTTTGAGCTATGGTTTCTCTGTGTAGCCCTGGCTGTCCTGGAACTCTCTTTGTAGACCAGGCTGGCCTTGAACTCACAGAAATTCACCTGCCTTTGCCTCCTGAGTGGTTGGATTAAAGGTGTGCATCACCACACCCAGCTCACTTTTTATTAAATTTTTAAACATTATGTTTATCTATTATGTCTGCATGCTTTTATGTGTGTATGTGTAAATGTTAAAATTCATGTGAAGGTCAGAAGTTTCACCAGGGTCCTCATGCAGCTGTCTGCCATATTTATCATGATTGGATCTCTCAGAGGGGATTCTGCAACTCAGGAAAGCTCTTGCTCTAGCTGAACAGCAATCCCCAGAGATTCTCTGTTTGTGCTTCTCCTCAACACTAGCTTTGATAATAGAGGGAAACACCACAAAACTGGATTTTACAAATGAGTGAGCATCAGAACTCAGATCCTTATGTTTCAACAGCAAGTATTTTACCCAGCAAGTTATCTCCCAAGTTCCCAATGAATTATTTTTATAATGAAATGTTATGTGTATAGAAAATCAAACTGTAGTATATGTTATTTTTAAAGCAGGAGACATCAGAAGGTGCATGTAAAATCGCAAAAGCAAGAAAATCAGGATGAATTTCAGCTTACAAAATTTATTGGGTCATCAGTTTGTCTCTGTTCACACCTCAGTCCAACAAAGGTAGCACATCTTCATCCCTAAGACATTCTGAATGCAGAACTCAGAAAAGCTAATTACCACCCATAGTAGTTATTTTTCTTCTTGCTGTAGCAAAATAGCTGACAAGAGATTCTTCAGGAGTAAAGCATTTATTTTGGTCCTTTCTTTGAAGACACCATCTATCAAGGAGGGAAGACATGACTGCAAGTACTTGAGACTCCTTTTCACAATGAATCACAAGCAGAGAAATAAATGCTTTGCTCATCTCACTATCTAGTTTGTATTCAGTTTGGAAGTCCAGCTCATTGAATGGTGCTGCCCACATTCAGAGTGTTCTTTCCGTCTTATCCCAGTCTTATTAGTTCTTCAGAGCCATCATCATGTTGTCTAGGTGATTAGAATTCTTTTCAAGTTGACAATTAATATTAGCAAATATATAATAATTCCTTAGTACTTATATATCTCAAACTTTCCTAACTTAATATTAATATTAATTAAAAACATTAAAAATTAGAAGATTTGTTTTATAACACATTCAGTTTTGGATACTACCTGAATCATTGACACAGGTTAGATTTGTACCACATTTCATAATTTTAATTCTTTGGGTGAACACATACTAGAAGACATTGTTAAAGGAGATGCATCATTATTGTGCAGAGATTGCTATGTCCCAAGCAGTGTTTTAAGACTTTTCTTTGCTCTACAATACAGACTACAATCTCCATCTTAAACATTTCATTTATTTATTGTGTGTATTGTGGAGGTGTGCACACAAGTGCAACTGTGAGATTTTGGAGATCAGAGGACAACTTGCATAAGTCATCTCTCTCCATTCATTGTGAGGGGCCCAGAGCTCAAGCTCAAGACAAGCTCAAGCTCAGGTCATCAGGTTTGGAGACAAATGTCTTTACCAGCTGAGCCATTTTGCTCCACTCTGTCCCACTGTACAATAAGGTAATGGGATGGCAAAGATTTAGTTACACCATTTCAACATGTGTAGAAATATCATCTTATAATATTTAACATCATCATACATACATTAAAAAATAAAATGTAAAACAATAACAAGAAACATGGATCTTTTTTCATGTCCATTCAACTGTAAAACACATTTATCTTCTTTCCTAAATGTGGAATAAACCATAAATTATCATTCATAAGTATTATAAACTTGTAATTCTAAAAACATAATTATGAAGTTTTGGAATCTGAATCAAATCTTTATTTTTTTTTATTCTTTTTTTTAAACTTATTTTTTATTAATTTATTCTTGTTACATCTCAATGGTTATCCCATCCCTTGTATCTTCCCATTCTTCCTTCCTTCCCATTTTCCCCTTATTCCCCTCCACTATGACTGTTCCTGAGGGGGATTGCCTCCCCCTGTATATGCTCATAGGGTATCAAGTCTCTTCTCGGTAACCTGCTGTCCTTCTTCTGAGTGCCACCTGGTCTCCCCCTCCAGGGGACATGGTTAAATGTGACGCACCAGAGTACGTGAGAAAGTCATATTCCGCTCTCCACTCAAGTGTGGAGACTGTTCTGACCATTGGCTAGATCTGCGTAGGGATTTAAAGTTTACTGCCTGTATTGTCCTTGGCTGGTGCCTTAGTTTGAGCGGGACCCCTGGGCCCAAATCTGCCTATCATAATGTTCTACTTATAGGTTTCTAGGACCCTCTGGATCCTTCTACTTTGCTTTTCTCCCATGCTTCTCTCATCTAGAGTCCCAATAGGATGTCCTCCCCTCTGTCCCAGTTTCTTGGTAAGTGAAAGCTTTCGTGGGACATGTCTCTTGGGCTAGTATGCAGATATAAGTGAGTATATACCATTTGAGTCTTTCTGCTTCTGGGTTAACTCACTCAATATGATCATTTCTAGCTCAATCCACTTATCCACAAATTTCAGGAATTCTTTGTTTTTAATAGCTGAGTCGTATTCCATAGTGTAAATGTACCACAGTTTCTTTATCCATTCTTCTACTGAGGGACACATAGGCTGTTTCCATGATCTGGCTATTATGAATAAGGCTGCTATGAACATGGTTGAGCAAATTTTCTTGTTGTGTGTTGGAGCATCTTCTGGGTATATTCCAGGGAGTGGAATAGCTGGGTCTTGAGGAAGCCCTATCCCCAGTTTTCTGAGATAGCAGCAGATAGGTTTCCAAAATGGTTGTACTTGTTTGCATTCCCACCAGCAATGAAGGAGTGTTCCTCTCTCCCACATCCTCGCCAGCATGTGGAGTTGCTTGAGTTTTTGATCTTGGTCATTCTGATGGGTGTAAGATGGAATCTCAGAGTTGTCACTTGATTTTTGACAAAGAAGCCAAATCCATTCAGTGGAAAAGGATAGCATCTTCATAAAATGGTGCTGGTCTAACTGGAGGTCTATGTGTAAAAAAATGCAACTGGACCCATATTTGTCACCTTGCACAAAACTCAAATCCAAGTGGATTAAAGACCTCAACATAAAACCAGAGACACTAAGTCACTTAGAAGAAAAAGTGGGGGAAGAGCCTGGAATATATTGGTACAGGAGACAACTTCCTGAACAGAACACCAACAGCCCAGGCCTTAATGTCAACAATTAATAAATGGGACCTCATGAGGCTGAGAAGCTTTGGTAAGTCTGGAGGCACTGTCACGAGAACAAAGTGACAGTCTACAGGCTGGGAAAAGATTTTCACCAACCCTACATCTGACAAAGGTCTAATATCCAAAATATATAAAGAACTCAAGAAACTAAACACCACCAAACCAAAGAACCCAATTGAGAAATGGGGCTTGGAACTAATCTGAGAATTCTCAACAGAGGAATATTAAATGACTGAGAAACACTTAAAGAAATGCTCGACCTCCTTAGTCATCAGGGAAATGCAAATCTGAATCAAATCATATTTTTCCACAATAGTATTTTAGCTGACTTCAGTTATTAAATCCCCAGTAATTTAGTCTTTAGGTGCCATATGGTGAATTCATATTTCTATAAGAACTTTAATTTTTTATATTTCTCTCATTTTATTTTTAACTTGTCAATTTTATTGTGCCATTAATGCTGGAACTCTTTTTTAACATTTATTTTAAAAATAATCTCTCAGTTTCAGGTGATTCAGAGAGGCACATCCATCACATATCTCAGTGGAAAGAAAATTCCAGGCACATACACACTTGTTCTGCTGGGAAAAGATTTCCCTTTAAATTAGCCTTGCTGCATTCTCTTTATTAATGAGAAATAACAGGCTGGCAGCTGGATCTTTTCCTGTTCATGATATATTGGGAAATATTTAATCTCTAATCATGTGTAAGTCTAAACAACTTCTTGTACTGATTCCTAGATTTGATCTACTGTACAGAAGGCACTTTTGTAAAAACAAATGGTTAATAGCAACATAGCTGTGGAACTGAAAGTTCAGAGCATCAGTGGGAAAGGCATCCATTTGAATACTGTTCAGCATGAGCACCTAAGGTTGATGCTACAATCATGTTAAAGCATGTTTTTAACCATGTTATAAAAACAAAACTTGTCATTATAGAGATATGGATCCAGTGTGTTAGATTTCTAACACACTGATACATTGATTAAATCCAAGACTGCAGACATATGTCATTAAAACCAGCCCTACTAAAAGTATGTGTACCTAAAAATGTGTGTGTGTGTGTGTGTGTGTGTGTGTGTGTGTGTGTGTGTGTGTGTGTGTACACATGTGTGTATACTTGAAGGTTGAGGCCAGTTGAAAAGCTCTATTACTATTTTCAGGTGCTATCTACTTCTGTCTTGAGACAGGATCTAATTCTCCACATAGAAATAACCAACTTTGCTAGCCTGACATCTTAGACATGCCTGCATGTTTTCAAGAATATACCAAACAGTCCTGTCCTTAAACATATTTACTTATAATATTTAATTTATGGGCATGTAATATCATGGTAACTGAGGCTAGAAGAGGAAGTAGAGTTCCCAGGAAGTGGAGTTACAGACGGTTAAAAGCCACCTGACCTGGGTGCTAGGATTGAAATTCAGGCCTCATGGAAGAGCAATGAGAACTCTTACTCTATCAAATTTTCTATATTCACAGGTTTTGTTTTTATAACATGGATTAACATGATTGTAGCATCAACCTCAGGTCCTCATGCTTGACAGCTAAGCGATTTACCAACTAAGCTATTAGTACAGCCCTAGTCACTAGCTTTAACTGGAAATATAAAATACGAAGAGAGAACCATCAGGTTTGAAATAGTTATCATCTGTTACAGATATCTTCAGAACTACTTAAACACAGTGGGGATTAACATGTTTATAGTTGTTTATGAACTTGAATTTTCTAGAGATAGTACTTATTACAAAATAACATTTGTATTAAAACATTCCACATATTTACAGCTTTTGTAAATACTTTAAAATTTTTAAATAACCCTTATATTTATGTTTTCATGTGTGTGGATGCATATGAACTATACTATGTTTTTGAAGGTCAGAACAAACTATGGTAGTGAGTTCTGCTATTCCACCGTGTTGGTGTTGGGGATCAATCATGGGTTTACTGTGTCCTCAGGCTTGGCCACAAGCAACTTTTTCCACTGTACAATCTCTTCTGCCTTATGAATACATGTTTTAAGACTACATTTTTTTTAAATTTTGCTAGTATGTGTTTGTGTCTTTGTGTGTGACTGCAAGAGTTTATGTATATCACATATATCCTGGAGTTGAAAACAGAGCATAATATCCTTTGAATCTGAAAGAGGCAGTTGTGAGCAGCCTGTTCTGGGTACTGAAAACCACACCCCAATTACTTGATAGCAGTAATGCTCTTAACTTCTGACCCACCTACCCATAACCTTATAAATATGTTTGCTAAATGTATGGAAAAGGTTGTCATGGATACACAGATTCTTTTGTGAACATTACATTGAAAATTTGGAATGGACAATTTACATTTCTCAAGTATGGTAGGAATAAAAAAATGCTGATAAGAAAATCATTGTGTTAAGAGACCATAAAAAGCTGCATGAATTACTTTGCTTAGCTCTTTCATGTATGAAAATGCTTTCCATTCAACTAAGATATTCTTTGCTCAATACATATTAGTTATCTCAGTGGGCCGGAAAATTTTTTCTATATTGATTTCTGTACATAAGAGCTACTTGTCTATGCAAATTATTATCTGACTTATATCAGAAAATTGCATTTCTGAAAATACAACTGAATTTCTGGCTTTAATGGAAGGAAGGTTATGACTAGTCAAAGCGGCCTAGGTAACACTGCAGTCTGAATGTCCAACCCACCAAGAGAAACAGACTTTTTTGACTCAAAAATGTTGGACCTGATTTTATTTATTTGGGAAATTGCCACTGTTTTTCCGAGCAATGTTCACAGAAGGGAGAGGTTTTATCATTAAAGTGGATTTTAAGCAACTGGTTTAAGAAGAAATGCACTTAGTTCTCATGTGCAATTCACCATTGTCATTATTTTATTATATTTATTGTTGCTTTCTATATCATTTAGTTTTATCTATACAGGAATTCATCAGTACAGACTGTACCTCGTTTGTGATGAGGAAGCAGAAGGACAGAACAGATCATTGCATGTGCCATTCATAACACTACCCTATACCTATAAGATGTTTGCCACCTACCATGGCCATCTGATTCTTTCCAAGGTGTCACATATGGAAGGAAAGCTTTGACCCACAAACTGTAATGGTCTGGTCTTCAAATTACTACCAAAGCACATGCACCCATACATGCATAGGAACATGCAAATATACATGTGCACGTGTGTTTATGCAAACACACACACAAACACAAACACACAGGTTGTAATATTTAAAAATAAAATTGACATAAAATGTAAAGAAATCAGAATGGGTAGCCAAAATATAAGCAAGGTTTCCATTTGGTGCTGCCATCTTAAAAACTCTTAGGAGTTTGGGATTTCTGTTTCACAGTCTGTACTCGTCTTCATATATAGACTTCTTTTTTTCTCCAAGTCAATTGAGCCATCTTTTCTAAACCATATTATAAATGTTGTTTGACACCATGCACTTACATATCTCTGCCTTAAAGACCATATCTTTTAAAGGGACTAGCTTCACTTTCCCTTACAAACTTAGCTTGAGACCCTAAGCAAGATCCAGTATATGAATCTTTCTCTTGAAATATTCATTTCTATTCAGATAGTATTCTAGAATGTTAAGACAAAGCCATGCCATCTGGAAAGTTTCTCCCCTTGTATCCTGTCCTCCCTATGACACTCTGACTTTCTTCTTTGAGACAAGCTTTCTTGACGAACCTAGAGCTTGTGTTATTTTCAGTTAGCTTGAGAGAAAACAAGCTCTAGTGCTCTCCCAGTCGCTGTCACTCCTAGCACTAGAGTCAGAGGTGTACATAGCTGCACTCAGCTTTTTTTAGTTTTTTTTTTTTTTTTTTTTTTGCTTTTTCAAATGGATTCTGGGGATCCAAACTCAGGGACTCATGTTTGAACAGAAAACAAACTTACTGAGTTTATTCTACAGCCATGTACCTAGTTCTTCCTGTTGTATATTAAAAATATAGATGAGATTCTCAGAAGCATAATCAGTGCAGTTCAAGTTGGTGTTTATGTTAACCTAGCCAAAGAACAATACTAACAAACTAACTTCAGTTGTACTATTCATAAAAGAAAAAAGGTTGTGATGAAGAAGCTAATGATTAATTCATTACCTAGATTATGTGTAATTCAGAGGCCACCACAGAACAAAAATGAGAACAAACTTAATGTCAATTATCTCTTCTCCAAGAAAACCTTATTCTTCTGAAACTTCCATTTATAGGATGAAAGTCATTTTTGTAACCACAAGGCATAAGAATTATATTCAAATGTATCTTTGTGATTATCTTAATATTGTATGGGAAGTATCAGCTTTAAAAGTCTGTCCTTACAGTATGTGCATGTCCATGTGTATCATTTGGAATATGCCTATGAAAAGGCACATGTGTGGAAGTCAGAGGATTACCACAGGTGTCTCTCCTACTTTGCTTGAGGCTGGTTCCTCTCATTGTTTACTATTGAGATTCTGGGCAGTTTTCTTTTCTCACCTCCGATTTCACCGTATAATTACATAGTTAGAAAAAAATAGAATTGCACACTAGCCTGTCCTTTAAGTGTTCTTTGGTATTCATGTTTTCATTTACTATCACCATTGGCATGCATGGTGCTTGTATTCAAATCCAGGCTCACATTGGTACTAGACAAGCACTAGACTAAATGAGCTACGACCTCAGAGTGTAGTCTCTATCTGAAAATGATTCTTCCTCATATAATGCAAGAACATCTAAAGATGAGGACCTGAGTAGTTTTGTGTAACTGAAATGTGGAGAAAGAGTTTGAGACAAACACACCATGATCAAAATGAGTCAAACTAGAAGAGTTATATTACAGGATGGTAGTAGAGGTACATTAAGAACTGCCTAGCTTTTACTATTTTACTACTTTAATTTTTTGTGGTAATTTTGACCTAAAAGGAATTCCTAAAGCCTATAAATATTATGAGTTTCCTTTTATGTTTTGATTTCATAACTATGCGGCATTTAACTTATCTGGGGAATTTAATCCTGGCGATACGATTAATTCAAGAATAACCTATATTTCAGCACTAGAGCTTAATTGATAGTGCATACTGATTTGCTCATCCTGTTTAAATAAACTCCTTTAACCTGTGAAAGATGGTTTGATTTCTCTTTCATGATCCTTAAGGCTGTCAAGAGTAAATTACTTGTTTATACTGGTTTTGTTTTTATAATGAGTAGAAAGAATGAACACATATTTGGTATCCTGTAGAGGCATGAACATTTCTTGGCAATAATGACAGAGCAAGGTAATGACTCCACTTATTTCAATATTGGTAGCAGTGAGTCTATCAGAGTTATTTACAGGAATATGGTGAGAGTTTATTGGCATGTACAATAGAAAGATGTTTACAGCACCAAGTTCTGTTAAGACTACTTACAGAAGCACTGGAGAAAGGAGCTCCCATTCCTTGACATCTAACTGTGTATAAATCCTTGGGAAGACTTAGGCCAACAAAAGTCTCTCCCCAGTTCTCTCCATATAAGGAGGCTAAAGATCTCAGTCTTTTGCAGATTCCTCGCTGATAATTATAGGTGTTGACAGTTCCCTCTGGAGTGACAACATTCCAGAATGTACAGTTTGTGGAGTTTAAACAAATAAATCACCTCTCAGTTCACTAACACTTCCATACCACAAACACTTCTATCACCCAAATGTTCATCCAAACAGTGATTCTATGGATAGTTCCATCCTCCATCCTCTGCAGACACAGACCTTTTCTTTTGCTAGCATATTGTCTCTGAAAGACTGTAGTATAAATAGAGTCCTCCAAGACACAGCTTTTTGCTTGCTTCTGTCACATTACAAATATCATTTAGGAACCATCCAAGTTGTGTTAATCGATATCTTGTTCCTTTTAAAAGAACTGGTATTTTAAGCATGCTTGTAACCCAGAATGTTTATGTGCTCATGATGAGAGAGACATCTGGGCTTTTTCAAGTGTGGGCAAAGTGACTAAAATTCTCCCAAACACTCACATATATTTTCATGTGATCACAATATTTTAGTGCTTCCAGGAAAAAAAAACTAAAAGTTAAATGTGCAATCTCACATTAGAAGAATACGATCCACTTCGCAAAGAACAGACAGCATTTTACAAGTGTACCTCTAAATCATCCATTCTTTACATGGAAGAATCAGGGTTCCATTAAGTCATGAGAAACATTCATTTCTGTTTATACCAGATGTGATAACAAAGTTGTGAATTATCATTAGTTTATGTGCATGAGGTGTATGTGTGTGTATATATTTATGGTTTCTCTTTGTCCTCTCCCTTCCCACTCTCTTTCTCTCTGTGTTTGCAGGCATGTGGGCCTGTGCGGATATGCGTATGAATGTGTGTGTGTGTGTTTGTGCATGTGTGTGTCTGTCTTTCTTTCTGTCTGTTTCTTACTCTTTTTGTAGTCTGGGGTCTCTAGGGTATCTTTCTGAATCACTCTTTAGCATATGATTGAGGTAAGGTCTCTCATTGCATTTGGTGCTCTTCTATTCAGGTATCAAGCCATTGAGTTTCAAGAATTCCCTTGCATCTGTCTTGCAGTTCAGAAATTATTAACATGACTATGACTGACTTTCTACATAGATAGGTACTTATTGGAACTATATTTTATGGTCTCTTTTCAATGTGAAATGCACTTAGCATTTTTATTACAGTTATGTAGAAACAAGAGGAACTGAGCCCTCTCTCCCCTAACTGGAAGGAAGCTGGAGCCTGCTTTTCTCAGATCACTAAGAATTGAAAACTTGGACTGGAGAGATATCGCAGAGGTTAAGAGCACTGTCTGTTCTTCCAAAGGTCCTGAGTTCTATTTCCAGTAACAACATGGTGCCACACAACCATCTATAATGAGATCTGGTTCCCTCTTCTGGAATGCAGGCACACTTGTGGGCAGAATACTGTAAAATAATAAATAAATAAATTTAAAAAAAAGAATAGAAAACTTACAGGTAGTCTTCCAAGTGACCAAGTTTATAATCAGAAATACTTCATGGCTAGGCACAATCAGTGACCATAGGCTATTTGTAATCTTCAAAAACGCCATTGACAGTATGGTGGAGTTATTTATAATTATCTTGGAGGAGACTTCTCCAAGTGTGGATTAATTTTAAAGATTGTTTTTGTCAATTTAGTCTTTTTGTTCACTGCCAGCAATATTAGTCAATTGTTAATATATATCTATGTTTAATGTATACATACAGTTGTTGATCAGAGAGGTGCCATTGGTCCCAAACATTATTGACAATTGCCATTGTTCTTGGTTACTCCCAAGAGATGATAAGACCATCTCAAGTTTATGCAAGAAAAACTACATAGTTAGGTAGCAGAATACGGCCAAGAAGCAGGCAATGACCCAACACTTCATCCTTCTGACTGGATTGAATAATGTTGGAAGGAGAAAAATAATCAAGAGTCATAAAACAGCCTTGAGCCCTGTAACAACCAGTAATTGCAGGTCTGGAAAGAAGTGCCCACTATTTTTATTATTTCTCATTATTCTAATCTGCCAAGTTTGTTGAAATTTGGAGTTAATTTTCATATCTATTATTTTTCTTTTGTTTTAAATAATTTAATTTAATTTAAATAATTTAAATAATTAATTAACATACTTATTTTACATCCCAGTCAGAACGTTCCCTCATGCCCTTGTCCCAGTCACCCCCTCTCCCCTCCTATCCCCTTATGACCTCCCTTTTCTGAAAAGAAGAGGAGAGACCTCCCATGGATATCAAGTAGGACTGAGTATATATTCTTTTCTTGAGGCTAGACAAGGGCATCTAGGTAAGGGAAAGGGATCCAAAGGCAGATCACAAAATCAGACACAACCGGTACTCCTGCTGTTAGAAGTCTCATATGAGGACACATATGTTACATGTGTTACATATGTGTGTGGCCCTAGATCAGTGCCATGAATGTTTTCTTGTTGGTTGTTCAATCTCTATATGACCCCTAGGAGCAAGATTAATTGAATTTGTAGGTTTTCTTGTGGTGTCTTGACATCAATAGTGCTTTCAATCCTTCCTCCCTCTCTTGCATAAACATTCCACCTAATGTTTGTCTGTGGGTCTCTGCATCTGTTTTCATTGGCCCCTGGCTGAAGCCACTCAGATTACTGTTATGCTAACCTCCTGTTTACAATATGGAAGAATATTATTAATAGTGTCAGTCTTGGGTCTTTTCCAATGGCATGTGACTCAAGTTGTGCAAGTCATTCATTGGCTGGATTGAAGGATTTGTGTGTGGCTTGCTGCCCCCCTCTCTTCACTCTTGCTACAAGAGGAGTCCATTTCATGCTCCATATTTCCCTCCATCCCCACCCCCCACTGATGCTATGTTTCTCTGCTATGGTCACCACTGTAGACTCCAGGGAGTCTTCCCTGTTCAATAAATTATCTTCCACCCCATGCCCACACAGACTTCCTATCTCTCTTCCATTCCTTCTCTGGTCTATTACTTCGATTGGTCATTTGGGCACAGATATATTTTAGTGCATTGCTTTTTTCTGGATGTTACTAAGATATTTGGTAGGAACTAATATCTTGTTTAATTATTTAAAGTTTCATTCTCACATCTGTGATGTTAAGAGCACAAGACTTCCTACTCTCTCCTTCTAGAATAAACCTCTCCTTGTTCAAGCTGGGGAAGAAAGAACAGACATTCCAGGTACCACTTCTGTTCTGTCCTTCTTCTCTGTTCTCCTCAGTACAGAGATGGTCCCTTTTGTTTTGTTTGTCCCCAGTGTTTTTTGTATTTGACTGGTAAGGTTGATTGAAACAGCCTCCCATTTTACATAATATTCAAGGATATTCTATACACATGAATGGCTGAACATGACCTTCACTGTGCAATCCACTATTGAGTGATCTTTTCTTACTGTATTTGATTGTATAGTTTGAGGGAATGTTTTATCTCCCCTTGATATATTACCTGCCTACCAGGATAATTTAGTTGCTATATAACTTCAATTTCCAACACAGCCAACAAAAGTTTCAGCTTTATTTTGTAACAGTGAAGCTAGCATTCTTCCACGTTTTCTACTTTCTAGGATACCATCCATAAAATCTATGTGAAAAATGACATTATATTTTAATGTGAAATTTTATTTTAATATCAAACTGCTTGGAAAAAACATGTAATAATAAGAATAATAAGGAGAAACAATGAAAGTACAGTTGGTATTTATTACACTCTTTCAAGAAGTGTAGATGTTTTCAAAAAATGCTCAGCTATTTGCTTCTGAAGCCATACTTAAAAATTATAATTGAAAGGCTACAGATAATAATTCGGTCGTTAAGAGACCTAGCTGCTCTTGTAGAGTGCTGAACTTGACTTTATGGTACCTAAATGTTGGCTCACAAGCATCTGTAATTTCACATGCAGGGCATCAGACATGTATTTCTTGCTTCTGCAGGCACCAGCATGTACAAGATGCACAGATATAAATTCAGGAAGCCACATATCTACATAGGATTAATACTAATTTTAAAACATTTAAATTGTATTTTTTTTGTGATAGAAATACAATTGATGACTGATTGTCCTTTTCAGTAATGATCCAATGCCCTTTCCTAGATGTTGGCATCATTTTATGTGTCTCACGATGCTTAAGTGTTTATTTTTCTTAACACATTGATACAGTACTAATGTAATTTAAAATAATGGGTAACAGGGCCAGATGGTTTCAGTGCAGAATTCTATCAGACCTTCAAAGAGGAGCTAATACCGATACTATTCAAGCTATTCCAAAAGACAGAAATGGATGGAATATTACCAAATTCCTTCTATGAGGCCACAGTCACATTGATACCTAAACCTCACGAAGACCCAACAAAAAAAGAGAATTTCAGACCAATTTCTCTTATGAACATTGATGCAAAAATACTCAACAAAATACTCGCAAAACGAATACAACAGCATATGAAAGACATCATTCACCATGACCAGGTAGAATTCATTCCAGGCATGCAGGGATGGTTTAACATATGTAAATCCATCATATAAACAAACTGAAAGAGAAAACCCACATGATCATCTCTTTAGATGCAGAAAAAGCATTTGACAAAATCCAACATCCATTTATGTTTAAAATTCTGGAGAGATAGGGAATACAAGGCACTTATCTAAACATAATAAAGGCTATATACAGCAAACAAACAGCCAACATTAAATTAAATGGACAGATAGATACTCAAGGAAATCCCTCTAAAATCGGGAACCAGACAAGGCTGCCCTCTGTCCCCGTATCTCCTCAATATATAGTTCTGGAAGTTCTAGCCAGAGCAATAAGACATCAAAAGGAGATCAAGGGGATTCAAATGGGAAAGGAAGAAGTCAAATTATCCCTATTTGCAGATGATATGATAGTTTATATAAGTGACCCCCAAAATTCCACCAAAGAACTCCTACAGCTGATTAACACCTTCAGCAAATTGGCAGGATACAAAATAAACTCAAAAAAGTCAGTAGCTTTCCTGTACACAAATGACAAACAGGCAGAGGAAGAAATTAGGAAAACTACTCCCTTCACGATAGCCACAAACAATATAAAATATCTAGGAGTAACTCTAAACAAGCAAGTGAAGGACTTATTCGAAAAAAAATTTCAAACCTCTGAAGAAAGAGATTTAAGATGACATCAGAAGATAGAGGGATTTACCTTGTTCGGGGATCAGGAGAATCAACATAGTAAAAATGGCCATCTTACCAAAAGCAATTTACAGATTCAATGCAATCCCTATCAAAATAGCTACAAAGTATTTTGAAGATATTGAAAGATATTCTCAAATTCATATGGAGAAACAAAAAACCCAGAATAGCAAAAACACTGCTATACAATAAAAGATCCTCTGGAGGAATCTCCATACCTGATCTCAAGCTGTACTACAGAGCAACAGTAATTAAAACAGCATGGTACTGGCACAGCAACAGGCAGGTTGATCAGTGGAATCGAATCGAAAACCCAGAGATGAATCCACACACATTTGCTCACTTTATTTTTCACAAAGAAGCCAAATTTATTCAATGGAAAAAAATGATAGCATCTTCAACGAATGGTGCTGGTCTAACTGGATGTCTACATGTAGAAAAATGCAATTAGACCCTTATTTGTCAGCATGCACAAAACTCAAGTCCAAGTGGATTAAAGACCTCAACTTCAAACCAGAGACATTAATTCAGTTAGAGGAAAAAGTGGGGAAGAGCCTGGGACACATAGGCCCAGGAAACAACTTCCTGAACAGAACACCAACTGCCCAGGCCTTAAATGTCAACAATTAATAAATGGGACCTCATGAGGCTGAGAAGCTTCTTTAAGGCAGGACACACTATCTAGAGAACAAAGCGACAGCCTACAGACTGGGAAAAGATCTTCACTAACCCTTCATCTGACAAAGGTCTAATATCCAAAATATATAAAGAACTCAAGAAATTAAACACCACAAAACCAAACAACCCAATTGTGAAATGGGGCTTGGAACTTAACAGAGAATTCTCAACAGAGGAATATCAAATGGCTAAGAAACACTTAAAGAAATGTTCGTCCTCGTTAGTCATCAGAGAAATACAAATCAAAATGACACTGAGATTCCATCTTACACCCATCAGAATGGCTAAGATCAAAAATTCAAATGACATCACATGTTGGCAAGGATGTGGAAAGAAAGGGACACTCCTTCATTGCTGGTGGGAATGCAAACTAGTACAACCACTTTGGAAAGCTATCTGGTGCTTTCTCAGAAAAATGGGAATAGAGCTTCCTCAAGACCCAGCTATCCCACTCCTGGGAATATACCCAGAAAATACCCTACCACACAGCAGGGACATATGCTCAACCATGTTCATAGCAGCCTTATTCATAATAGCCAGAACATGGAAACAGCCTAAGTGTCCCTCAGTAGAAGAATGGACTAAGAAACTGTGGTACATTTACACTATGGAATACTACTCAGCTATTAAAAACAAGGAATTCCTGAAATTTGGGGACAAATTGATTGATCTAGAAATTATCATAATGAGTGAGTTCACCCAGAAGCAAAAAGAGACAAACGATAGTATATCCTCACATATCAAAACACTAGTCCAAGGGATATGTACCGTGAAAATTTTTACTTACCTGTAAAGTGGGTCAGAGGAGAGGTCATCCTATTGAGACTTTAGATGAGAGTAGCATGGAAGAAAGGGGAAATAGTAGGACCCACAGGGTCCTGTAAATCTACAAGAAGAAATTTATGTCAGGCAGATCTGGGTCCTGGGGTCCTCCTCAAACTAAGGCACCAGCCAAGGAGAATATAGGCAGTAAACTTCAAACCACTAGCAAGACCTAGCCGATAAACATGATATTCTCCACCGTTGAGTGGAGAGTGAGATCTGACCCTCACACGAACTCTGGTGCCTCTTTTCTAAAAATGTCCCCTGGGTGGGGAGGCCTGACGGCACTCAGAGGAGGGATAGCAAGTTACCAAGAAGAGACGCGATATCCTAAGAGCATATATAGGGGGAGGTCTCCCTCAATCACAGACATAGGAGAGGGGAGAAGGGGGGAAGTGGGAGGGAGGGAAGAATGGGAGGAAACAGGGGAAGGGCTAACAATCGATATGTAATATAAATAAAATAAAATAAAATAATGTGTAAAATCCAACAGAATAAATGGCCACAACTAATTAATTAAGTTACTTTATATCTTGTTCCTTAAATTATGGAGACTTCCTTTATCTCTTAGAAATATAATGGTATATGATCGTGTGTGTGTGTGTGTGTGTGTGTGTGTGTGTGTGTGTGTGTGTGTG
>OU015747.1:72497392-72536860 GCA_907169655.1 Acomys percivali
CACACACACACACACACACACACACACACACACACACACACACACACTCCCACCCCCACCTAGTGGAGTAGGGAAGGCAAAGAAGAAGAATAGGAGAACAAATATTACAAAGAATATCATAAATTCTCAATTTGTGAAGTTACTTATTATTTTGTTCCTCTTAAAAATCAGGGTAGAGTAAATAGTCTATTTGTAGGGAAGTTCAAAAGCTGTTCTCCTCTGACCTCATCTGAAATGTAAATAGAACCTACTAGACAAGTAAAATTTTCAGCTACATTAAAAAATTGAGAGACCCAGATATAATAACACAAACCCTTAACACCATCATTTGAAGAGCTGAGACAGGCTAGGCTCCATAAGACTGAGGCCAGTCTGGACTACACAGTGAGTTCCAGATAAGCCAGGACCAAACAGTAAAAACTTGTTTCACAGTAAAACTAAACAACATAAGACAAATGAAGAAAAATGTTGGAGGGACTCAGTGCTTAAGAACATTTGTTGCTCTTTAGGAAGAGAAGAGTTTGGCTTCAAACACCCATGTTGGATGGCTCATAACAACTTGTTCCACAGCTCCAGGGGTTTAATGATCTTTAGCATCTACCTGTTCTCTTTCTGTCTCTTTCTCTGTCTGTCTCTGTGTCTCTGGAAAGGAGAAAAAGATGAGAAAAAATATTATAAAAATTATTTAACCTTTGATAGTTTTGTGCAGTGCATTTTGTTAATATTCTACCCATCCCTCAATCCTTACTAAATCAATCTCTTCTCTACTCACCCAACTTTATGACTTTTTTAAAAAGGCAAAAACACTTGTGTTGTCCACGTATTGTTGGCTATGTGGTCTTCCAGTGGAGTGTGGTTGATTTGCGACGGCCTACACTATTATTTTATAATTTTTTCTCTCCTATAATGTAAAAAAAGAATAGCTACAGAGCTAGGGGTAGAATTTAGTGTCCAACTCCTGTATCCATGGTGGGACTTGGTCTGGCTTGGACTTGTACACTGTGACTTTCTATGCCCATCTGCTTTGTTGTGTTCAGGAAGAGACTATTTTTTAATTTTTGTTTTGTTTTTGTTTTTGTTTTTGTTTTGTTTTTGTAGTAATCCATTCACTCTAGCATTTACATTCTGCTACTGCTGTTTCACTGGATCCCTGAGAAGGAGAGGTTGCTGTGTACATTTCCTCTTTATGGCTAAGGATTCAGCAATCTCTTTTTCTTTACACCTTGTCAGATGTGAGTATCTCAGTTAATCGCTATCAACCACAAATAGTGATTATCAGATGTAGGTAGAAAAATGCAAAAAAATGATGGGTATGATAATACATCACTATGAGTTAGTTTAATACTGTTTCCATTTATAAGAATAATAGTTGTTGGTTCCCAGCTAGAGCCTATGTGCTCTTTAGATATAAGTCCTTGCCATCTTGTGAAAAAAGACTTAATTCTAAGAAGAGTTTACTCTCATCTTGTGAGGGCCAATCATTATTATAAATCACAAGGCTCATAGATGTTTGTGATTAATAACAACTTTTCTCCTCCAGTAGCATGTATAACTGGCCAGCATTCTGGTCAGTTACAACTTGATTTCTCCATGGTCAGTGATTTAGGTATGGGGCACAGATTAGTTCAACAGAGTCTTAAGTTCAAACCTGATGGTAACAAAGAGCAACATCAATGGACTCCCCTCCTGATGTTTCAGAGTCTCTTGTTAAATAGATTTTAACAAAACTATGTTGTTTCTCTTAGTTTATCTCTTAACCAGCCTGTCACACAAATAACTTTTAGTTCTGTTTAATAAAAAGCTTTACAGCACAACCTTGAGCAGTTTAAGTCTATTCTATGTGATTCTGACTTCATCGTTGCACAAATCATCAAGTTACTTCCCTGTAGTCCTTTCGTTAATCTGGATCTCTGCTGATGTTTCATGGACCTCTTCCATGGCAATCATCTATTTCCTGCTTTAAATTCCCCTCCCCTGGCTGTCAAGAATCCCAGCCCTATTATATCTCCTTCTCAGTGATTGGCTTTAAGCTGCTTTACTGACATATCAGGAAAAAATTGAGGAGTGCGGTGTATACAACATTGAGACAGAAGAACATCTGAACGAGGATTGCAACCAAATGCGGTGGTATGGAAATCAACATTTGAATTACACAATAACTTTATGCCTACAACTCTACCTTTTTGTATAATAAAATGTTCCTTCTCTTGAAATAATAAACTTTATGTAATAATAAAAAATATGAAAATTATCAGGTAAGATTTTAATTTGTATTTTGCTTTTCATTCCTATATCTGATTCCTTTAAATAATAACAAACATAGAAAGGACAAAAACCATCCATCTCCTCTTGGTAATGATGTGTAGTCTTTGCAAATTGCTTTCTGCTGTTTTGGGACATAGTTTTACTTTTTGGAGACACAAGAAATTTGGGATATTGTCCAGTCTTAGGAAAGCTATCTGTCACATTTGCTATATAATTTCTGAATGCTGATAAAGTTTAGAGCTTAATTGTAGTCCTGAATGGACTGGTGATGATGGATGATCTAGTTAGCTATTTTAAAATTGTCCCAGATGCAGATTTTCAAGGAAATAGTCATTGAGGCCATCTGTGAAGTAGGATCACATGCACTACCTCTCTTGTCTTTTTTTGTTGTTGTTGTTGTTGTCTGGTCCTCTTGTTATGCAAAATATATAAACTTTGAAAGATATTACACATTTTTATGTTAATATATGTATGGGCCATACACTAAGCACAGTTCGGTTAAAGATGATTCTCCGTAATATAACTTTCTATCTCTGCCATTTAAAAGGATGGCATGATAAGAGCCAAATATTTTGTAGCCAAATATTTCCTAGCCATGCATAACTGAGATCCTGGCTGGAGACATTTTTATATCTCAGTCAGTCTCAGTGCTGTCCCCATGTGTAGGGATCAGCAAATTAGCTTTCCTTTCCTGTTTGGTCTTCTTGCTTTCTTTGCTTCTGTCTGCAGTGAGGATCTTCAGTAGAACTAACCATGTCAAGCCTGATATCCAGCAGTTTAGATAGAACACATAGCTATTTGTTTTCTATTGAGACAAGAGCATATTCTCCTCCCTAAAGCAAAATATTTCCTGCATTCCATTTTGGAATTGGGACATTTTTAAGCTGATATAATTCAAAAATACTTTCTAAACTACAGTGTATATTATCAGGTGTGACAGTTGTGTCATTTAAGAAATTTTAAGTCAATAAATAATTTAATCTATTTTGGGGGTTTAGTTTCCTGTTTAGTTTCATGACCACTTTTTAAAAATTATTGTTAAATCTTTTTATAATTTTTTGACAAATAGGATTATACTTTGTGTTTCTATCAGATTTCTTTTCATAATGTCTAATAAAACGTTGTATTCAAATGGTATATATGCCACAATTTGCAAAGACATCTCCAAAACAGTCACTGGCTCTCTCTAATATGCAACCTTAGAATCATGCTGTCTAGAATTCAAGGTAAAATGCCACTGTAATTCTGATTATGAACCTATGGCATGGTACATATATTTCAATTCTCTAAACTCTGCATAATGGAGCACTATAGCCACTGTGTAACCTTGTCACAGGCAAAACCAAAATGATCTCCATTTCTACTTTAACATATAGACTTTCATCCAGTTTCTGAACCTTGATAACACACACACAATATACAATCTGACCATGGCGGCCTAGAGCTGAAGCATTTATAGCCAGCATCTCAATGAGCTTTCATACTGCAGTTTATTCAAACATGTGTGACCTTTTCTCATCTGGAACTTCATTTTTGGTGTTATTGTAAGTTCCACATTGGATTTCTCTGAAAGCTCTGTGTTTCACTTCAGGGAATCCCCCAACTTCTGTTCTAGATGCATTTCATTTAGCATCAGATTTCTCAGTCTTTGCTTTCTGCAAATCTTTCTTATTCTGTCCTCTCCCAAAAGGGATAAACAAAACTGAAATTGTCACTGAAAAAAATTATTTGTATGCTTAGAAATTAACTCAATTGGAATGCAGAATACTTGCATTGTGCTTCTTCCATTTTAAACTTAGATAATAATCTTTTTTAATATCTTAATTTCTTCCTAAAAACTTTACTTTCTCAGACCCAGGTTCCCTTCTAGACCTTACGAGTTCAGATGCTTAAGGATTCCATGTCTGTCTCCGGCTCCTACTTCCTTGAAGAGACTTTCTTTTCCTTCTTCACTCAATAGATATTGACCCCTATCCCACCCTGGGAAGTCACGTGTTTGCTTCTTTGGCCTGCAGGTGTCAAGCCATGAATAGGCCCTTCTCAAAGGGTTTTAGCTTCCTGACTTGGTTTTTAAAATCTGACTTTTAGAAGCTTGCTTGTCTTAAGGAGCTGCTTATTTTAAAAGAACTGGCTATGTTTTGCCTCTCCGTAGTTTGTTTCAGTTTTTGTTTTTCTGTAGCTTGGTGGAGGCCTTGCTGCTTTCCAGGTAGTCTGTCTAATCAAGAAGTTGTGAGCTCCTGACTTAGAAACTGCAGTTGCTTTCTTTATTAATAGAACTGAGGAACTGCTCAGTAGTTTTATTTTCTAAGTTAGGGCCCACTTGTTTGGCCAAATGTTATAGTTATTTTTACAAAAGTGTGTTCGCTTCTCTTAGTTTCTCTCTAAACTTGATTATCACACAAATAACTGAGACTCTTTTTTGTTTAATAATAAGCTTTACAGCACAATATTGAGCAGCTTAAGTCTGCTCTTAACATTATATTATTCTGAGTTCATCTTTGTGCAGATCCCCCAAGTTATTTGCCTTTTAGTTCTTTCTATGGGACACCTGGATCTCTCCTAATATTTCATGGGCTCATCCCATGGCTGAATCCATTACTTCCTCCTCTCAATTTTCTTCTTCTGGCTAGCAGGAAATATAACTCTATTCTCTCCCCTGATCAGTGATTGGCTGTAAGCTGCTGTACTGATATATGAAGGGACAATTGGAGAATAGAGTTAATTTGTTATTGAGACAGAGATTCTCAGAACAAGGATTAAAACCAAACATGGGGGGTATAGTTATCAGCATATGAATTATACAATAACCTTACGCCTACAGTCTCTGGGACATCACTGATGAGCAACTACAAAAGAAGAAACCCACTCCTCATGACGGGCTTTTTGTTGTTCCTTGCCTGAAGTGTCTAGTACATGCCATATTGCCCCATTTCTGGTCAATTTTATTTTAACTCATTGTCTATAGTAGTAGTTTTTATTGTTTCTTTTTTGTTTCGTTTTGCTTTGTTTTCTTCAACATACTTAACCTAAGGGAAATGTAAATTAAAATGCTTTGAGTTTTCATCTCATCCAAGACAGAATGGATAAGGTTTCGAAGCAAAGATGATAAGTGCTGAGATAGATATGGGGAAAGAAAAACATTTATTCCTGCTGATAGGAGTACACAGAGATGAATCTGCAAAGGAAATCATTGTGGAGGTCTCCCCTACCCATGATTAAAAATAGATCTACCACATGATCCAACTATACCATTTTTGAGCATATACTCAAAGACCTATATATTATATCTTATATAGCATCAATTCCTGATAATTTGTGTTTATTGATGCTCTGTTCACAGTAGCTAGGAAACAGAAACAGCCTATATATTCAAAGAGAGATGAATGAACAATAAACATGTGCTATATTTACACAATTTGATGTTAACCAGCTATTAATAAAAATGAAGTTATGAGATTTGCAAGTAAATGGATTGAGTCAGAAAGTATCATTTTAAGTGAGGTAAGAGTAACTCATAAAAACAAGCATCACATATTTTCTCTTATTTATGGATGTTAGCTTTGAATCTTCAAATACATGTGCTTCACTCGTAATAGAAGTCAGGAAATTACTAAAGGGCCATAAAGAAGGAATTCAAGTAAATTGTGAGAGTGAAAATCAACCTAGTTAAATATTAGAAGCCTTCCAAGATGGTAGCAGCCAGGATTTATTATATTTGAATGATAGAAGAACAGAAACTGCAGTTATGATGACATAAAATACCTCCATCAGTATTTCCCAGATAGAATGGAACATACTGGGAGCTTGGGACTCACAGTTTCAGGACCCCTACAGCTGTCTCTTGAGTCTAGGAGTCACATAAGACTTCAATGTGCCCATTGTGTTCTGTCTATAAAGAACATGGGTCCCCAGGTCCAGTGGTGCTTTGCTCTAGCAATTATACCTCAGATCTCACCAGCATCCATGATGGCAGCACCTATGTACTTGTGGTCAGCATTCCAGCCCCAATCCATGGGTCTACTGGTCACCCTGGGATGGCCATTTGGACAATATGATCATGCAGGGTATGTGGCCAATATGGCAGAGCCAAGCCAAATCTGAGTGGTGTGAGCACAGTACCTGCAGGGACTTCAAATGACCATGGGGCTAAATCCAAATGTGTAAAGCCAGTGCTGATTCACTGTCTGGCTGACATTTTAACTCCAAAGCCTGTTTGTGATCCCCCTGATTTACCCATCCCCCTTGGGACACTGCCAACATAAAGCTGAGTTATAGGCAAGACCTAACCCCTATTGTCCACCATCCTGAGTAAGCCAATGGGGGTGTATGCAATACTGAACTTAAAGATCTCCCTCTCTCTCTGCTGACTCTGACCTACATGTCTCACCTGGATCAAGGCCAGCAATGATGAGTCTGACCCACATCATACATCTGCTAACTCAAAGAGACCTTTGCAGGCCCTAATACATTCAGTTTATCACTCTGCCTAATTCCCAAACAATGTCTGGAACCCAGAGACTAAAGGAGCTTCTATCACCAGAAGGAAACAGATGGCCATAGGAAAACCTAAACACACAAGCATCAAAATACAGGGGCATATGTTACCAGTCAAAATCAGGTACCATATCACAGAGAACCCTGGAGATACTACTACACTTGAAGTATGAGAAAATGATGGTAAATATGCGGTTATGAAAATGATAGAGTCTTAAAGGAGGAAAATAAATCCCTCAATAAATACAGGAAAATACAACAAACAGAAAAGGAGTTAAATAAATTACTTAAAGAATTACAGGAAAATACAATCAATGAGAGAAAAAATTAATACAGCTGTACAAAACCTAAAAAATGGAATTAGAAGAAATAAAGAAAACACAATCTAAAGCAATCACGGAGATGGACAATTTAGGGAAGGGAACAAGACCTGCCAATGCAAGCATCATCAAAGGGATACAAGAGATAGAAGTGAGTATCTCAGGTGTTGTCTCAAATTCCTTAACAATTAAACTTTATTATGAATTTATTAAAAGAATGCACCTTCCCTACAATCTATATACCCTAAACAGGAGGGAAAAGGGATTAAGGAAAATAAGAATGAAACCTTCTGAGTATCAGTTCCACAGGGCAAATTCCTTGCCAAAATTCTCCGAGAATCCAGCAGAAGAAGTCACACCATCTGTGGACCCTGGAGGACTCCACCAAGCTTGCTGGTCACTCATGAATCTCGGAACTCCCCACGCTGTCTGCTGTCTGGTAGGGAAAAGTCCCCATATCTCTCTCTCTCTCTCTCTCTCTCTCTCTCTCTCTCTCTCTCTCTCTCTCTCTCTCTCTCTCCCTCTCTCCCTCTCTCCCTCTCTCTCTCACTCTCTCATTCCTCCTCCAATCTATGGTCATTTTGCAATAAAAAGCTCAGCAGGAGTCACTGGCCCCTGTCTTCAATCCTGGGACAATATGGCTTCTCTGAGTCTATCATAGATGCTTATCAGTCTATAGAGAAAACCCTCACTGGTGTTGCATCCAGAGGCTGCCTTCACCCTGGGCCCAGGCTAAAACAAGACCACATTCTCTTCACACTCAGGAGTAGAAGATATAATTGAAGAAATCAATATATCAGTCAATGAAAATTATAGAACTAAAAAGTCCCTGACACAAAACATTCAAATAACCTGGGACACTATGAAAAGAGCAAAACTAATAATCATAGAAATAGAAGAAGGAGAAGAATCCCAGCTCCAATGCCCAGAAAATATTTTCAACAGAGTCATACAAAACAACTTCCCCAAGCAAAAGAAAGAGATGCCTATACACATACAAACAGCTTACAGCACTCCAAATAGGTTGGGCCAGAAAAGAAAATACTCCTCCCACATAGTAATCAAAACATTACATGTACAGAACAAGGAAATAATATTAAGAGCTTCAAGGGAAAAAATCCATGTCACATGTAAAGGCAAATCTACCATAAATACACTTCACTTCTCAACAGAGACTTTGAAATCCAGAAGGGTTTGGATGGATGTCATAAAGACACTAAGATACTACAGATGTTAGCCAGGTATGGTATACCCAGAAAAGTGGTCAATCAGTATAAATGAAGAAATATGATATTCTGTGACAAAACCAAATTCAAATAGTACCTAGCTACAAATCAGCCCTACAGAAGTTACCAGAAAGAAAACTCCAACCCAAGCAACCTAACTATACTCAGGAAAATACAGAAAATAAACAACCCCACATCTACAAAACCAAAAGAAAGAAAGCACACACACACACACACACACACACACACACACACACACACACACACACACACCCCACATACACAAAAACTATACACAGACTATACAACTATAACTACCAACAACAAAATAACATGAATTAACAAACACTGGTCATTAATATATCTCACCTCCCCAATAGAACTACACAGGCAGGCTAACAAAATGGATGCATAAACAGGACTCAACATTCTGCTGCCTACAAGAAACACACATTTGCAACAAATATAGGCATTACCATCTTCTATATATGGTGATCTGATAAGATACAATGGGCTATTTAAGCTTTTGTTGTGTCTGTTGAGATTTACTTTGTGAGTCACTGTATGATCAATGTTGGAAAAGGTTCTGTGAGTTGCTTAGAAGAAGATATATTCTTTTATGTTTATATGGAATGTTCCATAGATATATTAGATACATTTTACACATATTCTCAATTAGTTTCATTATTTCTTTATTTTCTGTCTGCATGACCTGTCCATTGGTGAGATAGTGCTTTTGAAAGCTCCTACTATTAATCTGTGGGTTTCTCTGTGTTACTGAAGCTTTAGTACTATTTCTTTTAAACATGTGGTTATCCCTGCAATTGGGTAACAGATGTTCAGAAGTATGATATTATCTTGCTGGATGTTTCCTTTGATGAATATGAAGTGTCCTTCCCCATCTCTTTTATTTAATTTTTGTGGAAAGTCTACTTTGTTAGATATTACAATGGCTATTCCAGCATGCTTCTTCATACCCTTTGCTTGGAAAACCTCTTTACAGGCATTTACTATGAGGTAATGTCCATTTTTTTTTTTTTTTTTTTTTTTTGCTGCGGTATGTTTCTTGTAGGCATCAGAAAGAGAGATCCTGTTTTTCCATCCATTCTGTTATACTATATCTTTTTATTGTGGAAATTAGTACATCGATGTTGAGATTTTCTTAATGATGAATGATTGTTAATCTGATTCTTTGATGTTTGTGGTTTTAGTGTGTATGTGTTTGTTTATGATTCCATTATTTTGTTTTTACTGGTGTCGAATAATTTTTTTTCCTGTGTTTGCTTCAGTGTAGTTAACCTCATTGTGTTGGAGTATTTTCTTTATTGTTAGATTTGTAGATAGATATTGTTTAAATTTTGGATTGTCTTGGAATAATTTGTTTGTTTGCCATATATAGTTATTGAGAGTTTTACTGGGTATAGTAGTCTAGCTTGGCACCTGTGGTCTCTTAGGGGCTACAAAACATCTGTCTGCTCCCTTAAGTTTTAGAGAATCTATTGAGAAGTCGGGTGTAATTTTTTAGGTCCAATTTTGTATATTAATTAGGACTTTTCTCCTCAGAACTTTTAATACTTTTTATTTGTTCTGTACATTTATTGTTTTTGTTATTATTTGGCAGGAGTATTTTTTACTGGTCCAATCTATTTTGTGTTGTGCATGCTTGTTTTAAAATTATAGACATTTCTTTTTTAAATTGATGAGGTTTTCTTCTATAATTTTGTTGAAAATATTTTCTAGTCCTTGCAACTGTGACTCTTCTTAGGTTAAGTATTTTTATGGTATCTTAGATTCCCTGATGTTTTGTGTCAAGAAATTTTTAGATTTAACATTTTCTTTGACTGATGTACCAATTTCTTCTATTATATCTCTTATGCTTTTTCTGTTTCTTATTTCATTGGTGATATTTGTCTGTTGTTCCTGTTTTCTTCCCTATGTTTTCCATCTCCAGGATTCCTTCAGTTTGTGTTTTCCTTAGAGCTTCTACTTCCATTTTCAGGCCTAAAACAATTTTATTCATTTCATTCACCTCCTTATGTGTTTTCCTATATTTCTTTAAAATATTTATTGATTTCCTCTTTAAAGGTCTCTATAATCTTTATAAGATTGGATTTAAGGTCTTTTTCTTGTGCTTCAGTTGTGTTAAGATAGCCATAACTTGCTACATAGTAGTATCTCTACACTGCCTATATTTCACCATACACTGTTGGTGTCATATGTCATATTGCTCTGGATCTTGTCGATTATGTCATTAAACTGCCCTTTAGCCATTGGATTGTGAATGGATATTACTGACAGAGCAATTAAGTGGAAGTTGGGACTAACCTTCTTGTTCCTGGTACAGCATGCTTCCATTGTATACATGTTCCTGGTAAAGCAGGCCTGGATGTTCCTGGTATAGCAAAGGCCAGCCTAGAAGTAGCCAAGACAATGGAGCTACAGAGGAACAGTGAGCAGAACAAGGAATCTGGGAGAGCCCTATGGGATTCAGGGAGCAAGGAGTTTTTGGTATTGGGAGGAACAGTAGGTAGATTCTAATATTACATTCTTACAGTCATGAATCAGTTTCTGAGAAAAGTGACTTTGCTGCATTTGCCTACAAATAGAACAAGAAGCCTGGAGGATACAGAATTAATAAATCATAAATAACAGTGTCCATGTTAATGTACTGTTTTAGTCACTGAAGTAGATGCTTTTGAGTGATCAATTTCCCTGTATAAAATCCCAATAAGCTCATTGTCTCAACAACATGAACTGGGGTAGAATAATTTATTTGTTCTATCTTCCATGCCCTATCTGGGGAAAGAGATGTTTATTTATATCTTCCCAGGAATAGTTGAGTAATATAACTTCCTGTGAATTTTATGAATTGAATTCTTGATACTCAGTATTAGTGTGGGCACGTGTTAAGGAGTAATTTCCTTTGAATTGGAATATTAAATATGCAAGAGACTCTTTAAGGCTCCAGGTATAAACAATTTACAAACCTCAGGAATCTTCTGAAGCCTAGCATGTTTATAAGATTCCTTCTTCCTCAAGATTGTATCATAAGTATATTCTGACCTGTGGAGTTTTGAAAGCTCCATATTTGTACTTTTTCTGATTTGTAATCAGATTGGAATAAGCTTGGAAATGATATAGCTGCCTTTCAGTCATTCATGTTTTTTTCAGAAAGTAACCCCCCTATCCATACTTCTATAAATAATAGGAATTGTTCATCATTTCCTCCTCCTTATGAGGACAACCAATGTCCATCTATCAAAGTATTGGAGTCCAGCAATAAAAAAACCATCTTTTCCTACATTAATATGCCCACTCAAAACTAAATACTCCATCTTAACATGCAGTTTCCTCATTACTTTTATAAATTGGCATTTGCCTATCATCTATATTTTTCTACTCTCTATTCAGAAGAAGTCCTTTGTTACTCCAGGTCAAATATCCATTAACTCTCTCCCTCATCCTTTTCTCCTTCTCTATCTTTTTCTTTTCTTTGTCTCTTATTTTGTCCTTTGTTACTCTGAGGTAAAAAAAAATTCCTTGTTTTGTCTTGGTATGTCTTGTGCCTTATTCAGTCACTTACTTTGATTTACCCTGTTGAATTTTGGGAAGATCTTTCTTTGATCTGCAATCAATGCTGTGTCTGGGCTGGGTAAACATTGGATAACCTCTCTCCAGGAAAGTATTAAGCATCATTGCTTCACAGTTTACTATAAATCAATTAAAATAAATATTAAACTTTAGATTCTCTGGTTTGTTCTACATACCTGCTATCATCCTTAAGTTCAGATCAGGATCTCTCTTTCACTCTCTCTCTCTCTCTCTCTCTCTCTCTCTCTCTCTCTCTCTCTCTCTCACATATATATATATATATATATATATATATATATATATGTGTGTGTGTGTGTGTGTGTGTGTGTGTGTGTATGTGTGTAGTAGGCTAACATAGAATGAGCAATTAAGTAGCCAGTTATTTTGTTTGATTGATGTGGCACATTAATATTTAGTTAATCATAAACATTTTAGTTGATCAAACATTTTTGTAACCAAAAAAAAAAAACAGAATCAAATGAGTTATTAAAAATACTCAACCATTTCAGAAACAAGCAAGTATGATTACAATAAATAAAAATAACTGTCATAAAAAGGCAATGTCACAGTCCTCTTTGCCCAACTCAATCAGCTGTACTTCTTTTTTTCCTTTTTTATACTTTTTATTTAAATAATTTATTCAGATTACATTTAAATTGTTATATCCTCGCTTGTATCTTCCAATTCCCCATCCCTCCCATCCTACTTTCACCCTATTTCTCTCCCTTAGACCTGTGACAGAAGAGTCCAGATGTATTTCTTATATATTCAATTAAATATAAAAAGTATGTACATTATACAATGCAAATAATTTAAATAACATTTTATTGAAGATCAGCTGGCCTAGCCTATTTATCAAATTCTAGACCAATAACAGACCTTATCTCATATTTCAAAACAAGAATGAGGAAGAGCAGTCTATTAGAGAAAAAAAAACATCTTTTTTAACACTCTGTCCTAAACATGTATGTATATCTGCAAACATATGTACAGAAATGAACACATACACACACAGCAAACTAAAAAGGCAGTCTAGACCCAACCTAACCAGAAATATTTATAAGATAACAGAAATTATTTCAATATTCTACAAAAAGGCATGCTTTTCTTTTTAAAAGCAGAGAAAAAAGCAAAAAGCTTTACAATTCTTGTGGGAATCTAGTCTGAGAAAGACACGTCAGTTTTTAAAAGTATGGAACTCCACACAGACGCCTTTACTGAAATTTCTCCAGAATTAAAATATGTCTTTCAGGCAAGTCAGAATTAGGAGGGAAATGAAACGTCACATATCTGAAAGCAGAATTGAAAGATTCTGGAAGCTTCTCAAAACTATGAATAAGAATAAACAAGTACTATATGTACTAATATTTACATGCCTTGTGTACAAAATAAGATATTAAAACAAAAATATAGGGGTAAACAATTGCTGGGGAGTGGTGGGATGGGGATGCGACACTGGCCAATAGAATTGGAGATATCTAGCAGTGTGAAAAGTTTTCCAGCCTGGAACATAAGGTGGAAATCCTCACATCAGAGATGCAAAAAGAAGGAAAGTAGTTACATGTCTCAGAGCTGGTAGGAGGATAGAACTGTTTGAATCTACTCTCATTGATTATGAAGAAATGGATCAAGAGATAGCAATGGACTTACTAAAGGGTCATCCCTAGTCAGTGACTATTCCAGACAACTAGGCAGTATTTCTAGAACTACTTCTTGCCAGGTCAAAGATCCTCTAGCTACATTATTTTCTCCGAAGATGCCAGTGGCTTCTCTGCAGTCTGCTTCTAGAAAGAATAGCCCTTGATGTGAGCAGGTAGGCTTCCCAGTACTTTATGGCATCTACCCTAGGCCAAGCTTCTTCACATGATGTGGAACTGACCCCACAACTCAGAACTGTATAATAGTCGGCAATTACCTGTCCCCAGGTGATGGGAAAGCTTTTATTTTCTTTCCAGTACCTTACATGTCATGCATGTTAGCTGTCACACATGAAGAACTTTGACCAAAAGTCTTGTTCTTTCCCTCCTGTCTGTACATATAGAGCCTTTATTGGTTTTAGAAGACTTTCACTTTTTTCAGGGCCTCATCATGTAACCTCTGGTGTGGTTTACCTTAAGGCTATCCTACATCACAGCCTGATGATGCCCCTTCACACTCTCTGTCCATAATCGTGATACTTTTTCACTAAAGCTCAAGCTTAAGGTGATCTTGTTTCACCTTTCTATTGAATAAATCACTCAGCCTCTATTTCTTATTTTAACCCTTCTAAGAAGGATGCTTTAAGTTGTTGGGATTAACAGTAGGAAAATGAGCTTTTAATATCATCTGAGTTTTGTATATTTAATAGATAATTTGTATCACATAGAGTTGTATACTACAAAAATACTCCATGTCAGAGCTAGTTAGAAGAGGAAGCAAGCATGTGAGAAAACAGTGAGTATAGTTATTAGAGGAGAAAAACTGTGGCTGGGAAGTCAAAGAAAAAGAAAACAAAGGTTAAGAAGAGAGGTAAAGTACACAGAAATGTAGGAGGAGCTAGGTCTTAAAGACAGTACTTTGGTTATGGTGGAAAGAGAATAGAGGCTATGTTTTCACTTGTATGCCAATTCCCCACATCCTCAACCACATCTCACTATTTCCATCTATAATAGTGTAGTCACCACATATTACAATTTATAAAGAGATTTCTATGTATAGTCATTCTTCATTTTCCATGACCGGAAGGTTGCAGAATTCTTATGGGTAACTAAATCCACATATGCTCAACTCCTTATGTCAAATCTCACAGTATCTGCATAAAACCTAGATGTATTCATTTCAATGCTATAGATCATATCAATATGAGCCATAACTCATAATAAAGGGTAAATGCTTGATAATCAGACAACTTCAGAGACAATGAAATGGCTAAAGACTAGCATAAGTACACAATCAACAAAAGCCAGAGAAATATAGCACCAAAACACAGCTATCTTATTACAGAAAGCCCTGGATATTCAAACCCAGCTGAAACACAAGAAAATTACCTTAATTCCAGTCTTATGAAGATGATAGAGACCTTTAAAGAGGAAATGAAAAGGTCCCTTAAAGAAATACAGGGAAATAAAATCAAAAGAGGTGAAAGAAATAAAGTTGTTCAAGACTTGCAAACATAAATATAATCAATAAAGAAATCACAAACTGACGATGGAAAACTTAGGTAAAAGAATGGGAACTACCTACAAAAGCATCACCAACAGTATACAAAAGATAGAAGAGAATATCAGGCATAGAATATACAATAGAAGAAATTGATACATCCATAAAAGAAAATGTTAAAGGGAAATGTGTCTGACACAAACTATTTAGGAAATTTGACACACTATGAAAAGAAAAACATAAGAACTATGGGAGTAGAAGATCATGATGATTCTGAGCCCGAAAGTCTAGAACATATTTTCTACAAAAACAAAGAAAATTTCCCCCAACCTGAAGTAGGTGGTGCCTATAAACATACAAGTAGCTTTGAGAACAACAAATAAATTAGAGAAGAAATGAAAAATTTCTTGCTACATAATACTCAAAACACTTAAATATCCAGACCAAAGAAACATATTAATAGTCAAAAGAGGAAAAGGCCAAGTCACATATTAAGGCAGAATTACACCTCACTTCTCATCAGAGAATGAAAAAGCCTGAAGGGTAAGGGCACCTGTCTTGCAGTATATAAGAGACAACATATAACAGGCCAGACTATTATATCTAGCAAATGTTTAATTCATGATAGAGGGAGCAAACAAGATAGTCCATGACAACACAATATTTAAACAATATCTATCTAGAAATCCAGGCTTATGAAAAATACTAGAAAGAAAATCCCAACCCAAGGAACTTAACTGTATCCAAGAAGCAATGAAAATAAATAATTCCATAGCAGGAAAACCAAAAATGGGAAACACATACAGAGAAATGCATACACAAAACTAGCACTACCATCAAAATAAAATGAGGTAACAATCAATGGTCATTAATCTCTCCCAACATTAATGGATTCAATTCTCCTTTAAAAAGATACAAGATATCAGAATGGATATGAAAACAGGATCCATAATTATCTTGTATACTATAAACACACCTTAGCAAAAACAACAAAAGGATATTACCTCAAAATAAAAGGATGAAAAAATATTTTCCAAGCAAATTTGACAAAGAAGACATTGTAATATCTAATACAAAACACTTTCATCATAGATTAATCAACAGTGAGGAGAAGGACACTTCATACTCATTGAAGGAAAAATCCATCAAAATGATGCATCAATTCTAAGTATCTATTCCCTAAATGCAAGGTAACCTACATTAGTAAAAGAAACATTAATGCAGTTTAAAATCATACATTGAACCCCAAACATTAATAGTGGAATACTTTGACACACTACTATCAACACACCTGAAAAAAAGGAGAATGTGGAAGAGGAGGAGAAGAAGGAGAAGGAGGAGGAGGGGGGGAGGAGGAGGAGGAGGAGGAGGAGGAGAAGAAGAAGAAGGAGGAGGAGGAGGAGAAGGAGAAGGAGAAGGAGAAGGAGAAGGAGAAGGAGAAAGAGAAGGAGAAGGAGAAGGAGACAACGACACTCCTAAAGGGAGTGGATTAAGAAAATAATCAAACTAAGGGCTGGAATCAATAAAGTAGAAACAAATAAAAGAAAAGAATCAAGAAAACCAACAGCTGGTTCTCTGAAAAAATATAAACAAGTTAGACACTTAGCCAACCTAACTAAAATGCAGAGAGATAATATTTGAATGAATCAGAAATTACAAGTGGGTATTAAGAAAAAAGACATGGAGGAAGTGAAAATAATATTAGATCTTATTCAAAAAGCCTTTACTCTACAAAATTTGAATATCTAAATGAAATGTACAATTTTCTAGATAGATTCCACTTACCAATTTAAAATCAAGATCAAGTAAATTATGTAAATAGCTCTATAACCCCTAAAGAAATTGAAGCAGTTATTAAAATATTCCAAACAAAACCAATCAAACAAAAACAAAACAAAACGTAATCCCATGGTTAGCTAGTATTAGGGAAGAAATTTAGAAGACTTTCAAAGAAGAGCTTATACTGATACTCCTCAAATTATTTCACAAAAGAGAAACAGAAAGATTATCACAAAACTCATTCTATGATACCACAGTCACACTGATACTTAAACCAATAAGACTCACCAAAAAAAAAAAATTAGACCAATTTTATTTATGAACATTGATGCAAAAACCTAGATAAAATATTTGAAAATATAAATGCAAGAACACGTCAAAAATTATCATCCACCATGATGAAGTAGGCATCATCCAAGTGATGCAGAGATCCATTTAAACAAACTGAAAACAAGTGAATATATAAAGAAACAAGCAAACACATAATTATCCATTTGATGGTGAAAAAGCCTTGGATAAAAATCCAAAACCCCTACATCTTGAAAGTTTTGGAGAGATCAAGACACATATCTAAACACAACAAAAGAAATATATAGAAAAAACAGCCAACATCAAATTAAAAGAAGAGAAACAAGGAAATTCTGGTAAATTCAAAGAAAGAAAATGCTTTCCACTGTCTCTGTATCTATTCAATTTAGTACTTGTTCTTTTTGTAGATATAAGACAACTAAAGGAGTTCAAGGGGATTGGAAAGGAAGAAGTCACAGAATTGCTATTTTCAGTTGATATGAGTATACACAAAAATTATCCCCAAAGTTCTAGCCAAGAACTTCTACAGCTGACAACCACCTTCAACACAATGTCTGGATACAAAAATTAGAAAAAAGAAATTTACTAGTCCTCCTTTATACAAATGATAAATGGGCTGAAATAGAAATTAAGGAAACAACATCCTTCAAAATAGTCACAAATAATATAAAATATCTTGTTGTAGCTTTAACCTAGCAAGTGAAAGTCCTGCCTGATAAAAAGATTTTAGAAGTCTCTTAAGGAAGAAATTAAAAATATGAGAAAATGGAAAGATCTCCCAAGCTTATGGATAAGTAGGATCAACATAATAAAAATGGACATCTTATCAAAAGCCATCTAGAGATTGAATTAAGATCCCTTAGATAAAAGAGCAACTGATAGAATAGAAAAAGATCTTCACTTACATCAGAAGAGAGCGACTATCCAAACTATCCAAAAACTTAATTAATTAAATACCCACAAGCTAAACAACCAAATTAAAAATTGGATAAAAATCTAGAAAGAAAATTCTTAACAGAGGAATCTTAAATGTCTGGAGAGCACTTAAAGAAATGGTCAATGCTCTTAGTCATCAGAGAAATCCAAATGAAAAGACTCCAAGATTCAGTCTTATACCTGTCAGAATGGGTAAGATAATAAACATAAATAAATGTTCATATTGAAGAGTATGTGGAGCAAGGGTAACACTACTCCCTGGTTGGCTGGAGTGCACACTTATACAACCAATTTGGACATCAATCTGGTGGTATCTCAGAAAAATCAGAATAATTCTACCTCAAGACTCAGTTATACTGCACCTAGGCATATATACCCAAAAGACATTCAACCACACCACAAGAACACTTGCTCAACTATGTTCTTAGCAGCTTTATTTGTAATAGCCAGAAATGGGAAACAACCTAGATGTCCCTCAAATGAAGAATAGATTAAAAAAAATGGTTTATTTAGATGAAGGAATACTACTCAGTTATTAAAAACAAAGATATCTTGCCTATTGCAGGGAAATAGACACAACTAGAAGAGAACATCTTGAGTGAAGTAATCTAGAACCAGAAAGAAAGTTATGGTGTCTAGTCACTTTCAAATAGATATTAACCACAATGTATAAAATATCTATGCTACAATCCTCAGACTCAAAGAATTTAAGTAACAAGCAGGGTCCAAGGGAGAAAGCTTGAATCTCACTCAGACGCAGACATAAAATAGACATTTGAAGTACATGCAGTGAGGGAAATAGATGGTAGAGTGGTTGGGGAGGGAAATAGAGTAGGTGGAGTTTTCTCTGAGTTTGGGAAGAGGAGGACATGGACAAAGATAAGAAATTCATGGGGAGGGGATATCTCTGGGACAGAAGGAGGATCCTGGGAGTCTGTGCAAATAATAATAGACAGTAGAAGAGACTCTTAGTCATGGGTGATATGAAGACTCTAGTTGCCACCTCCTGCACTGGGGAGTCTTCCAGGGAAGGAAGTTTTACACCAATCCATCCATAAAACCTTCAAACAAATTTTTTCTTGCCTCTAAGAAGTATAGGAATAAAAAGTGAACAGAGACTGAAAGAATGCCAAAATAATTACTGCCCCAAATTGAAACCCACACCATGGGAAAGAGCAAAACATATGGACTGTTCTCAGGCTGTTAACTTTTGCAGTTTCAAGGTACCAGACAGAAAGAAAATACCACACAGGCCTGGGTAGATTGCTGGGTAGATTGTCATATCCCAAGTAGTGTATTATTAACTTTTAGTAGTTAGAGTGCAAATTGTCACCAGGCCCAAGAAAAGTCTTCGCACAAAAGCTTCTGCAAGTATTATTCAATATCTGACATAATACAAAGTTCATATTTTATATATTTGTGGAATTTATTTCTATGTCTAATTTTGGTATTTCCTGTTCTCTGGTTATACCATAGTGGCCCTGTATGTGTTAACATTTTCTATGAAATAGAGGTTTTAATAGTTCATTCTTTTGTCATTTTTCCACATCATTCTTGGTCTATCAGTATAAGAAAGAGGCTTTCGATCCTCAAGATAGCGGCACCCAGCAAGCACTGTATCTGATCTACTTCACGGAGATCAGGGACTTGAATGGAGCCACAGACTGTTAAATCCAGAGAACTTTAGGTGAGTTGTGTCTTGCACAGTGCAGACTACTGGTGGGCCTGGCCCTGAGTCAAGTATCGGTACAGGGAGGCCCTGAACCCACTCTTCGGGCGCTCAGATGGAACCCACCTGCGGGCTGCAGCTGCTAGATGCGCGGGTCGTACCAGAGGCCCTGGCCTGTGGAAGTTAAAGGGAAATAGGGGAAGCTGCCCTTGGTCCCATCCACCTGCCCCACGCAAATCTGCAGAGGACGCCATGCCACATGGAAACACAGGCAACTGGGTCCACCTAGCTTGGAGAGAGAGGAGCCCACCCTGAGGTGCCATACCCTGCCTGCTTTGGAACAGTGTGTGGGACGCTGAGCTGCTTGGGTCCACTTAGCTTGGAGAGAGCAGCGCCCACCCTGAGGTGCCATAACCTGCCCACTTTGAAACAGTGCATGGGATACTGAGCTGCTTGGGTCCGCCTAGCTCAGAGAGAGTGCGCACAACCCATGTCGCCAAACCAGGCACTCCTTGGAACAGAGCGCAGGATGCTGAGCTTCTTGGGTCCTCTTAGCTTAGAGAGAGTGGCGCCCACCCTGTGGCGCCATACCCTGCCCACTTTGGAACAGTGCGTGGGATACTGAGCTGCTTGGGTCCGCCTAGCTCAGAAAGAGTGTGCGCAACTCGTGGGGCCAAACCAGGCACACTTTGGAACAGAGCACGGAACACTGAGCTGCTTCGTTCCACTTAACTCAAAGAAAGTGGCGCCCAGCCTGTGGCGCCATACCCTGCCCACTTTGGAAGAGTGTGCAGGATACTGAGCTGCTTGGGTCCATCTAGCAGCATGCAGCCAGCGAGGCCATACCGGGCCCATATTGTAACATAGCACAGGACCTGAGCCTGCAGATCCCAGCAGTTAGAACCAAGTGTGGGCACTACACACAGCCTTGGCAAGATCTCCCACCCCCTCGGGAAGGCTGGACACCCCATCGGTGTCTATATGCTGGTCTAAATGGCGCATTTAGCTCAGTGGGTCTGAGCTGGGCGAGGTCTGAACTACAGGTCCACTGGTAGTGCAGGCAACTGAGAACATCTTGCCAAATCAGAGCTTGCCGGCCTCTATCTGAGACCCCATAACAGCGGGCCTGAATCACAACACTAGCATGAAAGGAACCAGTCAGAAGCCTACTTCTTCTGACCCAGCCCAGAGCCTAAGGTGTAGAGCAAAGTCTCCAGGAGTGGAAACTAGGTCACCTACCTGTGTTAGGGAGAAAACTACCTGATCCCTACAGGCAAGAGCATGCGACTTATAATCATTCACCAGATATACACTCTCAACCAGTGAAGGTCACCAGAAGCTACTTCCCAACATCAGAGACACCAAAATGACAAGAGGACAGTGAAAGAATACAAACAAAACCCAAAACAGTTTAGAATCTCCAGATCCCAACAATCCCAATGAAAGCAACCCGGAGAACCCCAAAACAATTGAAATACAAGAAAATGACCTCAATTCCTTAGTAAGGAAGATGATAATGGAAGAAAGGAATGAAATCTGTAAACAACTGCAGGAGGAGACAACCAAGTGGGTGGAGGACATAAAAGAGTCATATAGAAAGGCACTGGAAGAATTTCAGGAAAATACAGACAGACAGATGAAGGAAAAAAAAAAAAACACTTCAAGATGTGAGGACAAAAACGGAATCTATGATAAAGGAACACACAGAAGAAAAATGTGACTGAGAGAACATAGAGAAGAAAGCAGCCAACAAAGAGATGGCCTTCTCAAACAGAATCCAGGAAACGGAGGAACAAATTTTGGGACTTGAAGATTCAATTGTAGAACTCGAATCAACCATCAAGGAAAATGCTAAATCAGAAAAGTTCCTAACACAGAACATCCAAGAAATCAAGGAGACCATGAAAAGAAGAAACCTGAGAATAATAGGCATTGAGGATAGAGAAGACTCCTGAATCCTTGGCCCAGAAAATATCTTCAACCAAATTATAGAAGAAAATTTTCCCAATCTGAAGAAGGAGATGCATATGAACATATAAGAAGCCTACAGAACACCAAATAGAATAGATCAGAAAAGAAAATCTTCCCGCCACATAATAATCAAAAAACAAAATATATAGACTAAAGAAAAAAATTTAAATGCTGCAAGGGAAAAAGACAGAGTAACATACAATGGCAAATCTATCAGAATTACACCCGACTTCTCAGCTGAGACCATGAAAGCCAGAAGGGCCTGGACAGAGGTCCTGCAATCCCTAAGAGACCACAGATGCCAGGCTAGACTACTATACCCAGCAAAACTATCAATAACCATAGATGGAGAAACCAAAATATTCCATGACAGGAACAAATTCAACCAATACCTATCTACAAATCCAGCATTACAGAAGCTACTAGAAGGAAAACTCCACCACACAGGAATGAGTTACAACCAAAACTACACAGGAAATAGATAACCACACCATTGCAAAATCATAATCTCACAAACTCTCAACTTGAACAAACATCAAAATTAAAGGACTTAACAGTCACTGGTCATTAATATCTCTCAACATCAATGGTCTCAATTATCCAATAAAAAGACATAGACTAACAGAATGGATGCATAAATAAGACCCAACATTCTTCTGCATGCAAGAAACACATCTCACCCACAAGGACAGATATTGCCCCAGAGTAAAAGGCAGGGAAAAATATTCCAACCTAATGGTCACAGGAAGCAAGCAGGTATGGCCATCCTAATATCCAACAAAATAGACTTTCAACAAAAATTAATCAAAAGAGATGAAGAAGGACATTTCATACCCATCAAGGGTAAAATCAACCAAGATGACATCACAATTATGAACACCTATGCTCCAAATACAAGGGCACCCACATTTGTAAAAGAATTATTAACAAAGCTTAAACCACTCATTGATTCCAACACATTAATAGTGGGAGACTTCAACACTCCACGTTCACTGAAGGATAGGTCTTTGAAAAAAAACTAAGCTGAGAAATAACATCACTGACCAACGCTATGAATCAAATGAATCTAACAGATGTGTACAGAACTTTCCACCCAAACACAAATGAATATAATTTCTTCTCAGCACCCCATGGAACCTTCTCCAATATTGCTCACATAGTAGGTCACAAAGCAAGCCTCAACAGATACAAGAAGATTGAAATAATACCTTGTATCTTTTCAGATCACCATGGTCTAAGGCTGGACTTCAACAAAAACAGATATAACGAAAAGCTTACTCACACATGGAAACTAGACAACTTTCTACTTAATGACACGTGGGTCATGGAAGAAATTAAGGAAGAAATAAAAGACTTCCTGAAATTCAATGAAAATGATGGAACAACATACCAAAATTTGTGAGACACATTGAAAGTGGTGCTAAGAACACTAAGTGCCTTTAAAAATAAATTGGAAACATCCCACATAAGCAACTTAACAACACAACTGGAAGCCCTAGAAAAGAAGGAGGAAGAATCACCCAAGAGAAGTAGACGTCCAGGAATAATCAAACTCGGGGCTGAAATCAATAAATTAGAAACAAAAAGGAACAATTCAAAGAATCAACACAACCAGGAGCTGGTTTTTTAAGAAAATCAACAAAATAGACAAACTGTTAACCAAACAAATTAAAAGGCAGAGGGACAGTATCCAAATCAACAAAATCAGAAATGAAAAGGGAGACATAACAATAGACACTGAAGAAATACAAAGAATTGTAAGATCCTACTTTAAAGGCATATATGCCACAAAAATTGAAAACTAAGGGAAATGGACATTTTTCTTGATCAATTCCACTTGCCAAAATTGAATCAAGATCAGATAAACAAATTAAACAGGCCTATTTCTCCTCTAGAAATAGAAGCATGCATTGATAGTCTCCCAACCAAAAAAAGCCCAGGGCCAGATGGTTTCAGTGCAGAATTCTGTCAGACCTTCAAAGAGGAGCTAATACCGATACTCTTCAAACTACTCCAAAAGATAGAATTGGATGGAACCTTACCAAATTCTTTCTATGAGGCCACAGTCACATTGATACCTAAACCTCACAAAGCCCCAACAAAAAAGGAGAACTTCAGACCAATTTCTCTTATGAACATAGATGCAAAGATACTCAATAAAATACTCACAAAACGAATACAAGAACATATCAAAGATATCATTCACCATGACCAGGTAGGCTTCATTCCAGGCATGCAGGGATGGTTTAATATATGGAAATCCATCAATGTAATCCACCGTATAAACAAACTAAAGGAAAAAAAACACACAATCATCTCTTTAGATGCAGAAAAATCATTTGGCAAAACCCAACACCCGTTCATGTTTAAAGTGTTGGAGAGATCGGGGATACAAGACACATTCCTAAACATAATAAAGGCTATATACAGCAAGCCAATAGCCAACATCAAATTTAATGGAGAGATAATCAAGGAAATTCCTCTAAAATCAGGGACCAGACAAGGCAGCCCACTTTCTCCATATCTCCTCAATATAGTTCTTGAAATCCTGACAGAACAATAAGACAACACAAGGAGTTCAAGGGGATCCAAATGGGAAAGGAGGAAGTCAAACTATCCCTATTTGCAGATGATATGATAGTGTACATAAGTGACCCCCAAAATTTCACCAGAGAACACCTTCAGTTGATAATCATTTTCAGCAAACTGGCTGATTATAAAATTAACTCAAAAAAAAAAATCAGTTGCCTTCCTATATACAAATGACAATCATACAGAGGAAGAAATTAAGAAAATTACACCCTTCACGTTAGCCACAATCAATTTAATATACCTAGGATTAACTCTAACCAATCAAGTGAAAGACTTGTTTGAAAAAAACTTTAAGTCTCTGAAGAAAGAGATGGAAGGTGACTTGAGAAGATGGAGGTATCTACCTTTTTCATGGATCCGGGGGAATCAACATAGTAAAAATGGCCATTTTACCAAAAGCAATCTACAGATTCAATGCAATCCCTAACAAAATACCTATACAATTTTTTAAAGACATTGAAAGGTCAATTCTCAACTTTATATGGAGAAACAAAAAACCCAGAAAAGCTAAAACAATCTTATACAATAAAAGATCCTCAGGAGGAATCTCCATACCTGATCTCAAGCTGTACTATAGAGCAATAGTAATTAAAACAGCATGGTACTGGCACAGCAGTAGGATGGTTGATCAATGGAATCAAATTGAAGACCCAGATATGAATCCACAAACATATAGTCACATGATTTTTGAAAAAGAAGCCAAATCTATTCAATGGAAAAAGGATACCATCTTCAACAAATGGTGCTGGTCTAACTGGAATTCTACATGTAGAAAAATGCAATTGGACCCATACTTGTCACCATGCTCAAAACTCAAGTCCAAATGGATTAAAGACCTCAACATAAAGCCAGAGACACTAAGTCAGTTAGAATAAAAAGTGGGGAAGAGCCTGGAACACATTGGCACAGGAGACAACTTCCTGAACAGAACACCAACAGCCCAGGTCTTAATGTCAACAATAAACAAATGGGACCTCATGAGGCTGAGAAGGTTCTGTAAGACAGGAGACACTGTCAAAAGAACAAAGAGACAGCCTATAGACTGGGAAATGATCTTCACCAACCCTACATCTGACAAAGGTCTAATATTCAAACTTTATAAAGAACTCAAGAAATTAAGCGTCACCAAACCAAATAATCCAATTGAGAAATGGGGCTCAAAATTAAACAGAGAATTCTCAACAGAGGAATATCAAATGGGTGAGACAAACTTAAAGAAATGCTCAACATCTCTAGTCATCAGGGAAATGCAAATCAAAACAACTCTGAGATTCCATCTTACACTCATCAGAATGTCTAAGATCAAAAACTCAAGTGATAACACATGCTGGCCAGGATGTGGGGAGAGAGGAACACTCCTTCATTGCTGGTGGGAATGCAAACTAATACAACCACTTTGGAAATCTGTTTTGTGCTATCTGAGAAAACTGTGAATAGGGCTTCCTCAAGACCCAGCTATTCCATTCCTTAGCATCATCCCAGATGATGCTCCAGCACACAACAAGAAAATTTGCTCAACCATATTCATAGCAGCCTTATTCATAATAGCCAGAACATGGAAACAGCCAAAGTGTCCCTCAGTAGAAGAATGGATAAAGAAACTGTGGTACATTTACACTATGGAATACTACTCAGCTATTAAAAACAAGAAATTCCAGAAATTTGTGGACAAATGGATTGAACTAGAAATGATCATAATGAGTGAGCTAACACAGAAGCAGAGAGACTGAAATGGTATATACTCACTTATCACTGGACACTAGCCCAAGGGGCAGGTCCCATGAAAGTCTTCACTTACCAGGAAAGTGGGATAGAGGTGAGGAAATCCTATTGAGACTCTAGGTGAGAAAAATATAGGGGATAGGGAAGTAGGTGGATCCAGAGCATCCTAGAAACCTACAAGAAGTACATTATGATGGGTGGGTCTGAGCCCAGGTGTTCCGATTGATCTAATGCAGCAACCAAGGACAAAACGTGCAGTCATCATTGAATCCCTACCCAGATCTAGCCAAGGGACAGAACATTCTCCACAGTTAAGTGGAGACTGGGGACTGACTTTAACATGATCTCTGGTGCCCCATATTTGGCCATGTCCTTTTGTTAGGGAGGCCCAATGGCACTTGGAGGAAGGATAGCGGATTACCAAGAAGAGACTTGATACCCTAGCACCATATTCAAGGGGAAGAGGTCCCCCTCAGTCACAGTCATAGGGAAGGGGGATTGGGGTAAAAGTGGGAGGGAGAGAGGAATGGGAGCATGCATGGGAAGGGATAGAAAATGAGATGTAATATGAATTATTTTATTTTTCAATAAAAATGTGTTTTAAAAAAAAAGAGGCTTTCAATTTGATCTCCTGCCAACTTCTCTAGCCAACCACTGAATATTGTTTATGTTTTTAAGCTTCCTTGATTATCTTGTTCCTGAGTAAGCAACATCCATGGCAGATATGACAAAGAGGATCTTTGAGTCAGAGCCTCAAATGGAGGTATCTGTTATAAGTATTTGAGTCACAACTTCCCGGGCATAAGAAAGATATTCAATTAGTGTAGGGGCAAAATTAATGCTGTATCCTATATGTAATTTGTATTCTGCATTTAATACCATTTTCTGTATGAGAACTTGTCTCCACGTGACTTCACTTATTCCCTTGTTCTGTGAATGACCAACTACTGCCAGAAAATAGACCTGCTAGCAGTTTCCAAGAACTCCACCAGACAGATTAGCTGAGATAAAACAACTTCTGTGGAGATTCACTCTCTACTCAACCTGCCTAAGGAACTGTGACATTTCCCCAGCCTCACCTACTTCTCACCACCAGGAACTGTGACCAAAATCTGCACAGCTTAACAATATAAAATCCAAAGATTCTTTTTATTGCCTGACTACTGTGTGCAGGTGCACTCCAGCACACTGGAACAATTAAACCTTTTGCTTTTGCACTAACTTGGTCTTCATCTCTCTCATTTGTTGCTTCTCAGTATAGACTCTTCTGATCAGAGTCCTACATCTGGTGCATTGTCTGGGAATTGAAGCACCGTTTGCAAGTCTCAGAAGCCCCAGTTCTGAGAACTTCTCTAGCACTGATCACGTACCCAGGTTTGTATTTTTTTCTGTCATGTCTTTTCTGTGCCTTGTCTGCCTTGTTTGTCTTACTTTTGGGTTGTTAGCAAAAGTCTGAGAGGGTTAGAGTCCCTTTGACTGAAATCCCCTGATTTCTGCCGGGTTTAGACTCCCCACCTGGGCAGCTGAGAGAGGCTGTATGGTCCTGAAGGATGCTACAGGATCATCACTAGGAGTTGTGGGCCCTGAGGCCTTCTCCTGGTAAATGGGAGCCTTGTGTCCAGAGAAATTTTGTGCCTCTGCCCATTGCTCTGGTATTTTCTTCACCAGAAGTCATGGTGAGTCTGTCTTTGTCTCTTTTTTTTTATTATTTTAATTTTGTACATACACATTTATATTATTACACATATATACAATAGATTGGCTATGGCAAGAAGAACCATGACATAATCAGGAATTATATGAATGTTACATTCTTAGTGTTTTGACTATTTGTATGAGAGCCTTAAAGAAGATATCTTTCCTATCTTGGTGCATCTAAATTTTTGAATGTAAATCAATCTCCATCACATATTTTTATTATCAACTTAGAATATCTATCTAGACCTAAAATCATCTTAACCCCTAAACAATTAAGCTTCATTGTAAAACCAAGCTACCTGGTCTTCAACTCCATCAGAGACATGAGAAGGAGTAAATCGTGGTTGGCTGATCCTGAGTTTGAGTCCCTGAGGCCCCCTCATTTCTTTGAGGGGTTGGCTTATCCCAGGTTCGAGTCCTAGTGGCCACCTCCTTTCTTAAGTGGTCAGCTCATCCCAAGTTCCAGTTTTGGAGGCCACCTTATTTCTTTTTTCTTTATTTTTTTTTAAATTTTTTTGTCGTTGTTGTTTGTTTTTTTGAGACAGGATTTCTCTGTGTAGCCTTGACAATCCTGGACTTGCTCTGTAGACAAGGCTAGTCTCGAACTCACAGCGATCCACCAGCCTCTGACTCCCAAGTGCTGGGATTAAAGTCACACATCACCACTGCCCAGTCACCTCCCTTCTTTAAGTTGTTGGCTCACCCTGGGTTGGAGTTCCAGTGGCCACCTTGTTTTCTTTTACTTCCTCGCCATTGGCAGTGGCGAGTTGTTCTGTGTCTGTTTTTCTGTGTTTGGACTGATGATATTCTTGGATTGAGACTGACAGACAGCAGGACATGACAGACAACCTCAAGTCTGGGGGAAAAAGTATGTTATTCCCACAGTATGGCAGCTGCCAATATCTCACTACCTGCGTACACCAGGAAGTCTGATTTTGTGATTTTGTGCTTTGTTTCTTAGCATGACTCTTGTGACTAAGAATTCTATGTAAGAAGTCCAGACTAGGTCTGCTTTTCAAATTCAGGCCAACCCCACTTATAGGATAAGCTCCTTTGAGTTTGGTGTAATTTTGTTGTTTTCTCTTGCTATACCAGTACATTTCTGTGTGTAGTTGTTTTATGCTTCTGTTTTCTTATAACGTTCTCAGTTCTAGAAATGGGCCAGGTCTCAAGCATGACAGTTTGAGACTAATGCTTCCTATCACCCACTTGGAATCTTGGCTACTGCTGAGTCCTTAGTAATGAGTCCTGTCCCAAGCACAAAAAGCCCTCTGGGGACAACTAAGGCTATCAGATCCTTGCTGGTTTGAAACACCCGAGAGTCCTCAACCAGCAGTGGCTTGCCCTGTTTCCCACTTGTTTTTACTCTCTGGCTTGAGTGTGCAGTGCTAGGAGAAAGGGAAACAGTATTGCTAAGATCTACCAACCCTTGTGCTGAAGAAGCATCAAGATGACACAGGAACTGATGGGTTTTGGGGGTAGCTGCTGTTTGGCATTGCTGAAAGTTTTTTTTTTCCTGATTGCAGTTTGTTCGAAAGCTTATCTCCACCCCACCTATGGTACAGTGGACACCTAATCCAGAACCCTATGTTTTTTTCCCTGCTTAACAGCATATTGGCTGCCATGGGCTGTGTGATCCAGGACACCACTGGAAAGCCCCTGATCTTGCCTGTATCCATATAGTTTAATGAGTGAGGTATTTTTTTCCCTGGAAACCTCCACTGACCATCTCAGTCTGGTATAAGTTCCTAGGAATGAGAGTTCCCGAAGTGTTGGTGAGCAAAGATGGGCGAGTGACAAACAGACCAACTCAGGGGAAAGTTTAAGTCAGTATTTTGCAGGCAAGCAAGCTAGGTATTTATATACATTTTTTTTGGAATGGAGAGTGTTTTGTGGTTAATTTTTTCCATACATTTAAAATTACACGATGCAGAATAATAATGTTGTCATCAATCTTGAGTTACTAGCTTGGTATCAGTATTCATGTGCCCTCTTTATCAAAGGTCAATGTTCTCTCATTATGCCAAATATCTCTGAGTCAATACAGTTTTTTCATAGATCGTCTTGTCACTATCTAGAGCTTTTTTAAACACTTTATTTCTAAGTCATAATATAAACTATTAACTGGTGATTAATTCTTAGCCATGTTTTTATTAACAAGTAGGATAGAACTTGGTAGTAAAATTGCCTGAATGACCCTTGGCTGCATCCCAAGTTAGGGCATTTCTTAGCAACACATTTATGTTTGAAAAGTTCTGAAATGAAATTAAAAACAAAGGCAGAATGTTCCAAAACAAATGAGTAAGAAAAAGGAGGGGGGGTGCAATATGTTACTCCTGGCAGAAACATCAGACCCATTCCAGGAGGCTTTCTCTGGGCCTTGTTGTCACCTCAGGTTGTGCCGAATCATTTGTCACACATACTCCACTGGAGATGTCGTGAAAAAATCATATCTAGAGAAAGTATTGTCTGTGTATCTTAAAATGTATTAATGTATATGGCCACTGTATGTTTGATTTTAAATGTATAAATTTATTATATTCTGTACACCTTACTTATGTCATGACAAAAATCACATCTACAGAAAGTATTGTCTTTGTATCTTAAAATGTATTAATGTATATAGCCACTGTATGTTTGATTTTAAATGTGTAAATTTATTATGTTCTGTACACCTTACTTATAAATTACTCGTTATTAAAGATGATTAACAAGAAAAAGTCTTCAACATCTACAACAAAGGTTAATGTGTATGTTAGAGTTGGAGCCATTCTAAGTAGCAAGTACCATAAGCCAACAAGACTCTAAAATACTATTAGATTAAGGTTTTCATAAATTTATTGTCCTGTATTTGAAACTAGACTGTAAATTCTTTTTTTAAATTATTTTTATTAATTTATTCTTATTACATCCCATTGGTTATCCCATCCCTTGTGTTCTCCGAGTCCTCCCTCCCTCCCATTTTCCCCTTAGTCCCCTGCTTTATGACTGTGACTGAGGGGTATTTCCTCCCCCTTTAATATGCTCAGAATGGGGAGATCTGGTGGCAATCAGAGGAAGGATAGCAGGCTACCAAGAAGAGACTTGATATCTAAAGATTTATAACTTGCTTATTGGGTATTATGTTTAAAATTTAAGTTCAAATGCTTATTTAAAACATATATGTATATATATGTGTTTGTAACACAAATGTTTTTAAATAACAACCAAGTGTACCATATAGTCTGTAGCTTGCCATATGACACCACCATCTTGAGATAACCACATGGATACTACAACAATATTAGAGCCACGTGGCCTTAATGAGCTCTCTGCTTGTTATAAAGGTTAATATCTATTAACAGACTGTTGTATTGCAGACTTTAAAAATGAGTAATTCTAAAAAATACTTTTAAGTTAAACAATATTAATTTTATAACTAATCAATTTAAATGTTTACACTGTTACAATTTGGGTCCTCTAGCACTTATCTGCAGTTTATAGATTTTTTTACTTGCTGTTTTGTTTGTAAGATATAGTTTAGAGTATATAGCTAAAGGAAGATAAGGATTTACTGAAGATATGCTGGTCCTCAAATTTATCAGAGATTTGTTGATTATGGAATGCAATATATTTAAAGTAATTATGACAAACATTCCTACATCCTAGCAGTAACTCCCATAGTCTCTGAGAAGATTTGGCCTGCAGATGATTCAACTCTGGATTGTTGTTTCTAGCCACTGAGGACAACTACTCCTTGGATCAGTTTAACTATGGACAAACTGGACAAACTGGACAAACTAGTTTATTATATAAGGTCTAGAATATATAAGTTTAAGTTTGGCGAATCTGAAGTATTTGTGGGATTGAGAAAATGTTTAAAGGTTGATACATACAAGATAAAAATGTTGAAAGGTCTAAGAATCTGTTCAAAGAAGGTGTTTTAAGATTGCCTAAAATAAAGTGTTTCAATTTGATAAATACAAATGTTTAAAAGTCTTAAAAAGTATTTAATACTTGAGGGTCTAAAAATGTTTAAACGTTAATAAGTGCAAGTTATAAAAATTAAATGATCTTAAAAATGATAGCTACAAGTTTCAGATTTAAAATGATAGACTAATGGCTACTTATTAATCAGTCCCTAGATCAAGCTGTATATCAAGTCTTCTCAATGGAGAAAAGAATGTTCATGCTTTTACTTGGTTTCAAAGGCATAAGCCTACTCCAGCCATCTCATAGACACAATTTTAACTTATCTTCCTAGTCTGTGTTTGTCTCAGTAGATTCTTACCTGGATAACAGACTCCACCCAGAGTTGCTCATATCTGGACATGCTGGAAGCGAATGTAAACCAGCTCCACAGTTATGACTGCTCCTTGTCTCTTCAACTAGATTGGTTAAGCAGATGCTTCTGATAAATGTCCCATGGCCTAGCCTTTGACTAGCTTTTCAGCCTTCCTGGTTTCACTGATAACACTTTAATGTCAGCTCGAAGAAGATACAGAAGAAACTACAGTGCCCATTTTCTCACTTTATAGGATGAAATGCTAAGTCAAGAGCAACTCTCTGGCATGAGGGAAAATGGCTGTAAGAAAATATACTCTTATTTCTGTTTTGTGTTCTCCTTATATCAAACAAAGACTAGGTGCCATCCAGCTAATAGTCATGAGGGTGCAGTTCCTGGCCCCACAACTGGCCAACCAGAGGAATAAGTTTCAGGAAGACCCATGATAGGTCTTGAGTTAATTTGTCAGAGGAGGTAATGTAGGAGCAAAATTGATGCCCTACCCTATATGTAATTTATATTATGCATTTAATACCATGTTCTCTATGAGAATTTGTGTCTAGATGACGTCACTTCTTCCTGTGTTCCAGGAATGACCATGTACTGCCATAAACTAGCCCTGCTAGCAGTTTCCAGAAACTCCACCAGAGAGATTAGCTGAGATAAAACAACTTCCCTGGAGATTCAGTATCCACCCAACCTGCCTAAGGAACTGTGAAGTTTCCACAGCCTCACCTATCCCTCTCCTTCAGGAACTGTGACCAAAATCTGCTCAGCTTAAGAATATAAAAGCCCTAAAATTCTTCTGTTCATAGTAGCCTGACTCCTGTGTGCAGGAGCACCCCAGCACACTGGAACAATAAAGCCTCTTGCTTTTGCATCAGTCCAGTCTCTGTCTCTCTCATTTGTTGATTCCCAGTATAGATTCTCCAGATCTGAATCTTACATCTGGGACAGATAAGGATATATCCGTAAAATCAGGAGAGGTAGCATGGTCAGGACCATCCTGAGGAAGACTGAAAACAGTACTAAGAGATAGACCAAAAATGATTTATCAGCAAAATTCCATCAATCAAATATCCCCAACTGTACAATTAAGAAAAGCTCCCCAAGCATGCAACACTTAGAAATATAGGCCAAATTGTGGGGGACAGCACTACATCAATTGCATCACTCAGATCAGCTTTGCTGGAGGCTTATCAAACAGCTCTGCTGTTTTTGTGATTTTTGCTGTTCCTTATAGATATTGCTATGGCAACAATATATCAAGATTATGTATGAGCATAGAATAGGAGTCTCCTTGCTCAATTTCAGTAACTTTCTTTTTATTGATTTTAGAGTGTGTGTGTGTGTGTGTGTGTGTGTGTGTGTGTGTGTGTGTTCATGTTTGCTTGTAGGGATGTGAATGTATACAAGTCACAGAACAAGTGTGACTATCAGAGGACAATGATCAGGTGTTGGTTTTTCCCTTTGCATCCTGTTTGGGATAGTTTCTTTTCAATATGTGTAAATCAAATTAGCTAACCCATAAACTTATACAGACGTTCTTTTCTGCACTTCCTATTTCTCACGGTGAGTGAAGATCACAGAGAGCTTTGCTATTGAGTCTGACTTTTACTTTGTTTCTGGGGATACAAACTTCGTTTTTGAACTTGTAGAGCAAGCACTTTTACACATTGACCCAAACCACCCACCACAACCTTGGTGTATATAGCCTTTTTAAAATTTGTTGGGAGTTTCTTATGTAAGTTTTATATTATAAAATTTCTATTTTCTCCTCTTACCTCCAATTCATTCTGTATCTCCTCACATGATATCTTAAATTCATAGTCTCCTCTTTTAAAATTATTATTGAGTAAAAAGAGAACTCTAGAAAAAATACTGATTATCTCAGCTGTCATTAATTGCCTATACACTTTATATATGGTAAGGGCTTGTGTAATTCCCCCTTTCATATTGCCATGTCAACTGTTGTTGTTATGCAGGTTTTGTTTTGAAAATCATATAGTCACAATTTCTTGGGTGCAGCTTCCCTGCCATATATAGCAGACACCATTATACAACAGGCATCTTTGTCACCAGCTTTTTCAATCACTTTGTAACATTTTCTGTGGCTTCTCCTGTCCCTTAACTGCAGAGGTTACATAGTATAGGCATCATTTGGTATTGGGCACATTATAGCCACCTCCTGAAACAGTATGTAACAATCTTTGGAATTACAAAGCTGTAGAAATTGAAACCAAATCAGTGGTTGCAAGGAATGAAAAAGAGTTAGCAGAGAGAAAATATAGCAGTATATTTAAGACAGCCACAAGACAGACACTTTGGGCATGGAACAGTATTTTATTGTGAATGCATTAGCATCTATATTAAACTTGTGCAATGGCCTGTTTTGCAAAATGTAGACCGTGATATCTCTTTGTGGTGTCTGACAGATGCATATAAATATAGGATGTAGTGATAATAAAAGAATGTGGTGGGAACACAGTTTCTTATAGATTTGTTTCATAAGTTCATATTGAATTGGAAACAAGATAAACATATGTAAAGATACTTAAGAAAAATTAAGCTATGAACTTGAGAAACAGATAATTTCATAATAAAATCAAAGCTCTGAGGTGCTGCGCACTGTACATTGGTGCAGAACTAGAAGTTATCCCAAACCATACACACATCAAAACATAAAAAATCAGTCTCTTAACATTTCTGTAATGACATGAAAAATTATACACCTGTGGGATAGCAAGATAAATAAGTGTGGAAACTGCTTGTAGCAAAGCCTGATGACCCGAGTTTAATCCTTGGGTCACACATGGTGGAAAGAGAGACAACTGAATCTCTCAAGTTTGCGTCTGATCTCTTTATGTGTGAAATTCATGCTTATACCCCTAACCACACAAAAATAATAAACCATTAAAATTATATACATGCATTTTACTAGCTGTTTTTTCACATTAATATCATTGTATCATTTCCCTCTTCTTTTTCCTACCTCCAAGTCCTCCTATATAACTAGCTGGATTCTCTTTCAGATTTATGACTTCTTTTTTCTTAATATATATATGCATATATTTTTTTCAGGGCTGACCACTTGCTATTGGATAATTAGTTGGTATGTTCTTTCCACAGGAAGACTGTTTCTTCCACATTCAGCATTCCTCAATTGTCTTTTGTTTCCTGTGGGTTAAGACCTCATGATTTTTCCTCAGTTCACATTAGCATGTTCATTGTTGCTGTCCTTGTTCTGCTTATGTTTTAGAGGTCCTATCAGTGGGACTTTATGGTTGTAGCTTCTGACATTACTAGGAGATACCAACTCTTGGGAAACACTATGGTCATTAGGTATTTAAATCCTTTTTGTTCCTTCTTCCACAATGTTTTCTGAGCCTTATATACATTGGTTGTTTTATATGTATCCATTGGGAATGGTCTCCAAAACTTTGCATTTTGATTCATCAAATTCTTTTGTCTCACACAAAAAAGTAATTTCACTGTCATTTCCTTTTTTATTCTTGCTTTTCTACTAAGTTGATAAGTCTTCTAAGAATGTATCGGAATAGCTAAAGAAGATAAAATTGTAACATAAATCCAGGGCTCTACTTTGATTAATATTTAGATGATTATTCTCTAGACTGTGACTTTCTCCAAGTAAAACCAAACCTTTAGATTCCCTGGGTGAAATGTAATATATAAGAGAAGAATAAAATTAAAAAATAAATAAGACAGGATGGGTAAGCCATGGTGAGCAAACCAGTAATCAATATTCCTTTACAGTCTCTGTTTCAGTTCCTGCCATGAGCTCTTGCCCTGACATCCTGAATAATAGTCTACAAGACATAAAATAATTAACCCCCTGGAACAAAGATTATTTTATCAACAATATCTATGTACTCATAGATTAAGGATACTTTGTTATATACAGTGTATTCAGTGTATGTATGTATGTGTGTGTGTATGTATGTGTGTGTTCATATGTGTTCACATGAATATAGAGAGAATAGTATCATTCTCATTCTGTACTGGACACAGCTGACTAACTGTCTGGGGTTCCTAGTGATAGTCTGTCTCTGCCTTGAATTCCCTTTATCAATAGTGCTATTACTGTGTTTGCTACTGAGTCTGGAATTTTGGGGATCTTAATCTGTAACTTCACGAGTATATGTTAGAATTTTACTCACTGAAACATTTCTTTAAGCCAGGTTCATGTCTTACTCCAAACTTAATAAATGAAACTCAGCACTTTTTAGGACGTGTGTTTTAATTCTCCATTATATACAAAAGTATACAGTTTCTTCCCAATAGCCATCACTCACTAACATTTGTGGATATTATGTTCATATATTTCCGAAAAGTGGTACCCTGTTAGTATTTTGGGTAGATTATTTTTGTCTTTGATGCTGTACTGTGCACGTGAGTACACTTGATGACAACCATAACCTTAACACAGGGACACAACTCCCTACCAGCTGATACAATGTATTTCCTAAAGTTCTGTATAAACACAAAATGCACCCACAGATTCAAAGTCACTGAGAAGCACTAATCTAAACTTCTGGAAATATTTTTTCCCTTTGCTCTCTTTCTATTAGTATTTTTAAATGATCCTTCTTCATTGAACTTGGTGGTACATGCCTGTGATCATAGTACAATGTTTGATGTTGCTACCAATTATTCAGTGAGATTCAAGCTAAGCAGAGCTACATAGTGAGACTACATATTAAGTAAACACAACAAAATCCTCTTTCCATCAAAGTTTATCTAAATTTCCCCACTTTAAGTATATTTATCATCAATTAAATGTGTTTATATTTTTAATTGACATTTAATAAATGACACACTAAAGAGGTTCAATGTGATATGTGACTATTCATGTCCTATGTAAATTGACAAGATCTCAGAACCTGTCATTTCCATTATGCAAACATTAATAATTTTTTGGTGTTGTAACCATTTTATTTCTTTTTAAATTGTTATTTTGAGGTGTTTATTTACTGACCGTAAACACCATTCTCCTGCTGTGCTATGAGCATTACTGATAAACCTATACTCACTTCATATCTTTTTTTAGTGTCTACTCTTCATGACCATTTTTTGTTGCTGTTGCTGTTGTTACTGTCAATGGCCTTTATCTATTTAATGAGAAGCTTATTAGATGAGAGACTATAGCTACACTTATCTCTTAGTGTTAAGTATTTAGAATGCATGTTGATTTAGAAAAGTGTCAGTGGTTGTTCCTTCTCTAAGAGTTATAGCCTCATGACCATGAATTGTTGTCTAGGTTTACATTACCATCCACTAATTTCCTTCTATTAAGAATTCATCAGCTTAGAAATGAGATAAGGAGGGATTCAAGATGACAGTGCTGATCACACACTGTGTCTGATCAGCAGTACAGAAATAAATGCACAGTGATGACAGGCTAAAGTGCAAGCTCCAAAACATCAGTGCTGGTTTTATCCAGATGAGAGGAGACCACATGTTGTGGAACACAGATAAGTCTGTCCCTGGCCCACCCAGCTAATCTGCAGAAAATTACCTGTGTTCCTGCAGGTGTGTACACAGTCTCCAAAGTATAGAAACTTGCCTGCCTATGTACAGTACTGGTGATAAGAGTCTCATAATGAATTGTTGTCCACAAAACACTAGTGTCTGGGTCTTCCAGAACAAAGGAGACCTCATGGTGTAGAAAAAATTAGATATGAACTCAGGTCAACTGGTGAATCCACAGCATTTTCCCATATCTACACAGGCATGGGTGTGACTTCCAAAATCTAGCCACACACATCTCTGCACAGAGCATCTGTGCATCTGTGTCTCAGACTGAACTGATGGCTGGAAAACAACAGTGAGTGTCTCCTTATAAGGAGAAGACAACGCAGTGTAGAAAACAATTAAAGCTGACTTCAGGTTATAAGGCTGATTCACAGAATGGTTCCCTGAGCCCCACAGGTAAGTGTTCTTGACCTATAGATACTCACCAACATCTGCTTTCTGGCCAGTGAAGGACACCAGAAACTACCATAGAATGCAAGAGATAGCCAGATTGCTAAAGGCTAGCATAAAAATAAACAAAGAAAAGTCAAAATAATATGTCATCACCAGAAGGCAGTTATCTCAATAAAATCAGCTCTGGACTCTGTAACACAACTGAAAAAAGAAGAAAATGACATCAAATCATTCCTTATGAAGAAGATAATGAGGGAAAGGAATAAAATCCATTAAAAATACAAAAAGATACAGTCAAACCAAATGAGGCCAATGACAGAGGCCTACAGAGAGGAAATGACTAAATCACTGAATGTAATTAAGAAATGGGGCTCAGACTAAACAGAGAGTTCTCAACAGAGGAATATCGAATGGCTGAGAAACACTTAAAGAATTGCTCAACATCTTTAGTCATCAGGAAATGCAAATCAAAATGACTATGAGATTCCATCTTACACCCATAAGAATGGCTAAAATAAAAAATCAAGGTGACACCATATCCTGGCAAGGATATGGAGAAAGAGAAACATTCCTTCATTACTGAGGGGAATGCAAACTAGTACAACCATTTTGGAAATATATCTGGTGCTATCTCAGAAAACTGAGAGTAGGGCTTACCCGAGACCCAGCTATTGCACTCCATGGAATATACCCAGAAGATGCTCAACCACAAAACAGGGACATATGCTCAACCATGTTCATAGTGGCCTTATTCATAATATCCAGAACATGGGAATAACCTAAATGTCCCTCAGGAGAAGAATGGATAAAGAAACTGTGATACATTTACACTATGGAATACTACTCAGCGATTAAAAATGAGGAATTTCTGAAATTTGTGGACAAATGGATTGTACTAGAAATGATCATAATGAATGAGTTAACCAAGAAGCAGAATCAAATGGTATATACTAATGTTTTTCTGGATACTAGCTCCAGGTGCATGTCCCATAAAAGTCTTCATTTACCAGGAAAGTGAGATAGAAGGGAGGACATCCTATTGGGACTCTTGGTGAGAGAAGCATGGGAGAATGGGGAAATAGAAGGATCCAGAGGATCCTAGTATTATACAAGAAGAACATTATTACTGACAGATCTGAGCCCAGGGGTCTTGCTCAAACTATGGCACCAACCAAGGACAATACATGCAGCAAACTTCGAACCCCTACTCAGATTTAGCCAATGGACAGGACATTCTCCACAGTTGAGTGGCGATTGGGACTGACTTTCACAAGGACTCTGGTGCCCCATATTTGACCACATCCCTGGATGGGGAGGCCTGGTGGCACTCAGAGGAAGGATAACAGGTTAACAAGAAGAGACTTGATACCCTATGAGCATATACAGGGGGAGGAGGTCCTCCTCAGTTTCAGTCATCAGGAAGCAGAGTAGTAGGAAAGCTGGAGGGAGGGTGGAATGGGAGGACACAAGGGATGGGATAAAACTTGAGATGTAATATGAAATATATATATATATATATATATATATATATATATATATATATATATA
>OU015747.1:72536870-72558508 GCA_907169655.1 Acomys percivali
ATATATATATATATATATATATATATATATATATATATATATATATATAAAGAAATTCAGGAAAATGCAAACAATCAGGAAAGGAAATCACTAAAATGAATCAAGGTCTGAAGATGAAAATGGAAATAATAATAAAAGCACAAATTGTGGAAATCATGGAAAGAGAGAACATATAGAAGAAACCATGAAGGTAAGCATTTATAGCAGATATCAAAATGTGGAGTAAAGAATCTTAGGTTTAGAAGATACATTCGATTATATGATGCAACCATAAAAACAAATGTTAAATTAAAAAAATTACTGACACAAAAAATCCAAGAAAACAAGGACACTATGAAATGATATAACCTAAGAATAACAGGAATTGTGGAAAGAGACAATGCCCAACTTCAAGGCCCAAAAAATATTTTCAAGACAATCAGAGGAAACGTCTTCCAATTTAAAGAAAGAGATGCCTATAAACACACAGTAGGCCTAAAGAAATCTAAATAAAGTTGAGTGGAAGATAAAATTTCCCACCACATAATAGTAAAATCACTAAGTATAGAGAACAAAGAAAAATATCAAAATCAACAAGTCATAAAGACAAAGTATTATAAAATAGCAAACTTATCAGAAACAAACCAAACTTTTAAACAAAAACCATAAAAGTCAGAAGGGCAGGAGCAGATGTCTTATAAACCATAAGAGACCACAAATGACTGTCCAGATTACTATACCTAGAAAAACTTTTAATACACTTAGAGGCAGAAAAAAAGGACACTTCATGATAAAAAAAATTCTATCCATAAATCCAGGCCTAGAGAAGATATTAAAAGGAAAACTCTAACCCAAGGAGGGAACCTACACCCAGGACAATACAAGAAATAGACAACTTCACTTTTGCAAAACAAAAATTAGATAAGCAGACAAACACACTAGTACAACAAAATAAAAAGACCTAAGAGTCTCTGGACAATAATCTTTCTGAACATCAATGGTCTCAACTCTCCAATAAAAAGAAACAGACTAACATAATGGATTCATAAGCAGGAGTTAACTTTTTTCTGCATACAACAAACACATGTCAGCCACAAATATAGACATTACCTGAGAGTAAAGGGCTGGACAAAGGTCTTTCAAGAAAACAGAAACAAGAAGAAAGCTGTGTTAAACCATTCCAACATCTACTAAAATAACTTACAACCAAAATCAATCAAAAGTGATGAAGAAGGATATTTCATACTCATCAAGCAAAAATTCAACCACCACGGTATTGCAATTCTGAACATCTATATCACAAATACAAGCACTCTCACATTTGTAAAAGAAACATAAATACAGCTTAAACCACACATTGGTCTTCAAAAATTTCTAGTGGCAGACTTCAGGCCTCCTCTCACAAAAGGATAAGTTAACAAAACAGAAGGTAAAACAAATATAATGACACTAACATGCCAAAAATCACATGAACCTAACAGATATCTAAAGAAATTTTCATCAAAACTCAAAATATTATACCTTCTTCTCAGCAACTCATGGAACTATCTCCAATTTGACCATATATTCGGTCAAAAAGCAACCTTTAGCAAATACAATAGGATTGAAATAATACCTATATACTATCATGCAACCAAGAACTAATACTGGAACTCAACGGCAAAGAAATAACAAAATGCTGTGCATACATGGAAAGTGATCAACTCTCAACTCAATGACAACTGGGTCAGGGAAGAAATAAAGAAACAAATTGGGGACTCTCTAAAATTCATTGAAAATAAAGATACAAGATATTCAAATTTATGAGGCACAATAAAAGCAGTGCTAAGAGGAAAGTTCATAGCACAAAGTGACTTCAAACAGAGATTAGAGAGAACACATACAAACAACTTAGGGGCATCTCTGGATGGCTTTGTAAAAATTGAAGCAGACACACCAAAGAGGAGTAGAGGGATGGAAATTATCAAACACATTCCTGAAATTAATAAATTAAAAACAAAGAGTTCACTTCAAAGCATCAGTGAAACAAAGAGCTGGTTCTTTGAGACAATCATCATGACAGAAAAAAACTTAGAAAATTAAATAAAGGGCAAAGAGACAGTATCCAAGTCAACAAAATCTGAAATGAAAGGGGAAACATAACAAAAGACACCAAAGAAATCAGTGAATAATTAGGTCTCAATTCAATATCCTGTATGCCACAAAAAATTGAAAATCTAAGTGAAGTTAATATTTTTGATATATTCCACTTACCAAAATTGAATCAAGATGAGGTAAAAAAAAAATAAGTAGACCTATTTCTCCTGAGAAAATAGAAATAGCCATCAAAAGTCTTCTAAATTCACCACAGAATTCAAACATACCTTCAAAAAAGAGAGCTAATACCAATACTCTTCCAACTATTCCATGTGGAAGGAATGTAATCTTGTCTTAGTCTGGGCCCAAGGTGAAAGGATTCTTGGATGGCTTGACCCCACTGAAATAAAGATCTTGGATAGACTCAGAGAAAGGAACTTTTAGCACAAGACAAAGGACAGGAATGACCTTGCCTTAGGCTGGGCCCAAGGTGAAAATAGTCTTGGATGGCTTGACCCCACTGAGACCCAACTGAGATAAAAAACCTTAGACTCAGAGAGAGAAAGAGGTAATTTTATCCAAGACAAAAGACAGGCTCTTGCAACTCCACCCAGGGGCATTATATTGCAAAAAAAGACTATCAATTAGGAAAAAAGGAACTTGGTGAATCAAACTGGGAGAAATCAGAGGTTCCTGACCATGGTGTGAGGAGTAGCAGAGGAGAAGAGGCTGGAGTGTTGGCAAGGAGTATGCCGACTTTGGGTAAAGGAGAAATCCGGAGAATTACACTTAGGGATTTACCCCATGGAACTGATACCCAGAAGGTTTCATTTCTGTTCTCCTTAGTCTTTTTTCCCTCCAGTTTAGGATCATCGGGTTGTAAGAGAGATACCTTTGTTTAATAAATTCATAATAAAGTACAATTGTTAAGGAACAATACTCAAAAAAATGGCACCCAATGTGGGGTATGAACACACAAGCCTGAGATTAAGAGTCTCATGCTTTACCAGCTTTTTGAACATAGAACCAAATAATGTTTATTATCAGTCCTATAATTATTAGTACTTCAGTAGCACTCACTAGCATTCAAGACACAGACACCTGTTATGTTTTAAAATAGCATTAGTTAACCTGGGGCAGAGCAGACATTAATCCCCTAAAATACTTCTCATAGTGGAGCAGCTTTGGAATCCCTACAAAAATCCCATGCAACTGCTTCTAATAATGTCTATGAAGCTACCTCCCATACATAATCCCATATACTTGCTAATGTTCTTCATCTAGGCCAAATCTCCATCCATGCAGGCCACGTGTTTCTCTTCCATCTAACACATGGATACCTTTTCCTTTCTCCTCTGCTCTCCCTCCTTCTTCCTAAGATTGTCTGTCTTTCTATGCCTGGGAACCTTAGCCACACCTATCTCATTTGCTCTGTGCTGGTGGGAAGGCTTTTTATTAGCTAGCATTAAAATACATCAGACCAACCTGCAACAATTCCACAAAGTAGAAATGGAAAGAACATTTCTAAACTCATGCTATAAGGCCACATAGCATGATACCTCAACCACACAAAGACCTAACAAAGAGAGAATTTCATACCAATTTCTCTTATGAATGTTTGTATAAAAATACTCCATAAAATACTGGTAAACAATATCCAAGAGCACATCAAAAATACATCCACCATGAGCAAGCAGGCTTCATACAAGGCATTCAGGGATGGTTCAATATATGGAACCCCATCAATATAATCCACCATATAATTAACTGAGAGAAAAAAGGCACATTATCATCTCCTTAGATGCAAAAAATGCATTTGACAAAATCCAACATCATTCATTTTTAAACATATCTAAACATAATAAAGGCTAAATACAGCACACCAGTAGCCAACATTAAATTATATGGACAGAAACTCAAAGATATTTCACTAAAGTGAGGGACTCGAGAAGACTGCCCACTCTCTCCATATCTCTTCAATATAGTACTTGAATACAGCATTAATTCAACAAAAGGAGATCAATGGGAGCCACATCAGAAAGAAAGATGTCAAAGTATCACTATTTGTAAACATGATAGTAAACCTAAATGATCACCTGCTGGGGTCTGGGCTTGGAGGGTCTGAAGGCCCCTCTAAGAAATCATAAAAATCTTTTCCAAACTTTCCCTCACCCCCAATTCATACCTTTACCTCAGTTTCCAACAGTACCAGGCATAACCTGGGAAAATATTGGCTGAGAAAGACAGAAAAACAGGTTCATAGAAAAGTTCCTGTCAGGCACCAAAGACTGATCTAAATTCTAGGGAGGAAGTAAAACCAAGGTACTAAACACCCAGCGAACAAACCCAAAAACAGATATCAACATATAGACATAATTATTTCAATCCTAGATTCTAGTGTAAAACAACCAGCTACAACCAGGATAATACGTCTCCATTGAAGCTTAGCAACATTACCACACGTCGTCCAGAATATACCAACACAGGTGAAACCTAAGGAAATGATCTTAAAGGAGACTGTGTGAAGATGATAGTTATCCTTAAAGAAGACATAAATACATTCTTAAGAAAATTAGGAAAAACAGAAACAAACTGTTTAAGAAACTAAATCCCTGAAAATTTTAGGAAAACAAAAACAAACAGTTTAAAGAAATGAATAGAACTCTTAAGGCCTAAAGATGAAAGTAGAATTCATGAGGGAATGGCATGTGGATCTCTAGGGCTCTAGGCCATCTAGACTAACTGAACAAGCAAGTTCCAGGTTCAGAGACAAATCCTAACTCAAAAAAAAAGATAATGGATAGTATACTGAGGAACACCTGACACTAACCTATCTACATGTATATACATACCTGTGCACACACATGAGTACCCTAACACACAAGTGAATGCACACACAAATCTAATCCTGGCTAATAAAGTGCTGATAGTACCTTTTGACAGTTATAATATTGTCTTGGTAATATAGAAGTAATTATACAAATTTGGACTTGTGTACATACCAAAAAACAAACAAACAAACAAAAAAAACAGCGAAAAATGAAACAATTGCCGTGTGATAACATTGAATATCTGTGAAGGCAAGAAGAGAAAGTGAAGGTAGAATAGAAACCTTACAGGAGCACAGTGCTTTGAGATACTTGAAAAGCTCCTTACAGGGACAGGGAGACCTACTCTTCCAAACAATTAAGATATTCTATCACACTAGAGAGACAGCTCAGTTAGTACTGTTGTCCAACAAGTATGAGGACCTATTTTTGATCCTCAAGAATTCACAATTAAAAAAATAACGCAGTATAGTCATGCATTTCTGTAACTCCAGTGTTGGGCACAGAACCAGGAGAAAACCTTGGGCTCACTGATAAACCAGTCTAGGCCAACAGGAAAGTGCTAGCTTCAGTGTGAGACCCTGCCTCAAAAAAAGTGATTAAGGAAGACAGACATTACCTGTGACCACACCAGGCATATACTTTCAAGGGCATGCACTCCTTTATTAGCATGAACACACAGCATGTGTACACATGGCACACATGTGCACACACACACACATACACACACACTAACATCACAGAGAGACATATAGATATGATAGGTTTTATGGCCATGTGACTACTGAGATAAATGAATTGATAACAAAGTTATATGGGGATGCAAACACTCCATTCATTTTGAACAGTCACTGAACAAAGAGCAACAACCGTCTATGGCAGTGATTCTCAAACTACCTAATGTCATGAACCTTTAATACAGTTCCTCATGTTTTGATGACCCTCAACAATAAAATTGTTTGTTGCTACTTCATAGCCATAATTTTGCTACTGTTGTGAATGATTATGTAAATATTTGTGTTTTTTCAGTGGTATTAGGAAACCCCTGTGAAAGAGTGATTCAGTCCTAAAAATGGTTGAGAATCACTGATCTATTGGAAGCAGAAAGTCTTCATTTTATGTTTGTTATGTTATATTTATGCCTGATATTCCATATAGTATAGGAAAACACCAGAATGTGCTGATCATGTGTTAGAAGGAAATTTTATAAACATATAGTTTGTAAATTGAAATTACCAACAAGAAATTCTAGAGGGTGAGTTCAAATTCTATGTCAAAGAATAAATTATGGCTAAAGAATAGCAGAAATTGTGTGAATGCTAGTTTGTATAAATATTATAAAGAAAGCAAAAGGGAAAGTACAAACCAATTATGAAAATAATTCATAAAGAAACTCATGCATAGACTTGAACAACCAATGGCACAGATAAACTTAAGGATACATCCACTTACATCAAATAGTCTGAAGAAGAGGAAGAAAAGAGTATTAAAATGATCAGGAACAATGAAATAGATGTATGAGTCACAATCAACTATACATATATATGTGCACATGCAAAGTAATCACTATGGGATTAACAATTAACTCCCACTGGAGCCATCTAAATTGAAATCTTGATGGGGATGAGGGGGCATATTCAAAGTACTGAAAAAAAACTGAACTAAATTTTGTGCATCTTACAGAATCATTCACAAAACTTAAGATGCTTTTAGATGAATAAAATATCATGGAAAGTAAGCCTGTTTTATGTGAAATGAAAGAATGCTAGACATTAGTTTGGACACTCATGAAGGAATACACAACACATTTCAAGAGTAAGCTCATGACAAAACAGAGTACAAAATTCAGAAGTCTGTAGAGACAGGTTTGGGTTGCTCCTTTATCAAATTAAAAATAAAGCTGAGGAAAGCACTAACCAGAAGTTTGGATGATACAACCATTGGTTACAAAACTAAGGAACAGGTATAGATAGGGAGGAGACATAAATAAAAAGTTGACTCAATTAGCATTAACTAAAATATCTGTGATATGAGTTGATAGTCCTCAGAGAGTTTAGAACTAAGGAAGACCAATGTTCCTTAAGGATTTTACTGAAATATTTAAGAAGGCTATTACATTTTAGTACTTTTTCTATGGGGAAAATACTGCCAGGTAACCTCTACAAAAGCAGTATGTAGAGTGCTATTGATGCTGAAACAAATGCCAAAAAATGTAAAACAAATGAACAACAAAACAAAACAAACAAAATCCTGTGGCACTGAATATATCACCAAGATATATTTGTTTCAAGTGTTTCATAACTACTTGCAAAGCTGAAGCTGGAAGGCAGAGTCACCATGCTGACCTCAGCCTGTACTATATGAGTCGAGCAGCTCGAACTTTTCATTGATCTGTAATGTTCATAATAAGTTAAAATGCTGCAAGTATTTTAGAGTTACAAATTTTAAGAAGTAGGTGAATTTTCAAATATTTAGGGTCAACTGTACTTCTTTAAGATGTTATTTCAAGATCTTGCTAGATAATAAAGTGTAGGCTTTTATATTGTCAAAATTCTAGCCCCTGCATCTGTTCTATGAAAGGATCTGTTACCTTTTTTTAACTAATAAAAATATGTACTGCTCTTTCATATCCTTCAAAGCAAACAAACAAACAAACAAACAAACAGAAGGCAATTACAAAAACGTGAAAAGGGTGAAAAATAAATTAAATTGTTATTGTAGCAATAACTGCTTGACTACTTAACTCAATCTAATTTTGATCATTCTTTGAGAAAGTTTTAAAGTATCTCTTCCTCTTAAATGCACACAACTTGATAAACACATAATATTTATCTGTGATACATTAGTGAAATAATGAACAAATCACATACATGGCATTGAAGCAATGCTTACACTAGTTCTGTGTACTTTTGATTGTATTGTAATATCCAATTTTTCATCATTTCTATTTTTAAACCTGCATTAATTGAAATTCTGTTCATTTAACTTGATGCTGTAACTTTTGGCTTCTAATCATTCATAGTACCTGTCAGTGAAGAAGGTCAAACCAGATCTTTCTAGTTCATTTTCAGTTATATTCTTTAAGTGGATGTTGGTATAGATCTCCTTAGGTTTTTGTGTGAAAGTGTATTTTCATGTGTGTCTGCAGGTGTGTGGGTACTTGTAAGTGAGTCACACATTGACATTGGATATTTTCCTCCAAAGCTGTCCACTTGAACTTGGAGGTAATAGATTCCTCATACCTACCTTTCATGTTGGGTTTAGAGTATTTGCTACTATGCCTGGCTCTTTTATGAATCTTGAGTATCTAAATATATGTTGCAAGCACTTTATTGCCTGACCCATCTCTGCATTATCAAGCAGCCCTGTTTTTATGCTAGAGTGAACCCAAGAGATATATACAAGTCAAGATGAGTTAGGAAATAATAATAGACATAAAATCAAGATCTTTTCACTATAACTGTCTCTCTTGTCAAGAATTTCCTTAATATTACCAAATCACCAAAATCCTTGAGTATAATAGCAAGATTATATTTAACATCACTTGCATGAAAATAAACGTCAGAATGTGTATGAGTGCAGGCAACACTGAGGCCCATTTAATGTCAACTTATATTCATATTTCCAGTGAGGTCATTTAAAAGCAGTTCAATTTAGCACCACCAAAATTATAATTAACTATGTGTTCTAAAGTAATTTATTAATAACAGCCCATATATAGAAATAACTAATTTGGACTCAGGCCAGAAGATGTGAGGGAGATGCAAAATGTACAATGCTCCAGGAGCATAGGAAATGAGTTCAAATAACTTCACATAAATCAGAATAATTTTAAGCCTTGCTTGTGCTGCCTTTCTGCTTCTATGAATATTTCTATATCCGAATCCTATGGGAGGTTGGTGGCAAGAGAACAGTGATTATAATTTCAATAACCTTGAATGTTCCTATGTGTTTTATGATAAGTTGTATTATAGTAGCTGAGCTGAAAAATAACCTAGTAAGGACTTTTGCTTTCTACTGTTTTGCAAGATAAGAGAGAATAAGTTTTGCAGCCTCCATCATAGAAGCCTTCATTGCAGCGATATATATTACAGGGTTGATCCTTGTTAGGGAGCAGGTTATTTGTGAGAGAAGCAAAAGCTTTAGGGAGTAGCACAGACATTCTTTTTTTAAGTATTCTATTAAATCTTATTATTTGTTTAGTGTATGTACATATACACATGTTTGTGTGTATAATTGTGTATGTGCATGCCATAGAACATATGGCATAAGGTCAGAGGACATCTTGCAGGAGTTGATTCTATCATGTGGTTTCTGTGGGTTAAATACAGGTTATCAGGCTTCTACAGCGATTGTTATTACATGCTGAGCCATCTTGCCTGCCCAAGCCATTCTGTATCTTTTGTTTTATATATTGTGATGCTCAAGATTAAACATCGAGCCTCTTGGATGATAAGAAAATTCTTTACCGTTTAGAAATTCCAATGCTTCAATGCACTGGTAATGTAAATCTTTGCACAATGTTGAGTGCCAATGAGATGTCCACTAAATGTTCAGGAATGACCAATGAAAGTAACTGTTAGGATAATCCAAAGGGATACCTTCATTTCAAGCAAGGCAGATGACAAAAAACATAATAAACAATGGAACTTTTCTCTATTTAAAATAAACTTAATCTGCATATAAAGTATTAGCTTTCATTATATTATTTTTCTAGCATAGAGTGTTGAGCCTCCTTCTCTACTTTTTTTCCCCACATCCTTTCCACTTCTATTAGCATTATATCTACTAATAAGAGTTCTATGTCTCATATTTCCACAACATTGTCTCCCTCCACATGTTCCTCTTCTTTTGGTTACATGAGTGACAGTGCTCTGGGATGTCTAAAGAATTGTTATGGCAACAGTACTTGGGCTTTGAATGAATGTGTTTATTAAATATGTAGCCAACAAAAGAAAAAGAAGAAACAGCAAGGAACAGCTAAATAGACAGCTCAAACATTCTCAAATAAAGTGTTTATAAAGATCTGGCAAAGGCAAAAACAAGTGAAAGTAGCAATAGCAATCTTGCACTTAGAACATCCAGAAAACATGTCTGGAAAAGAACTAGTCTGTTGGAGTTCCCAAACAGGACTTTTCATTGATGAGCTTCCAACTTCTTGTTCTCATGACAGATATCTTTATGTCATGAGATCCATAAGTGAGCTTTATTGGAAATAGTTTATTAATTACTTTTCCTCAAGCAAGTCAATACAGCTGTTGGCTATCTTTCCCTCTTTTTATTTTAGAGTCAGAGTGTGAACTTGACCCAGGACAGGGGGTAAAGAAAGGACATGGGGTTGATCCATTTGACACAAACTTTCTTAAGCCTGAGAAAACAAAGTGTCTTCTCTCTGCCATAATCACTTTATATAAAATTCAAATAATATTTGATAATTTACTTATATAGTTTATATTATAGACCTATGCTTGGAGACAGACCCAGATAAATCTGTATATAAACAGTTAAAGTTTGAATCCACACATGAGAGCAATAGGCACTGGCTTTTCTGAGTATGTGCTACATTTTTCTAAAGCATTTTCAAGATCCATTTTTTTTTATGAACTGTTCATAATTTTATTTTTCATTGTGGAATGAAATTCCATTGCTGAACATCACAAGTCCCCTTTTTTCAACCCTTATGTGGAAATCTTCATTCTTGAATCTTAGAATTATAAATGGTGGTTCTTCTTGTTGATCTAAGCAGCTGTTTTTCTTGACATTCTATTTCCTTATTGTCAACTCAATCAGTTGCTGACAATAATTTTCAAACTTCCTACTGCTGTGACATTTTAATACTTCATGTTATGGTGGCCAACAACCTTAAAATTTTTCATTGGTACTTCATAACTGTAATTTCGGTACTGTTGTCAATCTTAATGTAAATATCTCTGTTTCGTGATGGTCTAAGGCAGCTGGTGTGAAATGGTAATTTGACTCACAAAGGGGTCCTGACTGACAGGTTGAAAACCACTGATGCAAAATGTTAAAACACACACAGTCAGATTTATAGTCTAGGACTTTGTGGTGAATATGTTATATGCCATGAAGTTTATTTGCATATAATAAAAGTTTCAGAACTGACTCCAATTGGCAACTTCTAATTCTGAAAAAGGAGTGATCCCACCTGCTAATCAGGAACACATGAGAATGGCTGCTGCCTAAATGTTAATTTTTTTCTTTACAAGATGTACTCTGAGATGGTGGCCTCATTAACATGAAAATAATAATACTTATTTGTATTAAGGATTTTCTCTGCAATACAAACCAATAAGCGATTCATATATATTGTTATGATCTTCTTAATAGACTCCACAGGAGGAATGATTATCTCTATAACTGTGATAAGAGAAGTGAGGGATAGCAGTATAAAATAACTTAAATACTCAGCTGTTCAATGTATAGTGATACAATTCAACATTTTTTTTTCTGAGCAACTGAGCAATCTCTATAACTGTGATAAGAGAAGTGAGGGAAAGCAGTATCAAAAAACTTAAATACTCAGCTGTGCACCTTATAGTGATACAATTCAACATTTTTTTCTGAGTAACTGAGCACAATCTACTAACCTGATTTCTGATTTTTAAGGTTTGTTTATTTATTTAGTGTTTAAGGCTGGAATGTACGTACATGAACCATGAGTCACAAGGTGCCTTCAGAGGTCAGAAAATGTCAGGACACCCTGGAACTTGAGTCTTCCTGTGAGCCCTCAAATGTGAGTGCTGGGAGGTGAGTACAAGTCCCCTGGATGAACAGAAAGTACTCTGAAGCACTGAGGTATCTCTCCAGCTCAGACAGTGAGGAATTTTAGAGTCTGTGTTTGATGTATAGACTAAAATTTACTACTTTTATTTCATTCTGATTTTTATGTATGTATGTTGCATTTTCCAAGTTTGGGCAGTTAGGTATGTTTTTCTATACTGTGTTCTGTATTGTTATTTAAGCCACTTAAGGATGTACATAGCATTTCTCACCTTTATTTCTTTTTCAAGTTTCTGTTTTCAGCTTTTCGAAGACCTCTTCTGGAGTCAGAGGCCAATAACTTAACCATCTTTTCCAAAGACTTACCATACTTATCCAGAACCTCATCACTGTTCCTGAGTTCTAAGACCCTGGAAAGATAACTACAGAGTTTTCCATTTACCTCTCCATTAGAAGGAGGTGCTCCAGCCACCATACCAACATCCTTAGTGGTCATAACTGTCACAGCATTCTGTTTGGACCTGGGTTCGGCATGGATGGCTATGGTGACTAAATATTTAGGATCAGTTTTCACAGGCTCTTCAGGAGGAACTGGTGTCTCTGTTTCTTTAGATTGGTTTTTACCCTTTTTCAAGCTTTGTGAAACTAGACAGGAGTCTAACAGGGGCCAATGCAGTGTAACAAACTGTGAATAGAAGCATCCCCACACTGTAGGCACTCTGTTTGTATTGTATCAGAAGAGTGAGGGTTATCATCCATCCTTAAAAATCTTCTTGAAGATGGCATGACAGCAGGAGAGCTAGTCTTGCTCCTTATTCTCTCTAGCACAAGACAGTACCTGTATCTAGCCTGGGTAACACAGCTCAGCTGGCTTTGGAAGTGTAGGTCAAGGTAAGCCAGTCATGAGGGCATGAGAGCAGAAAAGGTGACCCATCCTCCTGCTAATGGTGGAATTGTGTTGCCTAGCTGGAGCAGAGCTTGAGAGCTTTCTCTATTGGTGCAGATAAGAAAAAATTGGTGCACTGACCATTTAAGAAACCACCAAAGTCCAGATCCAGGGCTCTTTGTTGGTCCTCCCCCAAATCTACAGTGTTTGTGAACAGCTCAGCTGAGTGAAAGGGCTAGTCCTGCTAATGCAGTGATGTAGGATCTCCGTTACACAGGGTAAAAAGAAAACTCAGGATAAACAGCAGTTGGCCCCTTAAGAATCCGATATTGATGATTTAAGAGAAGTCAGAGATCGCAAACCTGACCTGTAACTAATTGCAATGCACATTTTCAATGAAGCTGTATGGATAGTGGGACATAGAGTGGGACTCACACTGTGACATACAATATCTTCCATGATCGCTCTCGCTCTGTGTGTGTGTGTGTGTGTGTGTGTGTGTGTGTGTGTGTATGTGTGTGTGTGTGTATGTTTTATAGAGGAGGTTGCAAGGGCAAAGGGTGGATATGAGTAGATACAATAAAGAGTGGTACTGGGGTACATGATATGAAGCTCAAATATCAATAAAATGTTTAACAATTTTCTGTCTTGAATCTGAAACTGTAGTGTGTTCTAAAAAAGTTTAAGTAATGTTGTACACTATAAAAGTGACTTACTTCTTATCTCCCAAACTATAAACTCAAATTTAATGTAAATGATAAAAACTGGCAGGAGCTGAGATAAAACTGTGGAACTAATTTTATTTTATTTTATTTATTTTTTGATTTAGTGATACATATTTATTTATTTTTATTAATTTATTCATATTACATCTCAATTGTTATCCCCTCCCTTGTATCTTTCCATTCCTCCCTCCCTCCCATTTTCCCCTTAGTCCCCTCCCCTATGACTGTGACTGAGGGGGACTTCCTCCCAGAGAAGCATGGGAGAATGGCAAACTTGAAGGATCCAATGGATCCTAGAAACCTACAAGAAGAAAATTATGATAGGCAAATTTGGGCCCAGGGGTCCCTCTCAAACTATGGCACCAGCCGAGGACAATACAGGCAGTAAATTTCAAACCCCTACCCAGATCTAGCCAATGGACAGGAAATTCTCCACAGTTGAGTGGACAGTGGGATCTGACTTTCACATGTACTGTGGAACTAATTTAGAGTTTATGTCACTATGTAGACTCTGTTAACAAATGTATGCACTTTGTTTATAGTAGTACAACAAACAAGAAAACATGGATTACATAATAGAGTTGCATATTTTTGTTATCTATTGATAATAATACAGAAAGATGTTTAATGAAGAGTTAGAGAGTCCAAAGATTCATAACATGCAAATGTATTCACATGTTGAGCTGGCTTAAGAGTGTGTATTTTCCTTGATTGCCCTCCACTATATATATTGAGGCAAAGTTTACAACTTCTGAGAATCCACCAATTTTGCAAAGTCTTTCTAACCAGCTTGCCCTGGGAGGATCTTCTTTCTCTGTCTTTTAAGAGATAGGGAAACAGGCAGGCTTCCATGATTACCAGCATCTATATGAGCTCTGGAAAATTTTAAATTCAGAGCATTATACTTGCATTGCAAGCAGTTTTCACACTAGCCATCTCTCTGGCCCAAGAATCTTATTTTAATCAAATTGTATTATTTTTACTCAATAAGTTGTGGAGCCAAAGTATTTAATGAAGAATAAAGAAGAGAATCATTATTTTTTGCTGTGACATAGTAGTCATTAATGTTGCATATAAAGATTCATAACAGTATGAAAAGATACTTAAACAAAGAAAATCAAAAGAGCCATATGATCTGAGAGGAACCATGACCCTTAGAAACACTGAGGATAAAAACACACTTTCCTTAAAGGCAAGATACCTGTACAAATTCTCTCAAGTGGAAAAACCATCTGCACTATTATCACATGTCATTGAATCTACTTTCATGGGGTACTAAAGTAAGTACAAAATGTCTGGTTTATCTGAACAACTGAATGTTGCTAACGCTGAGTTAAAGTGTGTGATGTTATTTTTCCAAGAAATTTAAATATCTTTGCATTTGTTTTCCAATTACTCATTTGCTTAATTAACCAATAAAAGAATTCTATTTTGTTTTAAAGAGTTTGGAGGCTACTAATGAACTCCTTGACACCACAGCAGCATTGAGCATCCAAGTAGAAGGACTATACAGATACTGTATTCTAGAATATCTCTCAGTAACAGGTAGTAAGGACAGAAATCAGAAAGTGTCAGCATGGGTTTGAAAGAAGTTAGAAAAAATTTCCCTCAGAGCTGAGACAGGATAGGAACAGTGATGAGGAAAGAGTGATGGTTCAGTTGGTATGATCACTTTTAAAGAATGAGGATATGATTTTAAACCACCAGTATCCTCAAAAAATCTTGGAGAGGCTGCCTACATGTCTGTAACCACAGTGTTGTGTGGAAAAGATAAAAAAGATATGACATACAATACATAGGCAAAAAATGAATAGCAATATACAATTGAAGTTTTTATCAATGTGAAGCAAAAGTTGAATAGTCGTAAATGTCTATCCATCAAAAGTCTTAAATTTTCATCAATCTATAATAACAATGTAAGATTTTAGAAGTTAGTAGATTCAATAACCTATTTTTTATTCTATAAACTTATATCCTCCTTTTCTTCAACCTATATCCTCCCTTCCTTACTCCCTTTTCCTTAGTATTTTGTGGGATAGAAAAATAAGAGAGAAAGAAAGATAGAAGAAAGAAATCCCCAAATGAAACTTTTATTAATTGTAACTAACACCCTTATGCAAAAATGAGCATTGGTAACCCAGCAAAAACACCCATCCCAACTACTTGTAATGGGTGCATCATGTTATCAAAATTACTTTATGCAGTTTGGAGAAAAATGTTTTTTGGGTGCCCTAGAAAAATAATATATTGGCCAAGCACTGGAAAGCTAGCTGTATCTGTTTTTGTCCAGTCTTTTTGGGATCAATTTGGCTAGCAGTTTTATTGTTAATATTCATGCAATTTCTGGGGGAAACAGTAACACTAGAGGCAGAAATTTGATCTTCATCATTGTTCTGTTTTTTTCTTTTTTTTTCCAATCTTTTTTTTTTTTCTTTGAAAGTAAGCAAATTTTCAAAATCATTAGTATAGGTATAGTACATATATAATTTTTCAAGGAAACAACAGTTGAGGCACCTTGGAGGCATTCTTTTGGTGTTAAATCACCCAGGCTGCCTGCTTCTTCTTCAGTGTTGTCCTTTTTTTTTTTTTTTTTTTCAAATAATACAGGGCTCTGCCTGCCTGTACACCAACAGACCAGAAGAGGGCATTAGTTCTCCAAGCTGTATGAAACAATGTCAAGTTGTAAGAATCAGGTAGCTCTTAAGATTCACTTGCTATATGGTCAGATCTAATCTTTATAAGTTTTGTTGGAAGCCATATTTTTTCACTTTCTGTTCAAACATATGCATACCCATTATTCCATCTCAAAACTATTGCAGGTTTTCATTTCATATTCAACAAATTGTTGCAGAATATTGGTTGTCCCAGCTCCTCAGTCTTTTCTATAACCCAAAGTCTCTCCGTAGCTGACGTCCCTTCATCATTAACATTAAGAAAATTTAGGGTCAACAAAGCATTATTTAATCAGTCCCTGGGTGTCTTTACCCTTCCCTTTTGTTTAATAAGCATTTCTCTTAGGGTACGATTAGCTCTTTCCAGAACTGCTTGTCCTGTGAAGTTGTGAGGTATATCAGTAACATGTTTTATATTATAATACATAAACAATTTTTTCATCTTAAGGGACACATGCAGGAGCATTGCCAGTCTTAATTTGTGCAGGTATTCCCATAAATACCATTATTTCCAGTAAATGAGTAATCACACAGTCAGCCCCTTCAGAACTTAAGGCCCATTGACAACCTCAATATATATTGATGGTATGATGCACATAGCTCATTTTTCTAAATTCTGCAAAATGAAACACATACATATGCAAAATTCAATTCCTTTTATTACCTCTAGGGTTAATTCCAGCAGGTAAAGGTATTTGACTATATAAGGAACATGTAGGACACTTATTATTTCTCTGGCTTGTTGCAAAGTGATAGAGAATCTTTTCTTCAACCCTTAATATTGACATGATGTTTTTCATGAAATTTTGAGGCTTCAAATACATTAACTATCAATAATTTGTCGATGTCTTCATCTCCTTGTGCCAATGGACCTGGCAAACCTGTATAGGATCGAATATGAGTAATATACAAGGGATAATTTTTGTTTCAATGACCTGTTGCAGTTCTATAAATAATGTAGTTATCAGGAGTAAAGTCAGCAGTTTCTACATGCAAAACAACTATTTCAGCATATTGAGAGGAATTAATTATATTAAGAGATTTGGGAAAAATCTAACAATACCATATAGATTGCATATAATTCTGATTTTTGACCTGATTTAAATTGGTTTTAAGCCGGGTGTGGTGGCGCACGCCTTTAATCCCAGCACTCGGGAGGCAGAGGCAGGCGGATTGCTGTGAGTTGGAGGCCAGCCTGGTCTACAAAGCGAGTCCAGGACAGCCAAGGCTACACAGAGAAACCCTGTCTCAAAAGACCAAAATAAATAAATAAATAAATAAATAAATTGGTTTTAATCACCTTAGTCATTTTATCAGACTTATAGCCAGCCATATATGATTTATTTCCATCAGTAAAAATGGTGGGTGCCCCTGAGATTGGTGACCTCTTTACAATACTTGGAAGAATCCAATTAGTTCTTTTTATTAACTGTATATGTTTGCTTTTCAGGTATCTATTGCTAAAGTCTACCAAATAGTTACTATAAGCTTTTTGCCTATAATTACATAATCTCAGAATCCATAAGAGGCACTCCAATTTTTGCTGGGTCCATCCCTGACAGTTGGTGCAACCTTATTCTTCCCTTTGTAATCAATTCAGAAATTTTCTTTATGTATGTTTTCAATTTTTTTGCTTTGTTTATTTGCCAGGAATATCCATTCTATAATTCTGTCTTCCCTTTGCATAAGAAGCCCGGTAGGAGAATGTTTTGAAGGCAAAATAACCAGAATGCAACCAAGTTCAGGATCAATTCTATCCACATATGCCTATTGAAGTTTTTGCTCCACCAGAATTAACTCCTTTTCTGCCTCAGCGGTTAGACACATTCGGTTGTTTAAATCTGAATCCCCTTGCAATGTTTGAAACAAGTTACTTAACTCATAGGTAGCTAACCTGACTGTAGGCCTTAACCAGTTAATATCTCCCAATAATTTTTGAAAGTCATTAAGAGTTTGCAGTTGATTTCTATTGATCTATACCTTTTGTGGTCAAAATTTTTGTTCAATTATTTTATAGCCTAAATAGGTAATTGAATCTTCTCTTTGTATCTTTTCCACAGCAGTCTGTAATCTCCATATGGCAGAATTCTTTGTGCTTCCTGAAATATTTTTTCAAAACCTCTAGGTTCAGAATCATCTAGCCGAATATAATGTATGTAATGGTATATGATAGACTGAGGAAACTGCCTGTGAATTATTTATAAAGGTTGTTGCACAAAATATTGGCATAAGGTTGGTCTACTCAACTTTCCCTGTGGAAGTACCTTCAATGATATCTCCTCATTGGAGGATTAATGTTCAGAGTAGGTACTGAGAAAGCACACCTTTCCCTGTCCTGCTCATGCATAGGTATTTTGAAAGAACAATCTTTTAAATCAATTGTAATTATATGACCTAGGTAACAAGGAAGGCAAAGGAATTCCAGGTTGAAGCAAATCCATGGCTTGAATTTCCTTGTTTATGGCTTCAAATCTGTTATCATTCTCCATCCACCTGATTTCTTTCTTACCACAAATACAGGGGAATTCCAGGGACTGGAAGATTCTTCGATGTGTTGAGCCTTCAGCTCTTCTTTCACTAAACAGCAAAGCACCTGCATCTTTTCATTTGCTAAGGGCTACTGCTCCTGCCATACAGGTCTGTTTGAAATCCATTTTAGTTTCAGGGCTGTTGGTATCTCAGCAGTGGCCCCTCTTATAAATTTTGACACTCTAAACCTGAAGAGTTTTGAGGTTGGACAGTGGGCATAGCTTGTGGTCACCCTGATCACTTTACATTAATCTCTTCCCGAGAAACGTTTTACAAATTCACCCCTAGTTTCAACCTTGTTTATCTCGATATCTGTAGGAATAGTAATCTGAGTACCCCATTGTTGTAAGAGATCTCTTCCCCCTAGATTTATGGGAATGTCAACCACATAGGGTTTCAGCGTCCCTGTCTGCCCTTTTGGTCCCACACACTCAAGCCACTACACATTTTGTTTTATTTGAGGTAATTTACCAATTCTTACAATTTCTGTATAAACCTTCTTATGTGGCCAATTTGGGGTCCAAGACTTTTGACCCATGATTGAGACATTGGCTCCAGCGTCCACCAAGCCTTCTAATTTAACACCATACATTTGTATAATTAACTTAGGTCTCTGATCATTAATTATGTGTCCTTGTGTTTCCAAATGCACCGATCCTTTCCACTGGAGTGGCTTTACTTTTAATATAAGGAAACAGTAGGAGTTGAGCAATTCTATCCCTGGCATTGATTTTCATCTCCTTCTTTACACATGCCTTGATTTTTATTTCCTCCTTAGAATCTCCATCTATAATACTGGGATGCACAATAAAACCATAAGTAGTAAGCCCACTTCTTCCCATAACCATTCCTACTGTGTCTTAAGGCAATGGATTGAAAATACCAGTATTTAATTTGTAACATTCATCCTGGGGAGATAGGGTAAGAGACTTATTTGAAGCCAGATCCAAGGCTGCATTGCCTTCAGTAGAATATATTATATCACTAATACTCAGCTCCCATTTTCTTGCAGGGTTGTCACTTCTGGACTGGCCAAGGATTCGGGTGGCATTGTCCTCCTGGCATTTCCCGTCAGCAAGAGATTGCCTTGCATATCTCAGACTGACAAATCAGAGTCCAATTTTTCCTTTTCCCACAGCGACTACAGTACCCTGGAAGTCTGAACATCTCATTATCATCATGGCAAGAACCTCCTTGTTCTCTCCTATGAGTTATGTTTTCTTCCAGGTTATTGTGCTTTCTATCTGTACAGTTTCTTTGCACATGACCAATTTTACCACAATTAAAGCACTGAGTATTATGATATCTGGGCTCTCTGGCTAAAGCTTGTCCCACCATATTATTTTGATATTCCTGAGAGTTAATATTAACTGTCTCCTTTACCCAGTCATCTAATGGAGGGCCTCTTTCCTTTAATGGTCTAAGCATCTTCTTACATTCAGTATTTGCATTCTCATAAGCCATGATAAGTTTTAATGCCTGTTTGGTGTCAGAATCTGGCAACACTCTATCCATAGCAGATCCTAATCTCTGAAAAAATTCTGTAAAGGATTCCAGAGATCCTTGGGATACTTTACTAAAGGGAATAGTTGTTTTACCAGATTCCTCTACCAGCTCCAAAGCTCTCAAGGCTGAATTACAAAATTGATCAAACACTCTATTTTCAGCTTGAATTTGTTCTCTTAAGTCACTATATTTTCATTCACCAAGCAATTGATCTCTATTAATATTTATTCCCTGTGTCATATTTTCTTGTTCTATTCTTACAGTCTCTGTTCACCACCATGATAACCAACTCTTGTGCTGCTTCCAATCCACTGAAACTACAAATTTCCAATCTTGGGAGCAAGTCTATTCTGCGTGGCCCAGCTGTTTAACATTTGTTTAACAAAGGCAGGGTACATACAGTATTTGACGAAGGATTCCTTAAAATATTTTAAATCCATCATATATACAGGACGCCAGGCCATTTTGTCATAATCCTCAGGACCATTTTGAACGGGCACATGTCTTACAGTGACTGGAAATGCTGAAGGTCTAGGTGACTCTGGAGGTGTCCTCTATGGGACATTTTCCTCCAAATAACTTTTGGTCTGTCTGCCTTCCTTTTCCTCTGGTTTCTGACCTTCTCCACCCTTTTTAAACAAAGGTGCCTTCTGCTTTTCCAGTCCTTCCTCTTTTTTCTGCATTTTGCCCATTTGTTCAGTCAAGTCAGTAATTCTTTCCAAAAGGATAGAGTTTACTGACTCTTCTGATTTTTTTCTGGCTTTCTGGTCTCTCTATTTTCTGTTCTTCATTACTCCCATTTACCAAAAATTCTATTTGCTTTCCCATCCCTTCATTTTCTTTCTTTAGTCTTTCCATCTGTCCCGTCAAATCTTCAGTCTTTTCCAAAAGGATAGCATTTACTGACCTTTTTGGCTTTTCTATGTTATTAGCCTTTCTTCTAATCCTTCTAATCCTTCTAAGAATGAAATACAATAAAAGAACAATGAAAAAACAGAGAATTCAAAGTATAAGGCAGGAGAGAGTTTTTCAACAGTAGTTTAGACTTTGTTGATACCCTGAAACAGTATTTCTGTACCTTCGAATTCTGAATCTTTCTTCATAACATTAGAAATTATGGAACCCATGTCATGCGCCACTTGTTGGCTGTTTCTTAACAATTAAACTTTATTATACAACCCAACTAGCTTACACAAGAGGAAAAAAGTTTAAAGAGGAAAAAGAGTGAAATTTTCAATATCCCTTCCACAGGATGGATCCCTAGGTGTCTCTGGCCTGTGCACTGATCCAGCCTGTTTTCTGAACTGTTTCTCAATCATGTTTGCTCAAGCCCTGTCTGAATCTGCTCCTCCTCTCTCCTCACTGCCTGCCTGTTTCTCACATGCAAAGGCCAGTCTCCTCCTCCCATTGAGGGTTGATTAGAAAGACAATAGTCCAGATGGAGTCCCCAGGTCCACTTTCTGAATTCCAGGCCCAGGATGACTCCACCCAGTCTATCTCAAGGTTAATCTCAGGAAGTATCTTGGTGCGTCCAAGGGCAAAGCCTGCCAAGAATGCTTTCACCTGTGACAAATCTTACAATCCTTCCTACAAACTCTCTTTTAACAGATTTAATGCCTGCTATGACTCTTTCACAGGGAGAAGAAGAAGAAGAAGAAGAAGAAGAAGAAGAAGAAGAAGAAGAAGAAGAAGAAGA
>OU015747.1:72561266-72574516 GCA_907169655.1 Acomys percivali
ACACACACACACACACACACACACACACACACACACACACACAGCAATATGATGTTAAAAACAGTATTGGCTTAGGAAATGTAACAGACTTACAAACCTCACAGTAATAATTCAGATGTATAAACCTTAAGGTGAGAAATTGATACAAATACCTTCAGTATCTGACTGCTGTTAGATTATATAAACTGATACAGGATGAGAGAAAACAGAAGATACATGGTAGAGACTAGGTATATTGTACCCATCAAACCAGTAAATTAAATCTCAGAATGTGTGGAGCGACATTGACTGCTGATTAAGTGCTCATGGAAACATAGTTCTTCTGTAATATTCTTTCAGCCAACATGAAAATGAGGCCCATTTTTCTAAGATAAATTTTTTATTTAAAGCAATCTTTGAGAGCAATAATGCACTAGGATTAAGAACAAATTGGGCAAGCAAAAAGAATGGATCAGAAAACCATAGTCCTTCAATGGGAGCGGATACTAACCAAAGTTTTGTGTTAGTACTACTTTTATACAAATGTAGAGCATCCATTACATAGAATAGTAGTTTAAGTTTATATTCCCAATGATGACTGCACAATATTTCAATGTCGTCCATGTGAAAAACATGAGAATAAAGTTAGTATTACATACTCACCATTTTATATTTTAATGAAAAATTTGATGATCAAGCAAACATAAAATGTATACTTTAATTCATCTTATAAAAGTACCATTTGAAAGATTAAATATAAACTTCAAATAAATTTATGTTATTTGTTTTAACACAATTTACTTAGTAATAAACAGGGTGATGTTTGGAAAATAAATGTATTGAAAGAGACAGGATATCCACTTGGTGCCATTTCTTTCTTTCTTTCTTTCTTTCTTTCTTTCTTTCTTTCTTTCTTTCTTTTATTAAAATGGTCTCAGCTAGCAGAATCACAGTATCCAAGATTTGTCAAAGAAGATGATTTTGTTTCTTCTTTATCCTTTATATGACCCAGAAGATCCTTAAAAAGGTCAAAATCACACATCAATGAAGAGAAGGATTTTGTTCATTTCTAGTATATTTATTAATGGATGTAATTTATGATATTTGTTCATTAGTTTATAACAGCTACGACATCCAAGGAACAAGTGCATAAGTTAAAGTTAAGACTACAAAAGATGTACTGATGAAAAATAGAATGGGGATCAGAAACATTTGGTTAGAGAAGCTATAAAATACAACTCTGGAGGCTTGGGGAGTCTCCAAGAGTAAAGTGACCACTGCATTAGGATGAAAATATGAATCCTGAAGAATTCAAAGATGGCGGTGAGTAGTGAGGCCCTTGTCTAGAAGCCAGAGTAATTGAGTCAGGAATTGGATTGATTTCTTAGCCAGGAACACCAACTCTCCCCTCACTACAGAGGGGCAACTCTACCATCAGAAGGAATAAACTTTGGAAGACTTGCACACTCCTAAATATAGGAAAGAACACAGAACATCTTGAGGAACAAATCATCCCACCCCCCCCAGCAGCACCTTCATTGGGCAGTTGGGAACAGCTGTGAGATGTGGGCAGCAGTGATCAGCAGGTGACCAGCAGTGACTGTGGCAAGCAGTAGTGATCAAAAAGGGCTTCTGCACTGAGTTGTGGAGAGTAGAGCAGTGACTCAGTTTGGGCTGCAAAGAGCAAGGAGCAACAGATGGTGAGCAGTAAACTACCTTCCTGACTGATCAACACAGAAAAAAACTGAGAGAACAAATAGGCCACATTCCAAAACACAGATTTGGGCACTCCCCATCCTAAACAAATAAGGAATATAAAAGGAAACCCCCAACCCCTACCTCCCCAACCTGACTAATCTGCCCTCTGTGTAGGGAAACACAAGCTCTGAGCACACTGCATTCTTTAGAGAACTGGAGCATTGTGGTCCTTTTATGGGACAAAGAATTAACACAGTATAAGCCACACAGCATCTGGCATCGAAGCCACACGTCTCCTCTGTGAATAACCCCTTTGAGAACAAGTAGCCAGAGGAACCCTAGAAAATAATGGATCATAGGTGGCAGAGCTTAGATAAATATGGACAAAGGAAGACAGAGCCTGCCAAGGCAGTATGGGAACCAGCTGCCCATCAAAGGTACTCACCCCTGTGACTATCAGTGAAGAAAGCCCAAACCCTCTCAGCAGATGCCTAAAGGAAACAGGAAGAGAACAAATAGCATAAATCAGGACATTATGGCTCAATCATAAAGCCCAGACACTAACAGATACACTAATATAGCAGAATCATAGGAAAATTACCTCAAAATTATGCTTATACAGTCATTTAAGAATTAAAAAGTGGAAATAAATAGATCATTTCACGAATTCCAGGAAAATGCAAATAAATGAATAGAGGCCATCTAGGCCTCTTAACCACAAACAAACATGTGAAGGAATTAAATAAAAGAGTTCAAGATATGAAAACAGAAATAGATATTTTTTAAAATCACAAATTGAATAAAACCATGAAATGGAAAATTAAAGAAGGAAGCAATTATAACCAACAAGTATAATCAACAGAATCCTACATATATAGGAGATAATCTCAGGGGCTGAACATGCAATAGAAGAAACTGATACATCTCTCAAAGAAAATATTAAAACAAAAATTAGTGACACAAAGCATCCAAGAAATCAAAAACACCATGAGAAGGCATAACCTCAGCAGGAAGCAAAGTCTCAAGGACCAGAAAATGTCTTCAACCATATCATGGAAGAAAATTTACCTAAGATAAAGAAAGAAATACCCTTGAACATACAAGAGGCCTACAGAACAGCGAATATGCTACACCAGAAAAGAAATATCTCCTGCCATATAATAATCAAAAGAGTAAATCTGCAGAAAAATAAGGCAGCAAGGGAAAAAAGGCCAAATAACATAAAAAGGCAGACCCATCAGAATGACACCTGACTTTTCAACAGAGACCATAAAAGAAAGAATGGAGATTCCAAGATTGTGGTGAGCAGTTTGGACTTTGTTTAGAAACCAGAGAAATCAAGTCTAAAATTTGGACTTATTTCTTAAGCAGGAACACCAAGCTCCCTACCCCACAACAACAGGAGAAACCATAGTGTGCAAAGAACAAACTAGGGACAATCTTGCTCACCCCTGAATATGGGAAAAAGCACCGATGTCCAGGAAAGCAGACCATCCATGGTGGTGGAGGCTGCAGAGCCAGCAACACCAGCAGCACTTGCTGAGGTAGGCCACAGGGAACAAAACACCCACAGAGGAGATTGATGGGGGAATCTGTGAGATCAGCTGAGGGAAGTGGCAAGCAATAGAGGCTGCAAAGGACTATGAGCGGTGGCAGTAGGTGACAGAGAGTGGAGCAGCACCTTGTCTCAGTGGCAGGCTGCAACCAGCAAGGAGAAAGGGAAGGTCAGACTGCTGGATGTATCAGTGCACCAAAGCAAAGTGGCCTGCCTACAGAGCAAAAGATTAACAAAACAGAAGTCACACAGAATCTGACATCCAAATCACACATCCACTGTGTGGTAAATACCTCAGAGGAGAACAAACAGCCAGAGGAGCCATATAAAACCATGGAGTCTAGGTGGCAGAGTTCAAATAAGTATAGATACAGGAAGGCAGAGTCTGAGAAGACTGTATAAAAAACAGCTCCCTATCAAAAGTACTCATCCCTGTGACCACCAGCTCTGAAAACCTAACCCCTCTAAGCAGATGCCTAAAGGAAAGAATAAAAGGTCTAATTGCAAAAATTAAGATATTATGGCTCCACCAGAAAGACCAGACACCAGCAGACACCCTATTATAGCAGAGTCACAGGAATATTACTTCAAAACCATGCTTGTACAGCTATTTGAAAACTATAAAGTGGAAATGAATAAATCCTTGCAAGAATTCCAGGATAATACAAATAAACAAATAGAAGCCATCCAAGAGAAACAAGAATCTACAAGCAAAAAGGTGAAGGAATTAAATAAAACAATTCAAGACATGAAAACAGAATTAGACAATATTAAAAAATTACAAATTGAGAAAAATAGTGAAATGGAACAATTAAAAAAGGAAGAGGGAATCCAAGAAATAAGTATAACTAACAGAATCCAAGACATGGAAGAGAGAATCTCAGGTGCTAAACACCAACCCCACTCTACAGAAAATAGTAGAAGGAAAACGTCATCACAATGAGATCTGCCACAACCAAGAAAATGCAGTATACAGATAATCTCACATCAGCAAAACCAAAGCAGACACTGCCACACATAATCACCACTAACTCCACAATAAAAAGATTCAGTAACCATTGGTCAATAATATCTCTCAGCATCAATGGCCTCAACTCACCAGTGAAAAGGCACAGGCTAACAAAATGGATGCCAAAACAAGATCCTTCAATATGTTGAATTCAAGAAACACATCTTATCAACAAAGATAGACATTACCTGAGAATAAAGGGCTGTAAAAATTTTCAATCCAGTGGTCTCAGGAAGCAAGCATGAATAGCCATTTTAATATCTGACAAAATAGACATTCAATTAAAATTGATCAAGAAAGATCGCGGACACTTTGGTCTAATCAAAGGAAAAATGCACCAAGAGGACATCACCACCCTAATAATAGGGCACCTGCATTTGTAAAAGAAATACTTTTAAAATTTAAATCATGCATTGATCCCAACCCAATGATGGGGGAGACCTCAACAACCCACTTTCGCCAATGGACTGATCCTCAAGGAAGAAATTAAATAGAGAAATAATGCATCTAACAGAGGTCATGAGTCAAATGGACCTAACAGACATTCACAGGACATTTTATCCAAATAGAAAAGAATATACTTTCTGCTTTGAGCCACATGGATCTTTCTCCAAAATAAACCATATAATTGGTCACAAAACAAGCCTCAATAGATACAAAAAAATTCAAGTATTCCCCTGCATCCTATCAGACCACCACCACTCAGCCTAAAGCTGAGCATCAACAATAGAAATAACAAAAAATCTACAAGCACATGGAAATTGAACAATCTTCTACTCAATGACAACTGGGTCAGGCATGAAATAAAGAAAGAAATCAAAGACATCCTAGAGTTCAATGAAAATGAAGGCACAACATATCCAAACCTTTGGGACACAATGAAAGCAGTGCTACGAGGAAAATTTATAGCACTAGGTGCCTTTATAAAGAAACTGGAATCATGACATATAAACAACTTAATGGAACACCTGAAAACACTAGAAATAAAAAAGAAGCAGACACACCCAAGAGGAGTAGATGTCTGGAAATAATCAAACTCAGGGTTTAACTCAATGAGTTAGAAACAAAGAAAACAATTCAAATAATCAATGAAACCAAGAGCTAGTTCTTTGAGAAAATCAACAAGTTAGACAAAACCTTAGCCAAACTGACTAAAAGGCAGAAGGAGAGTACACAAATTAACAAAATCAGAAATGAAAATGGAAAAATAACAAGGAATACTGAGGAAATCCAAAGAATCATTACATCTTACTTCAAAAGCCTATACACCACAAAATTTGAATATCTAAAGGATATGGACAATTTACTTGATAAATTCCACTTTCCATATTTCAATCAAGATCAGGCAAACAAATTAAACAGTCCTATATCCCCTAAGGAAATAGAAGCAGTCATCAAAAGTCTCCCAACCAAAAAGAGCCCTGGGCCTGATGGATTCAGCCCAGAATTCTACCAAACCTTCAAAGAAGAACTAATATCAATACTCCACAAACTATTCCACAAAAGAGAAACAGAAAGAACACTACCAAACTCATTCTATAAAGCTATAATCACCTTAATGTCTAAGCCACACAAAGACCCAACAAAGAAAGATAATTTTAGGCCAATCTCCTTTATAAACATAGATGCAAAAACACTCAATAAAATTTTTGGCAAATCGAATACAAGGTCACATCAACAATCTCATCCATTATGACCAAGTAGTTTTCATACCAGGCGTGCAGGGGTGGTTCAATATAAGGAAATTCACCCAGGTAATTAATCATATAAACAAACTGAAGGAAAAGAATCACATGATCATCCCTGTAGATACAGAAAAAGCATTCAACAAAATTCAACACCTTTTCATGTTAAAAGTCTTAGAGAGATTGTAGATATAAGGCACATACCTAATCATAGTAAATGCAATATACAGGAAACCTATAGCCAACTTCAAGCTAAATGGTGAGAAACTTAAGTCAATCCCACTGAATTCAGGGACACAACAAGGCTACTCACTCTCTCCATTGCTCTTCAATATAGTACTTGATGTCCTAGCTAGAGCAATAAGACAGTTAAAGGAGATGAAGGGGATACATATAAGAGAGAAAGAAGTTAAAGTTTCACTCTTTGTAGATGATATGATAATATACATCAGTGATACCCAATAGTCAACCAGAGAACTTCTATAGCTGATAACAGCTTCAGCAAAGTGGAAGGATACAAAATTAACACATAAAAGTCAGTAACCCTCCTGTACATAGATGGCAAAAGGGCAGAGAGAGAAATTAGAGAAACCAGTCCCTTCACAATAGCCTTAAACAATATAAAATACCTGGGTGTAAATCTAATCAAGCAAGTGAAAGAACTTTTTTTTTAAAAAAAAGTCTAGTCACTACAGAAAGAAATTTAAGAGGATATCAGAAAATGGAAAGATCTCCCATGCTCATGGATTGGGAGTATCAACATAGTAAAAAATAGCCATCCTATCAAAAGCAATCTACAGACTTAATGCAATCCCTATTAAAATACCAATACAACATTTTACAGAACTGGAAAGATCAATCCTCAACTTCATATGGAAAAACAGAAAAACAAAGATAGCCAAATCAATCCTATACAATAAAGATCAACCAGAGGCATATTCATCCCTGATCTCAAGCTGTATTATAGAGCAACGGTAATAAAAGCAGCACGGTACCGGCATAGAAATAGGCCAGTTAATCAATGAAATCAAACTGTGGACACATGCATATGGCCATTTGATATTTGAAAAAGAAGCCAAAACGATACAATGGGGGAAAAAAAAAACATCTTCAACAAATGGTGCTGGTCCAACCTAAAAAATGCAAATAGACCCATATTTATCACTCTGTATGAAACTAAATTCCAAGTGGATTAAAGACCTCAACATAAAACCAGACACAATAAATCTGTTAGAAGAAAAAGTGGGTAAGACCCTAGAACTCATTGACACAGAACAGAACTTCAAGAACAGAACACCAACAGCACAGGCTCTAAGATAAACAATTAGTAAATGGAATCTTATGAGGCTGAGAAACTTCTGCAAGTCAGAAGACACGGTTAGCAGGATTAAAGAACAGCTCACAGATTGGGAAAAATCTTTACCAACCCTGTATTGGACAAAGGGCTGATATCTAAGATATATAAAGAACTCAAGATATTAAGCACCACCAAGCCAAATAGCCCAATTTAAAAAATGAAGTACAGAACTAAGCACAATTCTCTAAAGAGGAATATTGAATGGCTGAGAAACACTTAAAGTAATGCTTCACAATGCTACTCATCAGGAAAATGCAAATCAAAATGACCTTGAGATTCCATCTTATGCCTATGTACTTAGCAAAGATCAATACCTCGAATGACAACACAAACTGGCAAGGATGTTGCAAAAGAGGAATACTTCTCCACTTCTGGTGGGAGTGCCAGCTTGTTCAAGCAATCTGGAAAAGAATATGACACTTTCTCAGAAAATTGGAAATAGCTCCACCCCAAGACCCAGCTATACCACTTCTGGGAATATACTGGAAAGATGCCCCACCGTGCAACAAAGATGCAACTATGTTCATAGCAGCCTTATTCGTAATAACCAGAGCCTGGAAACAACCAAGATGTCCCTCAGTTGAAGAATGAATTAAAGAAAACTGGCAAATCTACACAATAGAATACTATTCAGCTATTAAGAACAAGGAAACCTTGAACTTAGCTGACAAATTGATGGAATTAGATATGATCATGTTAAGCTATATAACCCAGACCCCAAAAGACATGCATGGTATATACTCACTCATATGTAGATTTTAAACCAACACAGACAACTTAGGAGAGACTCCACCAGTAGGGTATAGAGACAGTTATAGAGACTTAAAGCTGGACACTGAACAGAGTCCTGAGAATATAGGGCGGCCCTGTCAGGCCACAGAGGAAGAGGTCATATGTAGTACAAGGTTTAAAAGATAAACTAAGGTCAGAGGTTGAGGAGGAGATCTCCTCTATCTAAGGACTAGGGGAGGGAAGGGAACAGGATGAGAGAGGGGATGGGCTGTGGGCAGATGAAGGAGGGGTGGAATCAGGAGAGGAGGAGAGAGGAGGCTACATTTGAGTTGTAAAGAACTCAAATTACAGAACAGGCAGGTAATTTATATTCCTAATCCCACTACGTGGGAATAGTTCTGAGACTGGCAGAGATATAAATGTAAAGGCATAGAGAGGCCTCATGTTTACCGCAGATACTCTGTGACTTAGGATTAGAGGACACTACTACTAATGCATGAAGGAATATTGGCAAATGCCTTATGTTGACCCATACAATGACCAGAACTCTAGCTTTAATTGTTCTGTGCATCCTGCATACATCATATAATTTTAATATTAGAACTGTATAATGCTTGTGAGAAATTACGTTTTCAGAACAAAATAACCAGCTGGATCAGACCTGAGAGGAATCTCTCCTCCCAGCACGATGGACACTGATACCCTGCATCCTCCTATTTCCAGCCCTAGTTGATTCTGTTGCTTTTACACATCAGATTTGGACAGCTTCCTGGATAACATTGTAGAAAAGTACTGATCCAATTTGGACCACCTTTTCAATCTCCAACTAAGCCAAGAATCTCTCAAGGTTTAGAAACTGAACCAAAAAATGCAATCACTAGATTGATTAACCATTCTCTCCAATTTTGTGGAGCCCATTCCAAGGTATTATTTGCCCCAATTGAACCTGAAGAAACCTAAAGAGAACGATGCCCCATTCACTCAAAATGGGGGGGGTGTTGTATAGGTTACTGTTTGTTCGCTTGATCTACAAATGCTTAATCTCATCGGGAGGTGGTCATAATCATTATTGTTCTTATACAGAGAAAAAACAGAGGGAATACAGGAATATCTCTCTTTGCCTTTATCTTGCATACATAGGCAAAGAGATGGGAGCTGAGAGGAAAGAAAGGGATATTTAGGAACATAGAGGAAGATAGAGCAAAAGTTACATGATTGAACCTACTCTTTAACTCAAGGCCTTATTGTTACTTATAATGAAGGTTATGCCTAAATCATTGCTATAGAATTTGGTATACTGATACAAAACATGAGCATGTCAAATACTTGGCAGATTTTAACAATAGAATAGATATCCTAAGTCTAACGGATAGATATGACTCTATTGATATATGTGGTAAATTAGTTGAATAAGATCTTCAAAAGCCTCAGAGACACACAGATTATCACATTTAAAGTTGTTCTTACAAGCCTAAATTTCTTCAACAATAAGACAAGTTAACTCCTGACAACACCCAACCAACCTCAAAGAAGATGATGAGCATCAAAGAACCTCCTTATGGAGATGGCTTCAAAGGTGGCAAACCAGCCATTGGGCAAAATGTCTTCTTTCCTGTCACAAACAGAATCTGCCTAAAAATGAGCAGCTTAGATGCAGGCCGAATCGACGGCCACACTCTGCAAAGTCAGGGTAAGCAAGTCCTCAATAGTTCTTGCCCTGCAAACAAGTCTGGCAGAGATATTAGGCCAGAAAGCTGAAGATGAGGCTCCAACATTATAAAGTGTATTGGGTGACTGGTCAGGCAGTAAACTGTATTAAGTCAATTTGTACATTTTGAAAGCTGCTAACCCACACTAGTGGTTCACTCAGGAATTTAAGTATTATACCTTTTCAACTTTCTGAGAGGCACTGAAGACAAGATAGTACAGTTTTACAACCAAGATTAGTTGAGTAGGGGATAAGATCATCTTAGATTAAGTTAAAGAAATTACGCTTTTAGAGTTGAGATTGAATAGATATTGAATCTCATTTGCAAATTTAGATCCAACAAGACAGGAAAGACACTTCAACTGGGATGAAAGCAGATAGGCAATTCACTATGAATGTAACATGTATAAACTCATTCTCAAGACCAAATGATTCTCCCTGCTCTATGTAGTTTGTTTTACACATGTGTAATAAAATAAAAGTATAAAAAAAGAGACAGAAAGGTCTGGGCTGAGGTCATATAGACACTAAGAGACAACAGATGCCCACCCAGACTACTATATCCAGAAAAACTTTTAATTACCATACATGGAAAAAATAAGCTATTCTGCAACAAATAAACAGTATCTAAACACAAATCCAACTCTACAGAAAATAGAAGGAAAATTTCATGACACCTAGTTCAACCATACCCCCCAAAATGCAATATACAAATAATCTTATATCAGCAAAAACAAAACACTCAGTGACACACAATCACCACTAACTCCACAATAAAATGATCCAATAACCAATGGTCATTAATATCTCTCAACACCAATGGCCTTTCCCCAGTAAAAAGACACAGGCTTACAGAATGAATGGAAAAACAAGATCCATCAGTCTGCTGCATTCAAAAAACAATCTCAATAATAAACATAGATATGACGTGAGAGTAAAGGGCTAGGAAAAAATTTTCCAAGCAAATGGACCCAGGAAACAATCAGACTTTCAACTAAAATTGATCAAGCAAGATCGAGAAGGACACTTTGTTACAATCAAAGGAAAAATCCACATAGAGAACACTATCCTGAATATCTATTCTCCAAATATTAGGCCACCTACATTTGTAAAAGAAATACATTTAAAGTTTAAATCACTCACCAATCCCAACACAATAATAGTAGGAGACCTCAACAACCCATTCTCACCAATGGACAGATTCTCAAGGCAAAATTTAAATAGAGAAATAATCAAGCTAACAGAGGACATTAATCAAATGGACCTAAGAAACACTCATAAAACTTTTTACCCAAACAGAAAAGAATATACCTTCATCTCCATGCTATAGGGAGACTTCTCCAAAACAGACCATATAATTGGTCACAAAACACGCCTCAATAGATACAAGAAAATTAAAATAATCCTGTGCATCTTATCAGACCACCAATGCCTAAAACTGAACATAAACAATAGAATAAATAAAAAGTCAATAAACTCATGGAAACTGAACAATATTTTACTCAATGACAACTGGGTCAGGGATGAAATAAATAAAGTAATTAAAGATTTCTTATATTTCAATGAAAATTAAAGCACAATATGTCCAAACTTTGGGATACAATGAAAGCAATGCTAAGAGGAATGTTTGTAGAACTAGGTACCTTTATAAGAAATTGGAGTCATCACATACAAGCAACTAAATGGGACACCTGAACACTCCAGAAAGAACAGGATTATATTCCTGGAAACAATCAAACTCAGAGCAGAAATAAACTAAGAACAAAGAAAACAACTCACAGAATCAATGAAACCAAGAGCTGGTTCTTTTGAGAAAATCAGCAAAAGAGACAAATCCTTAGCCAAACTAGCTAAAAGGCAAAAGGAGAGTACCCAAGTTAATAAAATCAGAAGTGAAAAAAAAGACATAACATTGGATACCGAGGAAATCAAAAGAATTATTAGATGTTACTTCAAAATCCTGTATACCATAAAATTTGAAAATATAAAGTATATGGACAATTTCCTAGATAAATTCCACTTTTCAAAGTTGAATCAAGATCAGGCAAACAAATTAAACAATCGTATATCCCCTAAGGAAATAAGAGTAGTCATCAAAAGTCTTCCTGTGAGTTCGAGGCCAGCCTGGTCTACAAAGCGAGTCCAGGACAGCCAAGGCTACATAGAGAAACCTTGTCTCAAAAAACCAAAAAAAAAAAAAAAAAGAAAAAGAAAAAGAGCTCTGGGCCAGATTGATTCAGTGCAGAATTCTACCAGACTATTAAAAAAGAAGTAATACCAATACTCCACAAACTATTGCAGAAAATAGAAATAGAAGGAACACTACCTAACTCATTCTATGAAGCCACAGTCACATTAATAACTAAGCCACACAAAAGTCACATAACAAAGAAAGAGAATTTTAGACCAATCTCCCTTATTAATATAGATGTAACATGTATAAGATACATTGGAGGAATTTAATGTAGTCTTCAAAGAAAATGTTATATCTAAAATGTCCCTGTTCTGAAATATTCAAGAAACCAGAGACACCATGAGAAGATAAAAGGTAAGAATTATAGGAATCAAAGAAAGAAAAGATTTTAGGGTCCAAAGTCCAGAAAATATTTTCAACAAAATTATAGAAGAAAAATTCCCCAATCTCAAGAAAGAGATACATGTAAGCATACAAGAGGCATGCAGAACATGAAATACATTAGACTGGAAAAGAAAATCCTCCCACCACATAATAATCAAAACACTATATGTACAGAAAGAAGAAAAATATTAAGACCTGAAAGGGGAAAAGGCCAAGTAACATATACTGGCAAAAATAAAACAATCACACCTGACTTCTAAGCAAAGAAAATAAAAGCCAGAAGAGTCTATGCAAATGTCAGACAAAGTCTAAGAGTCCAGAAATGCCAGTCCAAACTAAACGTACAGTCAAGCAAAATTACAATAAGCATAGATAAAAAAAACCAAGATATTACACAATAGAAACAAATTTAAAGAACATTTATGCTCAAACACAATACTACAGAGGATACAAGAAGGAAAACTCTCACTCAAGTAGGTTAACTCTACAACAAAAAATACAGGATATAAATAACCTCACTACAGCAAAACAAATAGCAGGCAAGCAAGCATGCACTGAACCTGATGAAATTATTATACAAAAATAAAGATTTCCTTTTTAAGAAAACCATATGGAAGTGGAGGCAGAATGGGTCTAAAAGCTAGTGGGGCTAGAGGATACCAGGAAAAGAAAGTCCTATAGTTCAACATGAACAATGCTCATATGAACTCAGAAATACTAAAGTAGCTTCTACAAGGCCTGAAGGGGTACAATAGAGATCCAAACTACAATTCAGAGGAAGAAAAATAAGCAATATTTCACATTGCTTTTGGTGGGGCAATATATTACTGTAGAATTAAATCCTTAGAGCAAACTTTTACTTTTCACCTCTAAATAATAGAAAGTAGAAAATGGGAGGGAGGGAGAGAGAGAGAGAGAGAGAGAGAGAGAGAGAGAGAGAGAGAGAGAG
>OU015747.1:72580581-72591609 GCA_907169655.1 Acomys percivali
TGTGTGTGTGTGTGTGTGTGTGTGTGTGTGTGTGTGTGTGTGTGTGTAGGAATGACATGGAGGGAGGGTTCAGAAAAGATACAGCAGTCTGTACGTAGTCTGTGTATGTAATGCCATCCCTTACCTCCACAAATTCTGATTTTCCTGTTATCTTCCTTTTTTAAAATCACTTTTCATTTTTGCCTGGTTTATATAGGCATACATATGAATATATATATATACACACATATGTATGTACGTATACATAAATATATATACTTGTGTGTATATATGCATACATATATATTAATTGTATATGTCATTGCTAATTCATACACACATATTGAGTTGCTTAGTATGTTCCACTGCACCCAATTTTAAAATCACGGTAAAAGTTGTTTATTTTCATGATTTTATGCATATATGATGTATACATGACAAAAATAACATAATAACAACAGAAGATATATTGAGAAGTAACCTGAGCTACTCATGGTTATCTATAAAACAAAAGCCATATAGACAATAACAGCTTTTGATTTCTATAAAAGAAGAGTACAACAATGAAAAAACCATGGCAAAAGAGATTATATAAGTGGGCAGGAGGTATTTAGGAATTTGCAAGGTGGGGAAGTCTGTAGAACCTCAGCTATAAAAACGTCAAAAGCCAAAACAAATGTGAAAATAAACAAGTTTGTTTTGGGAAGAAGTAGAATAAGAAGATAGTCTTAAAGGATATGGAGTGTGGTACTTTTAGATGTGGTGACAAGCCAATTAAAATGATTTTCTATAGGTAAGTAAGATGAATAAGATGAGAAGATTTGGAGATATATAATGCACAAGCTCTGTTGTAAGGCTGCAGATTTATTCTTCCATATGTTTTCTAAAACATGTCTGGATACACAGACTTGCGATATTGTCAAAACACATGTCTTTGTGGGCTTCAGATGTATCTCATCTGAGCAAGTACATTCATAGCATGCAGGAAATCCTGGTTTTGATGTCCAGCATTGTATAAAACTGGGTGTGGAGGCACAGTCCATGAATCCTAGCATTCAGAAGGTAGAATCAAGAAGATCATAAGTTCAATGTCATTCTTGGAGTCTAGTGAGTTTTGGGACAGCATGAACCACATGAGACTACATTAAAAATAAATAAACAGAAATGCAACAATACTTCTCTGCTATGCAAAGTGCAGTTTCAACTTATTTATAGAAAAAGATAAGTCTAAAGTATATATGGAATTAATAACAGTATCTCACTATTAGGCTGTGATGGAGACAATATATATATCAAAAACAGATGTTAAAGAAAATCTCCGAGAAAAAGGTGGCATGAAATATAATACATAGAAACTTTCTCGAGGTAGATTCCATTACTTTCTAATAAACTACACATTTCCTTTATGACAACTCATTGAGCAAAGCTATATGTACAGAGGACAGATGATGGCTGAACCCTAATTACTCACTAAGATAACAGTGAATGTACTTAAAAATCTAGACAGACTCATCTGAACATTGGCTAGTAACAATGCTGGTTTGGCCCAATGTAAATATGCACTTTCTTCAGGAGTTTTTAAGACTTTGTTTTCCTTTGGAAACAAGAGCTTTTATGAAACTGTTTATGCTGCATCTTTCTTGATTTGTTTTCCTGGTTAAATTGCAAAGATATGGACTGTGCCTTACTGTGTATCCAGGGTCTGAAATGGTCTATATTTTAAAATAATTTCAAAGAAAAGACACAAAGTTTTGAGTTTTTTTTCAAAAAATATCCATCTAAAAGGACAGCATGAGGATGAGAATATGTTTTGTTGCAGAGTTGCAAGGGAGAACCGAAAGTGGATATTGTCAATATACATTGTGTACTATTCCATAGTGTATATATACCACAGTTTCTTTATCTATTCTTCTACTGATGGACACTTAGGCTGTTACCATCTTCTGGCTATTATGAATAAGACTGCTATGAACATGCTTGAGCAAATATTCTTGTTGTGTGCTGGAGCATCTTCTGGGTATATTCCGAGAAGTGGAATAGCTGGGTATTGAGGAAGCCCTATTGCAAGTTTTCTGAGATAGCACCAGATAGATTTCCAAAGTGGCTGTACTAGTTTGCATTTCCATCAGCAATGAAGGAGTGTTCCTCTCTCCCCACATCCTGACCAGCATGTGGTGTTGCTTGAATTTTTGATCTTAGCCATTCTGATGGGTGTAAGATGGAATCTCAGAGTTGTTTTGATTTGCATTTCCCTGATGACTAAGGAGGTTGAGCATTTCTTTAAGTGTGTCTCACCTATTTGATATTCCTCTGTTGAGAATTATCTGTTTAGTTCCAAGCCTCATTTCTCAATTGGGTTATTTGGTTTGGTGGTGTTTAATTTCTTGAGTTCTTTATATATTTTGGATATTAGACATAAGGTAGGGGAGTAAGGGGAAACTGGGAGGGAGGGAAGAATGGGAGGATACAAGGGATGGGATTACCATTGAGATGTAACAAGAATAAAATAATTTTAAAAAATAAAAAAATAAAAAATATACATTGTGTACTTGCATAAAATTTTCAAAGAATCAACATAAATATGATAGAATAAAAACATGAATAACTAATTCTGGAGCTGTGCCTGATTTAGTTACCATAAATAAGAATAACTGCACATTTCAAAATAGCACAAAATAGGGAACATATTTGAGAAGAAAAATGTTGTCTATGAGGTAGTTTCTTATAGTATGTATAAATAATTAAATATCACATGGTATCTCCAAATATGTGATTTTAAATTTATTTTATCTGTTAACAGAGGCTATCTCACACTTACTTAATATATTGTTTGAAAAAATTCATATATATATATACACACACACACACACATATTTAAAGAAGTATTTGTGTGTGTGTAACATTGTATTACCTTGTAATTTTTTTAAATCTCATTATTGTTATAATTGTTATATCTTGAAACAAAACATTATATAAATTACATGTTGGCTTTCCTCACCAGAGCACTTTTAAGAAAAGCCTCTTAAGATTTCCTTGTGTCAGGACAAAGAGAAACATTAAAAAATCAGTAGTTTTCTAGGAACCAATAATATACTTGGTAAGAAATAAATGAAAAAGAGTCTATTTCTGATAATCTTTGTGAAGTTTCTATTCAGCTACTCTAATTAAGAATTCTAACCAAAAGTATTGGAGGGTGGTAAAGGGTTTACTTAATGTATACTTTCATGTTACAGTTCATTATTTTAAGTAATTTTAGTAGCTAGTCATATCACATCTATAGTTATGAATAGAAAACAAAACAAAAAAATAAAAATAAAAATAAATACAGCCATGTGGTCTGCATTATTACCACAAAGTTTTTTTCTGTGTTACATTGGTTAAGACTCTCAGCCTTCAGAATGGTGCTACCCATGTTTGATCACATACTTTGGTGGGGAGACCTGGTGGCACTCAGAGAAAGGGGAAGCAGGCTATCTGCATGAGACCTGATAGGTTATAATCATATAGTAGAGGAGGAAGTCCCCTTCTGTCATTGATGTAGGTCTGAGGAAAGGTTGGAAGAGGGAGCGAGGATGGGAATGAGAAGATACAAGTGAGGGGATGACAATTGTGATGGAATCAGAAAAAATTATTTAAATAATAATAAGTATATTAAGAAAAAAAGAGAATGGTGCTGCCCAAATGGAAATGATCTTCCTAAACCAATTAATCAATAAAATGTTCCACATATATACCAAATTGCCCTATTCAAAATTATACAAAATGACATTAAAAACTAAGCATGGCACGCGGTCGCGCGCACACACACACACACACACACGCACACACGCACGCACACACACACACACACACACATACACACATACACACACACAATCACCACATGAACAGTAATCTCACCAAGGAATTGAAAGAGTACTACAATGGAAATTTAAAAACAGTGAATAAATTGAAATTGATACTAGAAGAACCAAAGATGTCCCAATGCTTAATCTTCTTAAAAAGCAATAGAACAATGTTGTGGAAATGGCTGTATTAGTAAAAGTAATACAAATGTTAATTCTAATTTTCTTTAAAATTTTAGTGGTAGTTTTTGCAGAATTATAAAAAGTAAATAGATAAAATGTATAGGGAAACACACACACAAACATACACATGCACACAAACACACACACACACACACACACACACACACACAAATCTAATAATCAATGCAATCCAGAATAAATTGAGCACTTATAAATAAAATAACATACACAGTTTCAGGTTATTCTGCAGGGAAAATACACTGCACTATACCACAAGAGCACTTGCTCATCTATCTTTATAGTAGTATTACTAGTAATAGCCAGAGATTGGAAACAACCTAGATATATCTCAACCAAAGAATGAATACTGAAAATTTGGTACATTTACACATTGGAATACCACACAGCTCTAAAAAATAAAGATATCATACAATTTGCAAGCAAATAAATGGAAATAGAAAAGATAAGGCTGAATGAAATAACACAGACCCAGAAAGGCCCACATGTATGTACTCACTTATAAGTGAATATCAGCCACAAAGTAAAGGATAATAATATTACAATACACAGACTCAAAGAAGCTAAGTAACAAGAGATGCTTGAATTTCACTCAAAAGGGGGAAAAACAGGCATTGGACATGGGTGGATGGAAAGAACTGGATAGCAAAGGGAATAGAGAGGGGATTAGGAATGTGGATTAGAAGGAGCGAGAGCAGGGGAGAGAGGGCAGGGTGAGTGAATTGAAATTTGTGGTGGTATGCATCTCTAGAAGATACCAGAAGCAAGTGATATGGGAGGATTCAGGAAGTCTATGGGGACCACTGTAGCTGAGACTTTTAGAAGTGTGAAATATGGAGCCTTAGTTGACCACCTCTAGTAGCCAGGATGGACTTCTAGTGGAGGGATAATGGTCAACCAAAGACTACTTCAGACCCATCCCATGGGAGAGAATCAATCCATGACACCATTAGTGTTATTCAGATATGTTTGTAGACCAGAGCTTTGCATAATTCCTTTGATAGGTGTCACCCAGTAGCTTATGGGATTAGATGGAAAGACACACAATCAAAATTAGACAGAGCTTGTGGAGTCCTATGGAAGAGTTCAGGGAGCGCAGGAGGGGGTCACATACTCTACTAGAAGACCTACAGAGTCAACTAACCTGGGCCCATGGGGGCTTACAGAGACTGAACTACCCACCAAAATGCCTGCATGTGTTTGTCCTAACCCAGCTGCACATATGAAGCAAATGCCCAGATTGGTCTGCATATGGTTCTCCCAGGAACAGGAGCAAAGTCTCTCTCTGATACTGAGGCCTGCCTTTGGACCTCATTTCCTTAACTGGCTTGCCTTGTCAGGCCTCAGTGAGATAGGATATGCCTAGTCCTGTATGAGTTAATGTGCCAGGATGGATTGGTACCCATGGTGTACCTCCCCCTTCCCAGAGGAATGGGGAGAATGGGAGAACGAGTGTGTGAAGCAGATACTGGGAGGAGAGGAGAGAGGGCTACAATCAGCATGTAAAGTGAATAGATGATAGATAGATAGATGATAGGTAGATAGATAGATAGATAGATAGATAGATAGATAGATACATAGATACATAGATAGATACATAGATAGATATAGATGATAATCAGTAAAAGATAATTTAGCAGGTAGAGATACACGCCAATAATCTGAAGATCTAAGTGCAATTCCTGTGGCAAACATGGTAGAAAGGGAGATTGCATGGCATAAATTGTTTGTTGCACTCCTTCAATAAATAAATTAATAAATTAATGTAGTTTGAATTTAAAACAAATTTAATTTATAATACATTTGTGGTTTCTGTATGTGGATTGTGATTTTGAAAAAAATGCATACTCTTCAAACAAAATAGATTAAAAAAGAAAAAGAAATGCTGAATAAACAATTGTCAATACACCTACACTACAGTGTAAAAGTATCCTTTATTCTCCTGTATCAATTGCTGCCTGGGAGGCTTACTACCTCCATCTGCTGGCCAAGGCATAAACCTGGAAGCTTCTAGATTCTGTACAATCTAACCACCAGAAAAATCAATAAATAAACCATACTTTTTAAAATGAGAGTAAGAGTCAGAAGCACTTTAGACTTTCCTGATCATGATCCATATCTTTATTGCCAACAGAGGCTCACTGACGTTTCCCCTTGGACTTGATGTCCCTCTTCTATAAAGTGATGTAACATCCTTTTCAATTTTGAGCTATGTTAAGGCCCTAAGTTCTGCAGTTCTAATTAAATTCTCAATGACTTGAACAATTAGTTTATGGATCAATTAGTGGTTAGGAAATACGTGTGGAAAACTATTCACAAGATCTTAATAGAAAGAAATACATATACAACATAGTATATATGAATTATTTGAAATTTACAGAAACAGTAACATAGACAATAATGATTAGAAGATAATCTAATGCAATATGAGTGCATTACCTTAATAAAACTGTATATATCAATTTTAAGACAAGATAATATGCATCAGCAATTATGGAAACATATATATTAAGATCTCAAAAGAAGCTTCTGATCACATTCTATTTTTTGTTATCATGTTGTTTAAAAGAGAACACATACATAGCAGGTTCCTCAGTAATTAGTGAACAGTAAGCTCATCCTGGACTCCTGTCGACATCTGAAGTGAAGATTTCATAGTTTTGTTTTGTTCCCCCAGTCACCAGAAAAGAGCAGGCACAAGCAAGACTTTGTCTGGAGGCTTGGATTTAGTACATTTTAGTAAAGAAGAAATCCTGAAATAAAATGATATTTTTTTCTAAGAATTATTTCATTTAAATGTAGGAAGAGTAAAGAATGTTTCTATTTAACTCTTGAAAATGTCATTTTGGCTTTCTGCAACAGATGTGGCTGTTCATGATTGTGCAGATTGCCTGTGTGAATTATGTTTCCTTGTGAACTGATAGTCCAAAAATACAGATTTTCATAACATACACTATGCTCCTTAAAGGCCTTGCTTGGTGAAACTATCAGCATGAAAATTTTTGCTCCTTGATAATATCTGATCCTAACCCATTTATTCCAGATGTTTCCAAACATTTTGCGGTAGTAGTGCCATTTCAAAAGACTATTTATTGTGCAGTAAACATGTAACCCTTCTCAGTGTAGCCCTGGAGACATCTTAGAGGCATAAGTCCTGTGATTACATAAATATGCAAGAGAGAATATGTTCTCTCCCAGTGCCCAATTTTACTACAACAAGCAACTAACATATAGAATTTCAAATATTTAGTGTAACTCTGATTTAATTTTGTGCCCACTTTGGTTTATGCCAACAAAATTTTATGGAACAAGGCTAATAATGTTAAAAAGAAAGATACCAGAAGAGAATTATCTTTTAACTATCATTATGAAAAATGTTTATTTATTTCCATTGTGTATCTCATGCAGGGAAATAACTGTTCACATTGTATCAAGAAAAAAAAAAACAGAGAGTAGTAAACAGACAACCAGCACATCACCACGGATCATGTCAGCATTTTAAGACTACTCTTACTTACTCTAACATAGAAAACTAGAAGTAGGAGCCTATGGTTTGAAATTTAAAGCTAATTGAAATGAACAATCTTCCTTCAGTCCACACATGCATATACAGATACAAACATAAGAAAACACACAGAAAAGCATGCATAAACACACAAATTCACTAAAAATAATACACTCAAACAGACATGTAAACGTACAAACAGTTAAATGCAAACAAAAGCATGAGCATGTTGAACAAACACACAGAAACACAGGTAAACACACACACACACACAGAGAGAGAGAGAGAGAGAGAGACAGACAGAGAGAGAGAGAGAGAGAGAGAGAGAGAGAGAGAGAGAGAGAAACACATTATGAACAATGCAAATTTGAAGCCTGAGTGGTAAAATACTTCATTATTGTTGACCCCTGTTGTTTCTCACATTACTCTGTTGTAGTAAGGGGGTAGAAAAGAATAGCTGGCTTTGGCTGAGTATGGCTCAACAAATATATGGAATGTAAGTAGAAGGACTGTAAGTTCAAGGCCACTTTAGGATACATAGACATATTTTGTATTGAAAAGAAAAGAGATGAAAAGAGAAGAACAGGGGACAGTTGTTATAGAATGGAAAAGTGTAATGGGAAGGAAGAAGAAGATGGGGAAAGAGAAGAAGAGAGAGGGAGAAGGAAGGAGAGAGAAGGAAGTGGACAAGCAATATGTGATAGTTGTAAGACAGCTTAAAGGGATTCATTTCTTTTTTATTAATTAATTAATTTATTCTGTTTACAACTCAATCATTTCTTTTGCAGCATTGAGCAAGTGTTTAGTATATTTAAAAACCACTCTTGATCATGAGTTTTTTCCATTTGTATTTTAAAAACTTTATGATGTCCATATTTGCAATCACTTACCCTGTTGGTATTGTAACATCAGATGTAATGGACTCCTCTGTCATAGCCTTCCTGTCCCATGCATTGCCCTTCTCCACTCCCTTAGTCCTAAAAAAGGGAGTGCTGCAGAGACTGATTCACTGACCAAAGACCATGCATAATGAGGACATAGACCCTCTATTGAGATATATATAGATAAGCAGCAAAGTCTCTGTGTACATCCCATAATATGAGGAGTAGGTGATACCTATAACATAGACTCTGTTGTCCACATGTTGATCACTTCGCCATTGCAGGGCAGCATTCCTGAGCCACAGAGGAAGAGGATACAGGCTGTCAAAATGAGTTTTGATTGGTGAGAATGGTCTTTTCATAAAGTCTTTCAATAGTGTAGCATAAAGTGGCGTTTGTGAAGAAAGACTCACCTTTTTGCAGTGCCTGTGATGACTGAGAAGTTCTCTGGTTGAACTATGAAAACAGCAAGACAGACAACTACTCTCAGGTAAAGCAGCAGTAGTTGAACAGAAAAATCCCATCAAGAAGAAAGGAGGCAGAAAGAGAGAGTAGCCCGGAAAGTAGGTGTAATACAGTTGAAGAATGGTAAAAGACTAAAAGAAAGTCACATAAGATCTTTCTATCAATAGAAGACATGGAGGCAGGTTGTGCCTTGAAGCTACAGATTTATTTACCTACAAAAAGAAATGAATTCTGTGCTCTGGAAAGAAAGGAACAGAGTTTGAGCTCCCCAGAAAGGACAGAAATGTCAGTTTAAAGCCTTTGAGGGTGTGGAAAGTGTGGTGGAGTCTTGGGGGGAGGAACACCGCAGTGCCAGAAAAGCATGATAAGTGGTCACTTAAAGAAAGTGGGAGATGTGTGAGAGAGGGTAAAGGCAGTTATCATATCATAAAATGAGGAATGAGAACACCAGCAGGGTGCTTTTCAATTGTCCAGTCTCTATTTGTGGTGAGCCTATAAACAGTGAGGATTATAGGATTTACAGATAGAACCTTCACAGAGTCCCTTTCATTCCCTCACAACAATGAAAATTACATAGTATGCTGTGAAGGTAGAGAAATAGAGAGCTAAAGATAAATAAGACCTGAACAATATCTGGTCTGGGATCTCCAGGTGGGAAAAGAAAAGTTCAGGTCCCGACTGCCAGAAGAGTTTCAGATTACTGTTTTATCTGTGCTGCCTGAGGCATTAAATGACACTGACCATGAGCAACAACACCAGTTGAGTTGAAGCCCAAAGTATCCTAATTTCTTATGATTAGGCAAGCCCTCTGACATTGACTACTTCAAAGGAGTAAGAAATACCAGTAGCTGGGTCTTTCTTGAAGTTATACAGTAGCAACAGTTAATGACTAAAAAATCCCAACTTCTAATGTGTACAAGAAATCTTTAATATTTGATGCCCCAAACTCACATAAGAACTATAACACCAAAGAGTGATACCTAGTGCTACAGCCTGTGCCTTACTAAAACTCAATGCTGACAAATACCAAAGAAAACCAAATCTACCACAAGTGAAAGAACTTTCCTTTGTCCACCACAGAATTCCATCTGAAGAGAGTAAAGGAATGCCAGCCAAATGACTAGACCAGTTACAAAAATCTATGATTTGGAAAAAAGATATAGAAAATTCATATAGCATCACACACTCATATTCCTTCCCACATATAAATAAGTTTCTATAAAAATACTGAAAACCAGAGCTCAGGAGATGGTTCCATGGGTAAAGTTGATGCTGAGTAAACATGAGAGCTTAAGTTCAGATACACAGAACCCAAAATGGATGGCTAACTTTTATGTTAACTTGACACATGCTATAATCACTTTGGAAAAGAAATCTCAATTGAAACAATGTCCATATCAGGTTGCCCCACCGGCAAGCCTGTGGTGCATTTTTTTTTGAATGATGATTGACGTAGGTGTGCCCACCCCACAAGAAGTATTATTACCCCACCCCAGTGTGTCTGGTCCTTGATGGCATAAGTAAGAAGGCTGAACAAGTCATGAGGAGTGATCCAGTAAGCAACATCTTTGCATGGCTTCTACATCAATTCCTGCCACGAGATTTCTGAACTTCTTGACTACTGAGCTGAATTTTCTCAGTGATAGATCTAAAAATGTAAGATGAAATAAACCCTTTCCTCCTCAGGTTAATTTTAGTCCATAATGGTAGACAAGGAATTATGTGTGCATAATGCTAATATTCTACAGTGATTTAGGAGGTAGAGATAGGAGTTTGCTATCTATCTTGATATACATGGAAGCAAACAACAAGAGACTGTTAAAAACAAAAAGGAAGGAGATGATCAAAATCTAAGCTTGTTATTTGACTTCTACATGATCTCTGTGGTGCAAGAGTCCCCAAACTTAAACATTCATGCACAACAAGATTATGGACATGTAACAGACAGACACACATATACACGTAGAGGGACAAACACATACTCAAAATAGTTAAATGAATAATAGCACCATCCTGTAATAAGGACTGGCTTGCTCTTGGTCATTACATTTTTGTTTATTTGTTTATATATTTGGTATATGAGTGAGTGAGTAAGAGGGAGAGAGAGAGAGAGGGAGAGAGAGAGAGAGAGAGAGAGAGAGAGAGAGAGAGA
>OU015747.1:72591619-72627555 GCA_907169655.1 Acomys percivali
AGGTATTGTTAGTTATTTCAGAGGTAAATGCTGCTGTGATTCTGGCTAGTCATCCTTTCCACATAACTCTGTCTCTCTAGTTGCTTGTTTTTGAGTAATTTAATTTAATTATTTCATACATAAGATGGTGTTTTGTTAAATATATTCTACTCAGGTTTCATTGAATTTTGTAGATATGTGAATGTGCTATTCTTCTCAATTTCGCAAGTCATTTTTTCAACTATATTCTGTTTTTTTTTCTTTTACATTCTTCTCTTTATGTGTTGGCTTTTTGAGACAACAGCAGACTGGCAATGGGCAACTTGTGCTTCTTTGTCGATGCTCAACTTGTCTCTGGAAATTTGGAATTGCTTTCTCTGTGTGCTTTTCCACACACAAATATAATAATTTCTACTATTAATAAAACAAAGTCGTTGTTTTATGTTGCATTGTGTAGTCTCCATGGCAATGTTTAGACCTCTCTTCCTCTCAAACTTTGTTGTGATCTGTTTACATTACATTCTGATGGTATTTACACATTTGCCATTATGGGAAGTCATTATAAATTCCCATTCATTTTTATGATAAGGCTACCATTGAAAAAATTCCATGGATTGACTTTTCTCATATTATAAACTATATTTCTCTGACTCTGTGAATCTTTTGCATAGAAATAAGGTATTATAAATTTTACCATTGCACATGTTCAACATCCTTACATTCTTTTAAATGTTTAGGTATTTTCTTTTTTGGTTGTGCTTAAGTTACTTGGAAATGTCTTAATCACTTACTATCTCAGTTTTGAGATTCAGCAGTTTCCAGGGGACGTGGTCAAATATGGGGCACCAGAGTTAGTGTGAAGAGGAAGGATAGCAGGCTACCAAAAAGAGACTTGATACCCTATGAATATATACAGGCAGAGGAGGTCCCCCTCAGTCACAGAAACAGGGAAGGGGAATAAGGGGAAAATGGGAGGGAGGGAGGAATGGTAGAATACAAGGCATGGTATAACAATTGAGATGTAATATGAATAAATTAATAAAATATATTTTAAAAAAGAATTCAGCAGTTTCCATTGTTTTCAAGTATTAGTATTAGAGGAACATTCTATCAGGTTAATTATCCATTGCTCCTGAGTCATGAGATATCTTTTTTTATGAAATTTCTTAGTTCTATCTAAAGGTATAAAATATATATACAACATATAAGATATATATATATATATATATAGATATATAGATATATAGATAGATATAGATATCTACCTTGAGGATGCTATTTTAGCATGATCACTAAGCTTCGCTCTGCTCCTCAAACTCACCTACACCAATACCTCCCTGCTGACTGTTTTCTCACAGAGGATGCTGAAGGGCTGTATCTATCTTCCAACATTCATTCTATGTCCCATGGTATCCTATCAAAAAAAATCAAGGTGCTTCATCCCCAGATTCTAAGATCCACCTCTGCTCAGAATGGCCTGGAAAATCCCATCAGATACCACTAAAGCATTCGATTTATAAAACACCAATCTTGTTTGTTAACTATATGAAGTTTTTTATATATTTCAATATTGCTCTATGTATCTTTTTGTCTGTCACCCTCTGTCTCAGTCTCTCCATCTTTGTATCTCTGCCTCTGTCTCTCTTTCTCACATTCACAAACACACACATCCATGCACAAAAAAACATGCATGAACAGAAATGTACACAAAGATACACCCATTTATTTTTTTGTTTTTCAAATAAAATTGTAAATTTCAATCTCAGTTGCTCTGTATGGCAAAAAAAAAGTGTAACACCTTTAGAATTCATATTTGAAAAAATATCTCAAAATTTGTAAAGTAGTTTTATCAACTTTGTTGTATAAATCATAAAGTATAAACAGGAGAAGCATCAATTTATGTCAGGTAACTTCTATTATAACTCTTTATCATATTTTTGAGACTAACTCTAATTTTACCTAGATCTTATGATTTTGGCAGGTCTAACTGACCAGAGAGTCATAGTGATCCCAGGTACTCCTGGCCCACACATCACTCTATGCTCTGTCTCTCTAGTTCCAATTGAGTATCATCATCTCTAGCTTTAACATTTGTACTGAAGATCTAAACTCAGGTCCTCATGCTTGTGCAGCAATCCTTAACTCAGACCTTAAGGAGATATTGACAGAAATGCAGGTGTTCCATAACAATTTACGGGCACAGTTACTTTTTTTAAATTCCACATCATATATATGGCTTTTCACAGTGTCTACTATATAGATGTTTAAAAACCCTCTGTCCACACAGAATGCTAAAGAAATTTCTGTAATTCGTATTTGAGAAGTACACTAAAATGTTTGTTGCCCTGGTTATGGTTGCTTTCAACATACAACCTAGTTAGTGTAGGAGTTGTGTATCCTTGTATGTAGTTTTTCTGGTCTTAACATTAAGCGTAATGCTTGGTTCATGACATCCAAAGTCTGTGGGTGGAATATGATAAACTGAATAAATCTGTCTTAGTACTGACCTAGAGAATACAACACATAAAAAATTAACAAGTCAAATCACACTGTCATTTCCCAGCTGAAGAGTAGTCTCCTTAATTATGGTTATCTCTTTTATTCCTATATTAGTTGAAATAATTAAGGGTTGTAAACAACGGAAATTCGATTCTTTTAGTTTTCCTAAGGAGCCTTATGTTGAAGATATGAAAAATGTAGTAAATAATGTTGATTATTTAGGTCTATATTACTGCAAATAACAAATAATTATTTGAAAAACCCCGTGTCAGAAACTATCAGAGGATACACAATAACATTCATTTTTGTGTTTGTGTTTGTGTGTGTGTCCTCACATGTTCTGTGTCACATAGGGGAAGAGGGGTACAAGTACCAGTGTGCTCACATATGTTTAGAATACAAAGGTTAAACACAAGTTTTATTCCTCACTTGATATAATGGTTTATATTAATTGACAACTTTATAGGATCCAGCCTCTCTTGTAAGAGAAGACTCTGGGCAAGCCTGTGCAGGATTGTTTGAGGCAGACTCTTAACAATATTGTGCTAACAATGGCAACACACTTTTATATGATATTTTCACATTTCTTCTAAGATGGTGATGAAGTTATTAATTCAGAGTAACATATAAACACACATCTTGATAATTATTTATTTATTTATTTATTTATTTATTTATTTATTTATTTATTTATTTATTATTTCTAAAGGGTAATGACAAAAAAAAAGCCCTGTTTCACATTACCTGTGTTGTATCTTCATTTTGGGGATTTTTAATGATCATAAATGTTATACTGCATTAATTGACAAAAATTACTAATTTCACTAATTAACAAAATTTGCATAATGTCTGATTTATAGCTGGATGTACTGTAGATATTATTTTCAATTTGGAGACATAACAACTGTATTTAGATCTGCCCATATAAACTAATGTAAATTAAAACAAGATAATTTGCTGCTTTATGCACCATTTCCTTCATGAAGAGCCATAAGTTCTGCTTCAGCCTCAACATTATGCTTTCTTTATCATTTGCTATGGTAACATATACTCCAGATTAAACTTACAAGGTGAAGGTTGTGATTTATCTCTGTTTTCAATGTGCACATGAATGCTAAGTATATATATATATATATATATATATATATATATATATATATATATGATAACTTAGAAAAAATTTTAATGATTTCAAGGTATACCTGTTTGTACTAGTAAAGAGCAATGGATTTCCCTGGTTATTAAAAGTATTCCATGAATTGAATTATGAAAATAACATTTAGGAAGTAATTCATATCCATATATTTTAAGTGGATGCATCATGAGGACAAGATTGCAGAACAAATGAACTGATTACATAATGATTATAATGATGGAATAAGATCAAAATTAATTGACATCAATAATTCTATTAAAAGTGAATTATTCAAAGAGAAAAGAAAAATATGTTAGTGTTTCATGTTTCCAAGGTACAATAGTTCACACATGGCTAAGTACACAGTTTTGCCAAAATAATTAGATAATCTGGTTACAGGTTTGAAAGACAGTGTCATCAGCTCATTTTACAATAAGGATATTGGGGTTGACAATGTCTGGAATGTGAATGGAGAAGTAACCATTTCAACCCTTGAAGTATCTTTTTAGAGAAACGATGACTTCAAGGTCAAACAGTAAGATATGCACTGAGTCTTGACTTTTACATTTCCTAGAAGAAAAAGGCTTTTGAAACAGAAGAACTGATTTTGAACTGATATGTGTAGAAGGACATAAGGCCCATGGTGTCACAGGATAAAAACTAGAAAAAAACATAATTGTTAAAGATTCAGGGATTTTTCTTTGTGGAGGAAATTGATAGCTATTCAATTAGAAGGCTGTAGTGGACACTATTTACTATCCTGAATATCTTTGCAAGTGTGAAGAACTATCCTTCACCAGGATCACTGGATTCATGGTAATTGTTCCTCAATCAATAGAATTCAACACATGTTTATTACAAACCCTTCCTCCTTAAGACCATATCCTGAACTCTGATTATAAATCAATACATACCATTTTAGTGGAAATGATGACAAGTGCTTTATCAAAGAGATTTACAATTGAGTTTCAATATTTCCATGTCTAAAGTTTTTGTGGTAATTGCCATGAAAAACTTTTTCTCCTTGTTGATGATGGTATTTAAATATGTCAAAAATAGAAACAGCTTGGCAATAGACTGCAGAAGTTTGATACAGCACCTTTTGACTATTTTAGGTTAAAATAAATTTCATTATCGCCTCATCTTGATTCTTTCTCTGTCAGCCATGATGATTTCAGGGATATCTCCCTCAGATATGGAGAGGTTGTGTTTATCTTTATAAGTGTTCTGTGTTATGAAGAGTATTTTGGTGAAAAGGAGACAACAAAGCAAGGAAAAATTTATGGTTCCAGGTGAAAGACATGTACCAGGAAGTGGAATGGAGCTAAATCCTGTGTTGAAGAAGATTAACAGGGTAAGGATATTAATCAAAATAAAGGGACCTCCAGGTATGCTTCCACGAAGTTAAGCTTCCATCTTATGAAAAAGAATTAAAGAACTGTTTAAGTCAAGTCATGGTGGCATACATCTTTAATTCCAGCATTCAGGAGATAGAGGAATTCTGATCCCTGAGTTCGAGGTCAGTTAGGTCTACAGAGAAAGTTCCAGAACAGCCAAGCTTAGACAGTTATGAATACCATCAAAACCAAAATGCTGGTGAAGATCTAATTGAAGTTGAAAAACATGTTCCAGCCTTAGTACACCACAGAACTTGGCATATTTGGACACATAGATCTGGATTTAGAATCAAGGACAGAAGAAAGATTTTATTGAATTTTTCTCTTTGAATAAGGAAAGCCACTGAGGCCAGGAATATGTCAGGAATGCATCCCTGCATGGAAGCCTTGGGAGGTCATTGTGTCAAGCTGTTAAAATGAAACCTGGATTGCCTTGGAGATACATTTCCAAACTGTTAAAGATGCCAGAGTTCTGAGGTATGTATTGAGGAATGCTGCTAACAACAAGTAAATCCAGCCCAGAAGAGAAATCTGTATTGCAGTAAACAAAGCTGTAATAAGTTGAAAATATTAACAGTATTTTTATATCACATATTGAGACATAAAGTTGTAGTTTACCCAGTTGGTTTTCAGTCTTACTTTTTTCCTTTATTTCCTCAATATGTTTCTTTTTCTTTGACTTGAAAAAAATAACATTTCTAGCTTAATCCATTTAGCCACAAATTTTGGGAATTCCTTGTTTTTAATAGCTGAGTAGTATTCCATAGTGTATATGTACCACAGATTCTTTATCCATTCTTCTACTGACGGACACTAAGGTTGTTTCCATGTTCTGGCTATTATGAATAAGGCTGCTATGAACATGGTTGAGCAAATTTTCTTGTTGTGTGCTGGAGCATCTTCTGGGTATATTCCAAGGAGTGGAATAGCTGGGTCTTGAGGAAGCCCTATTTCCAGTTTTCTAGATGAGAGAAGCATGGGAGCAAAGTAGAAGGATCCAGAGGGTCCTAGAAACCTACAAGTAGAACATTATGTTAGGCAGATATGGACTTAGGGGTCCCGCTCAAACTAAGTCACCAGCCAAAACAATACAGGCCATAAACTTTAAACCCCTACCCAGATCTAGCCAATGGACAGAACATTTTCCACACTTGAGTGGAGAATGGGATATGACTTTCTCATGTACTCTGGTGCTTCACATTTGACCATGTCCCCTGGAGGGGGAGACCTGCTGGCATTCAGATGAAGGACAGCAGATTACCAAGAAGAGACTTGATACCCTATGAGCATATACAGGGGAGGTAATCCCCCTCAGGAACAGTCATAGGGGAGGAGAATAAGGGAAAACTGGGAGGGAGGGGAGAATGGGAGGATACAAGGGCTGGGGTAACCTTTGAGATGTAAAAAGTATAAATTAATTAAAAGTAAAGAAAAAAAGAAAAAAGAACATATAACATGTATCATTATATGTTGGGAATATGAGATCCACTTTTTAAATTTGATTTTACAAGGATTATAGTTAAGCTTTGGCCATGAGTCTCAGAAGCGAATTTGAACTTTAGTATTTTAAGCAGTGTTCCAACTATTATATACTATGAGGACTTTTGACATTGGACTGAATGTATTTTATGGGGACTGGAGAGTAGATTGTGGTGGTTAGGATTAAATGTGCCCCATAGGCCCATAATAAATGACATCATTAAATGTTGGCTTGTTGGAGTAAGTGTTTCACATAGGGAAGTCTTTGAGGTCTGAGAAGTTCAAGGTAGGTTGAGTGTGGCAGTGTCTCCATGCTGCCTGTTGGTCAAGAAGTAGAGGTCTCAATTACTTCTCTGACACAATGTCTGCCTGCCCTAGTGTCTCTTCATAGCAATAGAAACCATAACTAATATAGATGATGAAGCAGGTTGTCTTGTATGACTAAAGGCAATGTTTCTCATTCCCCAGGAATCTATCACTCATATCTTAGTGCTATTTTTATTTTGGGGTCCAATAGAACTCCAACACCAAGACACACCAATTTTTCATATATAGAAAAAAAATTATTGATTTAAGCAGAAAGGTGACTAGCAAGGATTGCAGCACAGATGCAGACGCTGATGGTCTGACTTATATCTGTACACCTTAATGCCTCTCATATCTTCTACCTCCTCCCTACCCATCTAATTATGAATCTTTTTCTTTCTTCTTTTTTTCTACTACCAAGCCAGGCAATCTGTGATGTTCAACCATTATCAGGAGGGCGGTTTTCTCTAGAGTATGATAAACAGATCAAGAGTCATGACAATAAAGAAAAAAGAAAGGCATAACAAAATGGCAGTGCTGATCACATATTGTGTCTGATCAGTAGGACTGAGCCGAGGGACAGGGCTTGAAGCTACAGAGCACAATATTTGGAATGCACTGGGTGAGAGAGATCCACTGTGCAGAATACTGATTTTTCTGGCCTCTAGACATCCAGCTGGTCCACGGAGTAGTCCCTGGGTCCCAGAGAGTATATGCCCAGTCTCCAGAGTCTGGGTGGAATCCTGCCTGACTACAAATTGCTTCTATGCTGTACTTCTCAACTCTGTCTCAGACTGAACTGTGGCCTGAAAGTCACCAGCTTCTGCTTCTACTAACCCAGGGGAGAACACAGGGCATGGAACACTTATAGATCTCACCTCAGATCACTCAGCCAAAGCACAGAAGGCTCCAGGGCTCAAGTGGACACCAGGAGGATCACCAAAGCTTAGTCACATGTCAGCCAGCATGCTACATGGACACTGTCTTGGACTGAACTGAGGGCTGCAGGGTACCTGCTTGTGTGCCCAATAGCTCAGTTGAGACCCCATTGTGTAGAGTACTGATAGATCTGACCTTGTATCACCCAGACAATACAGGAAAGGTGCCAGAGCTCAGGTGATGGCAGGTGTGGTGACCAAAGCATAGCCAAACACTGGCCAGCCTACTACACTGGCATACTGTCTCTGACTGAACTGTGGTCTGCAGGGCACCAGCATCTGGGTCCATTAGCTCAGAGGACACTCCAAGGTGTGGAGCCCTAATGGATCTGACCTTGGATCACCTGTACCAACCAAAGAAGGCTCCTGGGCCAAGGTTGGCACAGGCACTGTCTCCAAAGCCTAGCCAGATACAGGCCAGTGAGCTGCAATAGCTCTCAGTCTTAGTCTGAAATGTGGACTGCAGAGCAACAATGTCTGTGTCTGCTAGCACAGGGGAGACTCCCACATTAGGAACATGGGTGGATCTGATGCCAATCCACAGATAGTTCATGGATCTGAACAGGCACAGGCACAGAAGTAGTCCACAGACCTTAGGCACATATCAGCAGGTTCACAGTACATTCACTCTTTGTCTCAGATCAAGAGTGAGATTCAAGATATTTTCAGCAAAATAAATAAAATACATTCCATATATATATATATGTACACACACACACACACAGACACACACACAAGAAACACACAGAATACAAAATAAAGTAGATGAGAAAAGAAAATACTCTGACAAATAATAATTAAAACAAAAATATACAGAAAAAATTAATGGCTAAAGTTAATAAAACAAAAACAAAGAGAAAAATTCAAAGAATCAATGAAAACAATTAACAAGTTAGCCAAACTAAATAAAGAGCAGAGAAACACTATACAAATCAATGAAATCAGTAATGAAATGGGAGCCATAACTACAAACACAGAAGAAAACTAAACAATCACTAAGTCTTACATCAAAAGACTGTCCACCACAAAATTTGAAAATAGAAATGAAATGGACAATTTCTTTGATAGATTACATTTGTCAAAGTTGAATCAAGATCAGGTAAACAAACTAAGTATCTCTCTTTCTCCTGGGGAAATAGAAGCTGTCATCAAAATTAACACAACACAGAAAAAGCTTAAAGCCTGTTCATTTCAGTGCAGAATTCTACCAGACCTTCAAAGGAGAGCTAATACTGGAACTCTTCGAACAACTCCACAAAATAGAAATGGAAGGAATATTACAAACAGATCCTATTAGGTGGTAGTCATGCTTCTAACTAAGTCTTACAAGGCCCAACAAGAAAGAGAATTTCAGGCAAAATTCTATTATGAACATTGAATAAAAAAATACTCAATAGAATATTCACGGAGGATCCAAGATGGCGGCGAGCAGCATGGACAATTTTTAGAAGATCCAGTAAACAATTCAGGGAATTGCATGGAATTCTGAACCAGGAACACCAAGCTCCCCATCCCACTACAGTGGGAGTACTCCACAGTTCAAAAGGAACAAAATACAGAAAACCTTCATACCCCTGCACACGAGAAGAGAATAGATTCTCTTGAACCAGAGAGGTGGTGGCTGTGGCAGTAGAAGCTGAGGTTTGCAGCTGTGAACCCTCTGGCAGAGGTGGTTGGCATGGTAACCTGTGGGCATTGGTGCAGGTAAGGGGAATCATTGCAAGATTTGGGACCCACGACCCTAGGTGAACTCGGTGCACAGTTTGGGCACCATGACACAACATCAACTCGGCGCGCAGCTCATGCTCAGAGACCCAAACTGGACTTGGAGTGAAGTTCCGCCACTGAGACCCTGGCAGAGGTAGATGTGCAATTTGGGCCCAGAGTGCCTAGCTGAGCTCAGCGAGCAGTTGGGTCCCAGTGACTCTAGCTGACCTTGGTGCACAGTTTGGGTCCGTAGTCGCTGGCTGAGCTCAATGCATGGATTGGGCCCAGAGAACTTAGCTGAGCTTGGCGTGCTGTATCGGAGCTGAGAATTTGGCTGGACTTTGGTGCATAGTCTGGGGCCCAGAGTCCTTGGATGAATTTGGCACACAGTTTAGGTCCAGAGTCCCTAGCTTAATTCAGCAGGCAGTTTGGACCTAGCTGGATTTGGCGGGCAGTTTGGGCCCAGAGACTATAGCTGAGCTTGGCACACAGTCCCAGCCTTAAGAGTTTGGCTGGACTCAGCATGCGGATTGGCCCCATAGCCCCTAGCTGAATTTGTCACGCAGTTTGTGTCCAGAGTCCCTTGCTTAGTTTGGTGCACAGTCCTGGCCCTGAGCATCTGCTGAATTCAGTGGGCAGTTTGTGCTCAGGGACTCTAGCTGAGCTCAGCACTTAGTTTGGGCCCATGTCCCTGGCTGAACTTGGCGGGCAGAGCCGACTTTGAGACTCTGGCTGAGTTTGGTCCACGGTTTGGGCCCAGAGTCATTAGCTGAACCCAGCAGGCAGTTTGGGTCCAGAGTCCCTGGCTGAACTTGGCAGGAAGTTTGGTTCCAGAGACTCTAGCTGAGTTCAGTGTGTGATCCGGGTCCTGAGAATCTAGCTGACCTCAACAAACAAAGTGTGTAGTTTTGGCCCAAGACCCGGGTTGGACTCAGCTCTAACTAGACTAAGTGCATGGATTAGGCCCAGAGACCCATTTGGGTCCAGAGAACAATTTGGTTCCAGATACATGAACTGAACTCAGTGTCTGTATGGTTTGGGCCCAGTGACACTAACCTGGACTCTGTGAGCAGTCTGGGTCCAAAATGCTACCGGGAACCACAGACCAGTGGAGCATCAAAGCTCTGGGACTAACAAAATCTAAGGGAGTCAGGGAATGGAATGGAGAGTAGAAACCCTCTGCTGGGCCTGCTTCAGTTCCTGGAGAGCTCCAGTGCTACAAGGGGACACAGAAGGCTGTGGACTCTTTGGCCTTACCCAATGCACATTCAGAGACATAGGACGATTACAGAACCCACAGTATAGGGAAGCTGGGGATCCCTGGCTGTCAGAGACCCAAACTATAGGCCTAGCTTCCTGCCATCCAGACCAGTGAAGCATCAGAGCTTCAAACCTAGGAAAATCTTGAGAAAACAGGTAAATCTATCCCGAGACTCCATCCACCCAATGCTGGAAGCTACCTGCCAAAAAAAGAGATGGCAAGATGCCTAAAGGACAGCATAAAATCATACTAAAAAAAAAAACAATACAATATGGCATCTCCAGATGCCAGCGATCCAAAGAAAACAACCCAGAGAACTCAAACACAATGGAAATACAACAAAATGACCTCCAATACTTAGTAATGAGGATGATAATGGAGGGAAAAAATAAAATTTGTAATCAAATGCAGGAAGACGCAGTCAAACAAGTAGAAGACATAAAAGAGGTCTGTAGAAAGGCACTGTAAAAAAAATCAGGAAAATAAAACAATCAGCTGAAGGAAATCAATAAAACATTTCAAAATCTGAAGGCCTATAACGAGGAGAAGGAAGAAAATCAGGAATATACAAACAATCAGATAAAAGAAATCAATAAAACTGTTCAAGCACTGAAGATGAAAATGGATTCAAAGATAAACACACAGAAAGAAGAAAAACAGGAATGTGAGAGCTTAGAGAGGAAGGCGAGCAATACAGAGGCAAGCCTTTCTATCAGAATCCAAGAGATGGCGGAAAGAATCTCAGGTCTAAAGGATACAATCGTAGATCTTGAAGCACCATTAAAGAAAATGCTAAATCTGAAAAACTGACACAATACATCCAAGAAATCAAGGACACCATGAAAAGAAGAAATCTAAGGATAATAGGCATTGAGGAAAAAGAAGATGGCAGACTCCAAGGCCCAGAAAATACTCTCAGCAAAATAATAGAAGAAAACTTCCCAATCTAAAGAAAGAGATACCTATAAACATACAAGAGTCCTACAGAACACCAAATAGATTAGAGTAGAAAAGAAAATACTTCCTGTCACATAATACTCAAAGCACGAAATATACAAAAAAAAAAAAAAAAGAAAGAAAAAATATTAAAAGCTGCAAGAGAAAAGGGCCAAATAACATTTAATGGCAAACCTGTCAAAACTACAGCCAACTTCTTAGCAGAGACCATAAAAGCCCGAAAGGTTGGGATAGAGATCCTCCAAACCCTAAGAGACCACAGATGCCAGGCCAGGCTACTTTACCCAGCAAAAACATCAATAACCATTGATGGAGAAAACAATATACCATGACAAAAACAAATTCAAACAGTACCTATGCACAAATCCAGCTTTATAGAAGATACTGGAAGGAAAACTCCACCCCAAATGGACAAGCTACAACCAAAACTACACAGGAAATAGATAATGACACCACTGCAAAAACATAACCACACAAGTGCTCTACTGGAACTCTCATCAAAATTAAGACACTTAACAGTCATTGGTCATTAATGTCTCTGAATATCAATTGTCAAAATTCTCCAATAAAAAGGCACAGACTAATTTAATGAATGCATAAACAAGATCAAACATTCTTCTGCATTCAAGAAACAAATCTCACCCATAAAAATAGACATTACCTCATGTTAAAAGGCTGTAAAAAATATTCCAAGCAAATAGTCACAAGAAGCAAGCAGGTATAGCAATTTTAATATCTAATAAAATAGACTTTCAACCAAAATTAATCAAAAGGGATGAGGAAGGACACTTCATATTCATCAAAGTAAAGTCAACCAAGAAGACATCACAATTCTGAACATGTATGCTCCCAATACAAGGGCACCCACATTTATAAAAGATCTATTAATAAAGCTTAAACCACACTGATCCCCACACATTAATAGTGGGAGACTTCAACATATCACTCTCAATGAAAGGTAGGTCATTGAAAGAGAAACAAAGCCGAGAAATAACATCATTAACCAATGTTATGAATCAAATGGATCTAACAGATATCTACAGAACCTTTAACCTAAACAAAAAGGAATATACCTTCTTCATTGCACCCCAAGGAACCTTCTCCAAAATTGATCACATAGTCTGTCACAAAGCAAGCCTCAACAGATTGAAGAGGATTGAAATAATTCCATGCATCCTATCAGATCACCTTGGTCTTAGGCTATATTTCAACAACAACAGAAATAAGAAAAAGCCTACACATACATGGAAACTTAACAACTCTCTACATAATAACACCTAGGTCAAGGAAGAAATAAAGAAAGAAATAAAGGAATTCCTGAAATTAAATGAAAATGAAGGAACAACATACCCAAATTTGTGGGATACATTGAAAGCAGTGCTAAGAGGAAAATTCATAGCACTAAGTGCCTTTAAAAAGAAAATGGAAACATCCCACATAAGCAACTTAATGTCACAGCTGAAAGACCTAAAAATAAAAAAATAAAAATAAAAAAGAAGCAGAAACATCCACGAGAGTAGATGACTGGAACTAATCAAATTTAAGGCTGAAATTAATAAATTGGAAACTAAGAAAGGGTCCAAAGAATCAACAAAACCAAGAAATGGTTCTTTGAGAAAATAAAAAAGATAGATAAAGCTTTAGCCAAACTAACTAAAGGCAGAGAGACAGTATCCAAATAACTGAACTGAAAAATGAAATAGGAGACATAACAAAAACACTGAAGAAATACAAAGAATCATAAGATCATATTTTGAAAACATATATGCCACAAAATTTGAAAATCTAAGGAAATGGACCGTTCTCTTGATCCATTCCACTTGCCAAAGTTGATTGAAGAACAGATAAACAAGCTAAATACTCCCATTTCCCTTATAGAAATAGAAGCAATCATTGATAGTTTCCCAAAGAAAAAAAGCCCAGGGCCAGATGATTTCAGTGCAGAATTCTACCAGACCTTCAATGATGTGCTAATACCAAAACTCTTCAAGCTACTCCAAAAGATAGAAATGGATGGAACATTTCCACATGTATTCTATGAGGCCATAGTGACATTGATACCTAAACCTCCCAAAGACCCAATAAAGAAAGAGAATTTCAGACCAATTTCTCTTATGGACATTGAGGCAAAAATACTCAATAACATATTTGCAAATGAATACAAGAACACATCAAAGATATCATTCACCATAAACGGGAAGGCTTCATTCCAGGAAAGCAGGGATGGTTCAATATACATTAATCCATCAATGTAATCCATCACGTAAACAAACTAAAAATGAAAACCACATGATCATCTCTTTAGATGCAGAGAAAGCATTTGATAAAATCAAACACCCATACATTGTTAAAGTTTTGGAGAGACCATGGATACAAGGCACATATCTCAACATAATAAAGGCTATATACTGCAAGCCAATAGCCAAAATCAAATTAAATGGTGAGATACTTAAGGAAAATCCTCTGATAGTGAGAACAATGAAATGTTGCCCACTCTCTCCATATCTTTTCAATATAGCACTGGAATTGCTAGCCAGAGCAATAATACAACAAAAGAAGATCAAGGGAATCCAAATGTGAAAGGAGGAAATCAAATTATCCCTATTTGCAGATGATATGATAGTGTACATAAGTGACCCCAAAACAGGACCAGATAACTCCTACAGCTGATAAACACCTTCAGCAAATTTGATGGACAGATAATTATCTCAAAAAAGTAGCCTTCCTATATACAAATGAAAATCATGCAGAGGAAAAAAATAGGAAAACTACATCCTTCCCATTAGCCACAAGCAATATAAAATATTTAGGAGACACTCTAACCAAACAAGTGTGGGACTTGTTTGAAAAAAAATTCAAAACTCTGAAGAAAGAGATTGAAGATGACATTAGAAGATGGAATGATCTTCTGTGCTCATGGATCGGGAGAATTAACATAGTAAAAATATTGATCTTAGCAAAAGCAATTTACAGATTGAATGCAATCCTTATGAAAATACCTACACAATTTTTAAAAAAACATTGAAAGTTGAATTCTGAACTTCATATGGAAAAACAAAAAACACAGAATACCTAAAACAATATTTTACAATAAAAGATCATCCAGAGGAATCTCCATACCTAATCTCAAACTGTACTATGAAGTAACAGTAATTAATACCGTATGGTACGGGCACAGCAATAGGCTGGTTGATCAGTGGAATTGAATCTAAGACCCAGGTATGAATCCAAACACATATGATCACTTGATTTTTGACAAAGAAGCCAAATCTATTCAATAGAAAAATGATAACCTCTTCAACAAATCGTGCTGGTCTAACGATGTCTAAGTATAAAAAAATGCAATTGGACTCATATTTGTGACCATGCACAAAACTCAAATCCAAGTGGATCAAAAACCTCAACACAACCAGAGACACTAAGTCAGTTAGATGAAAAAGTGGAGAATAACCGGGAACACATTGGCACAGGAGACAACTTCCTGAACAGAACATCAACAGCCCAAGCCTTAAGGTCAACAATTAATAAATGGGACCTCATGAGGCTGAGAAGTTTCTGTAATGTAGCAGACACTGTCAATAAAACAAAGTGACAGCCCACAGAGTGGAAAAAGATCTTCACCAACTGAAAATCTGACAAAGGTCTAATATCCAAAATATATAAAGAACTCAAGAAATTAAACACCACCCAACAAAATAACACAATTGAGAAAAGGGGCTCAGAACTAAAAAGATAATTCTCAACCGAGGAATATCGAATGGCTGAGAAACACTTAAAGTAATGCTCAACCTCCTTAGTCATTAGGGAAATGCAAGTCATAACAACTCTGAGATTCCATTTTACACCCATAAGAATGGCTAAGATAAAAAATTCAAGTGACAGCACATGCTGGCGAGTATGTGGAGAGAGAGGAACACTCCTTCATTGCTGGTGGGAATGCAGATTAGTGCAGTCACTTTGGAAATCTATCTGGTGCTTTATCAGAAAATTTGGAATAGAGCTACCCCAAGACCCAGCTATTTCACTTCTTGGAATATACCCAAACACAACAAGAAGATTTGCTTGTCCATGTTCATAGCAGCCTTATTCATAACAGCCAGAACATGGAAACAGCCTAAGTGTCCCTCAGTAGAAGAATAGATAAAGAAATTGTGGTACATTTACACTATGGAATATGACTTAGCTATTAAAAACACGGAATTCCCGAAATATGTGGACAAATGGATTGATTTAGAAATGATCATCATGAGTGTGTTAACCCAGAAGCATAAAGAGTCAAATGGTATATATTCACTTATATCTGGACACTAGCCTAAGGGGCATGTCCCATGACTGTCTTCACTTATCAGGAAAGTGGGAAAGAGGGGAGGATATCCTAATGGGACTCTAGGTGTGAGAAGCATGGGGAAAGAGAAATAGAAGCATCCAGATGTTCCTAGAAACCTACAAGAAGAACATTATGATCGGTGGATCTGGGTCCAGGAGTCCTGCTCAAACTATTGCACCAGCTAAGGACAATACATGCAGTAAACTTCGAACTCCTACCCAGATCTACCCATTGGACAGGACATTCTTCACAGTTGAGTAGAGAGTGTGTCTGACTTTCACACGAACTCCGGTGCCCCATATTTGACCAAGTCCCCTGGATGTGGAGGCCTGGTAGCACTGAGAGGAGGGATATCAGGCTACCAGGAGAGACTTGATACCCTATGAGCATATACAGGGTGAAGAAGTCCCCATCAGTCACAATCATAGGGGAAGGGAGTAAGGGAAAAATGGGAGGGAGGGAGGAATGGGAGGATACTAGGAATGCGATAACAACAAAGATGCAATATGAATAAATTAATAAAATATATTAAAGAATTAAAAAGACATTAAAATAGTTTTCTTTGGTCACTTAGAACTGCAGATAACAATAATTTATTAATAAAATACTAAATTATTAATAAAAATGTAGAATACTCAGTAACTGTATCCACAAACACATCAAAAATACCATTCAATATGAATAAGGAAGCTACATCCCAGGAATGCAGGGATATTTCAATATATGGAAATCCATCAGTTTAATCTGTTATATAAATACCCTGAAAGAAAAAAACCACATGATCACCTCCTTAGAATCCTCAAAAGCTTTTGACAAAATCTCACATCCATTCATGTTTAAAATCTTTGAGGGATCATGGATACAAGGCAAATACATAAACATACTAAAAGCTATATAGAGAAAGCCAATAGCAAACATCAAACTAAACCAAGAGAAAGTAAAAGCATTTCCACTAAAATCAGGAACTACACAAGGCTGCCCACTTTCTCAATATCTCTTAAATATAATACTTGAACTTGTAGCTAGAACAATGAGACAACAAACGGAAATCAAGGTGATCCATGTAATAAAGGATGAAGTCAAAGTATTGGTATTTGCAGATGATATGATAGTAAATATGAGTGACCCACAAAATTCCTCCAGAGAAATCCTGCAGGTGATAAACACTTTCAGCATTGTAGCTGTATACAAGATTTTTTTTAATTTAGTAATACTTCTGTATACAAATAACAGTCTGTGAAAGAAATTAGGAAATTTGCACCATCACAAAAAAATTAAAGTCTCTTGGAACTCTAAAGAAGCAAGTGAAAAACTTGTATGATAAAAAAACTTGAAGTCTTAAAAAAATTGGTAAAAATATCATAAAATGGGCTTTGGCTACAGTCAGGCAGCAATGGCAATCCTGCTTGACAGCCACTGAAGTCCAATCCATTGCTGTGAGGTCAGTGTTGACTACAGATGTAGCATAGGCCTTGCCTGCCTCCTGGCAATTTTTTGGTGTCTGCCCAAATTCTCTGCCATGCTTAGCATGGTGGCTTAACAAAGAGCTTAACACATTTGGTGTAATCACATGATTTTCAAACTCTCAAGTTTCTACTGCATTCTAATACCAGTAATCTCATTCTAAAATAGCTAACTGTAGCAACCAGTGGAAAACTCATTACTGCCTCTCCTGGTGAGACCTGGAGCATTGCCCAGAGGACAGACCTCACTCTGAGTGCTCAAAGCCCTTCTTCCTGAGACATGAGATCTATGATCTCAAGCCCCAACCCATTCCTAGCCTGGACCAGCACACTAAATACACAATTCTGGCCACCACACGTTTAAAAATGACAGTTTATCAAAGAACACGGAGTACCCAAGGTTCCTGAAGAAAGGCAAAAGTAAGAGCAATCATGAATTTTGAATGAAAAAAAAATAAAATTTGAAATAAGATGTATCAGAAGACATGCAAACATACATGCATGCACAAACATACACACACACAATCATATACAACACACACACATATTTCACATATACACATAAGAGAACATTCTCTAAGATGTTTAGACATGATTTTTTCTTTTTTTGAAAAAAATATTTTTATGTTTTTAACATATACATTTATATTATTACACTTGAGTAAAATAAAATATACACAGCAGGAAGGACTACGAGACAATCAAGAATTATATAAATGTTTCATTTATAGTGATTTGGCCATTTGTATTTGACAAACTTAAATTAAACATCTTTCCTATCTTGAGATTAATATCTATCATATCTCATCACTCTTAACTTAAAACATCTATCTTGATCTAAAAACATCTTAACCCCTAACCTACGAAGCTTAATTGAAAGACTAAACTATGTGATCTTCAAATCCACCAGAGACTTGAAAATGGATAAAACTTAAATACTTGAGTGAACTCACAGCGCAGGTTAGCAGCTTCTAAAACAAAAAAATGATTGAGACACTTACTGCCAGAACAGTCACCCAACACAAACATAGCAAACCAGCCATTGCACAAAAATTCCTTGTTTCTTCCACAGACAGAATTCTGCTTAAAAATGGACAAGGTTAGATGGAGGCAGAGTCAATGGCCAAACTCTGCCAGGACAGTTTGAGCAGGTCCTCAATATTTCCTGCCTCGCAAATATGTCTGTCAGATATATTGAGCCAGAGGTTTAAGATGATACTCCAACAATATGGACATGATTTTTTAAAATATCAGTATATCTGTGTGTGCATGTATGAAGAGGAAAACTGAAAAAGAAATTGGATCCCCTAGAGCTGGAACTGAAAATGTTTGTGTACTACTCAATGTTGTTTCTGGGAACCTAAGCAAGTCCTTGGAAAGAACAGCAAATACTCTTAACTTCTGGATATCTCTTCTGTCCTTGGTTCCTTTTGCATTTTAATGTTTTTATTTGAACATATACATTATTAGCGATTACATAATTAGGTCAAAATTTTAAATTATTTATGTTTATTGCAAAAAATCACTAATTTAAAAACTATTACAGAAAGTTTCTCATATATATCAAAAGTAGTGTTATTCTTGACTTTCTGCAATCCCTTTGCCTTCTTGAAGAAACAGTATTTGTTTGGTGCGTACATTTTTAAAACAGAAAGAATATAATTTTAACATTTATTTTCTATTCATTTTATTTCATTTATTAGAGAAATTCATTATTTTCAAATTACATATTTCTCCATTATTCTAAGATAGTAATAATAATATAGTCTCATAGTATTAATGTGTAATGTTTTAGCACATAGTCTGAATTATTTTATCTTATCAATGCACTATTTACCAATCTCTAGATGATAATCATATAATACTTATTTGCATTGATTATGAATTGGTAGAATATGTCTTGAATTAACACTTAACCCTTAACTACATATGCAGGAGTAATTCTTCTACATGGAAACAGGGATAAGACTTCTACACACATCCCCTCTCCTCTCTGTTATGATACTTAGAAAAATGAAGTTTGGTCCTTGGCATTCTCAGTTCACTGAGTAAAAAATTTTCTAAAATGTACTCACAGAAAGTTCAAGAAGAATGTACTTTGAGGTTTGGGAAAAATAAAGCAGGAGTGGCATCCTTATTATCCTTGCAGCTTCTGGAGGCCTGAGATAAAACACAAGTTGTGTATTTAAAATTAGCTGTGGACATCTGAGAAAACCTTGAGTGTCAAGGAGAACATGTTTATACATCAGAAACCAATTTTACGATCTGTGTCCCAGGGTAAAGGATTGCTCTATGGATATTTGGTCAAAAATAGAAACACGGACAGCTTATTAAGAACAGGGAGGCACTTTATGGATAGATACTGAGTAGTGGGCTAAAGATGGAGTCCTCCAAATCATCCTCAAAAGGTCTGGATATAGTCCTTTGTAGGGTCTTTACAATATCTGCCTTTATCATTTTTGTCTCCTGGCATTTTTCATACAGAATCTGTTAATTTGGCAAAGACCATGTAAAGAAGTCCTACCTGTCCTTATCTATAAACTATCTTCTTGTATTATAATGTTTATTTCAATCCCTCACACTTGCCTTTATGGAGATGTGTATTATAACAATCTGCTTAGACAAAATAATACTTGGGCTTTTAATTCTCTCATTGGCCACATGTCTCTTTTCTTTCACATTGTTATGTTTCAAAGGAAGGGATTGATGAGCTGCTCATGTCAACCTGTGCCAACATTTCACTTGATCTGTGCAGATCTGGAATCTGTGGTCCTGAAAAAATGGGGCAGAATAAAATCTTATTCTGTAGACAATCTTACTTCAGTTTCAATGTATTTTTGTACATGAATGCACCAAAGAAAACAATGATACATGAATGATTTTTTGAGTTCAGTATAAACATAACCTGAAAAATATGTAAGTAAATGCCAGTAAATACATAGTAAATATTAACAGAGAAAGGACTTCCCAGATCTTTCCCAGGACTGAGAAATTTCCTGTCACAAACCGTAGATTATATCTTGGAAAGCAAAAAGTAATGCTGAAGGACAGATCCAGATTTAGGGTACATTGATTAAATTAGTTTCCATAGCTATCATTTGACATCCAGCAAGTGTATGCATGTCTTATAAATTGAATTTAAGTGTTTAACAAAGGAGGCACAAATCTCATCCAAGAACAATTCAGGGAGCAAAATGCACTGGAGGGAAAAGGCCTTTTTCCTGGAAACCCTCTTTCAGTTCTTCAAGGCATTTTTCACCATTTTCATTCTTTTGACAATTTTAAGACTGTCTAAATAATATTATTCCTGGGATTGTGTCTTATATTTATTCATAAAGGAAAGAAATAAACATTTATCAAATAGACAACATATGCATGAATTATCACAATATTTTTTTTATTACCTCTTCTTTCCTCTTGAGATACTGACACCCTATGTGTCAATCTCAGGGTACAATGTCCCAGCATTTTTTGTCTTTCACATTCACACATCATGTTAGTGAGGTTATGAGCGTCCATGAATTCTCCCGTCTCTCCCTCCCATTTCTCCATAGGAAAGCTAGAATTTCAGTGCTAATGTTAAGCATCTACCTTTGGAATTCTGTGCTAAGGATTCATTTGCAAGTCCTAACACTTCAGCTTTCATCCACTGAGCCATCCCTCAGCCCAGGCTGACAGCTGTCAAGTGCAGTGTAACAGCCAGGATATACTAAAGGAGGGCAGGCTAGATTCTTTTGCTGATGACATACGTTCTCCAAATAATAGTCACCTGTTTTGGGATCTATTCCTTTCTCACAAGTATTGTCTTAGTCTCTGTTGTTATATTCAAAATGCTGAGCATACAAATAAAGGGAAACTTGGCACAGATAACATAATATACCAAACTGATTTCATTTCCAGGGTGAATTGAATTCAACAAATCTCATTTTCTTAAGAAAACTGTATCTAATAAAGCCTTTGTATGCTAGGGAGGAATGTGCCTTTGCCATAAAAAGCTGCTTGTACTTCATTAATGGTAAGAAAGAAGGGTACAAGGTATTACTTCAATATTCTTGTATCTGTTGAGGTTTGCTTCGTGACCAACTATGTGATCAATATACCCAGAAAATGCCCTACCACACAACAGGGACATATGCTCAACCATGTTCATAGCTGCTTTATACATAATAGCCAGAACATGGAAACAGCCTAAGTGTCCCTCAGTAGAAGAATGGACTAAGAAACTGTGGTACATTTACACTATGGAGTACTATTCAGCTATTAAAAACAAGGATTCCCGAAATTTGTGGACAAATGGATTGATCTAGAAATTATCATGAGTGAGTTCACCCAGAAGCAAAAAGAGACAAATGGTATATACTCACTTATATCAAAACACTAGTCCAAGGGATACGTACCATGAAAAACTTTACTTACCAGGAAAATGGGTCAGAGGAGAGGACATCCTATTGAGACTTTAGGCGAGAGTAGCATGGAAGAAAGGGGAAATAGTAGGACCGACAGGGTCCTGGAAACCTACAAGAAGAACTTTATGACAGGCAGATCTGGGTCCTGAGGTCCTCCTCAAACTAAGGAACCAGCCAAGGAGAATATAGGCAGTAAACTTCGAACCCCTACCAAGACCTAGCCGACGATCAGGATATTCTCCACAGTTGAGTGGAGAGTGAGATCTGACTCTCACACGAACTCTGGTGCCCCTTTTCTGACAATGTCCCCTGGATGGGGAGGCCTGGCGGCACTCAGAGGAAGGATAGCAAGTTACCAATAAGAGACGCGATATCCTAAGAGCATATATAGGGGGAGGAAGTCTCCCTCAATCACAGATATAGGGGAAGGGAGAAGGGGGGAAGTGGGAGGGAGGGAAGAATGGGAGGAAACAGGGGAAGGGCTAACAATCAAGAAGTAATATGAATAAATTAATAAATTGACAAAAAAAGAAAGAAAAAAAGAAAGAAGGGCACAATTTAAAAAGCAAAATAACCATTTTGTTATCTCTCTCAGCAAAATGCAAGTATAGATATGCAAATTTGCTGTTGTCTAGTAGTTGATCACCCTTCTTTCCCTGCCTCCATCTCCCAGGAGCCCTCATTCATCAGCCTTTTTCTAGCCTCTTCTTTCTCTCAACAGAATTAGTTCAAAGCAGACCCTTCTTTCTCACGTAATGCTTACTGCAATGAGTAGTTTCAGGAGATGATTTCTTATAATGATCTTCAGAAATAAGAACTCTCATTTTGCAGATTCTGTAGGAAGTTGTTCTTTCTGGCATATGATGTCATTTGCAGTTTGATTAAAGGTGGAAAATGTCATATTTTGTCCCTGACAGACCAGTCTTTTCCCATCACAGGAAAAGGACTTCTTCATGCATATATATGAAAGCTCAGGATGCTTGTACAGTTGAGTTTTCTTCCTTTTAGTTGTTAAATATTCAATATATTCATTATGCAGCCAGAATATCAGTGGAGACCTTTGCAGGAGCTTATATTATCATTATTAATATTAATCACATGAGGCATAATCATCTTCCTACTTTGAAAACTCAAATGTCAATACACTAAATGGCACTTTTTCTTTTTTTCTTCTAATAGGTAAGGGGGGATAAACTTTAAATGAAAACAGGAAAGTTATTTTTTTTTTCATTTTACAAAAAGTGAAGAGCATATGGAGGCATCCTCCTAGATTCTCCCACTACAGAAAACAATTTAAAAGGTGTGAAAAATTAAACTTTGAAAAGTAAAAGTGTTTTATTTCCAATTTAAAATGGATTAGACATTGAAAAAGCGGTGAGCTGAAGTCTTAGGCTTATTCACAAGCATATGAGAAAGTATGGACTCTAGACATGACTTTTGCTCTTCTGAGAGCATGCCCATGTACTATCTCCCTGAAGAATGGTGAATTTTGGATCTGTAGTGAAGGCAATAAAGTAAATAAAACAAGATGATGTTGCTTAGGTCAATAGTAAGGGAAACTGAGAAGAATTGAATTGAGGGTCACAAGACCTTCAAGTGGGCCTTAGCCATCAGTCTACCAGCCAACAACAACCCCAATTACAGTTTTAATTGACAAGAGACTTGGTGGATGAAGAGGAATCTGAAGAAGAGAGTTCTCTATTCCAAGAAAACAGGAAGCTTTTCCAACTATAGTCTATGGTACTTAGAGATAAAAGGGAGGAAAGTATGAACATGATTGAAAAGGTCACTATTTTCAAGTTGAAGTGGAAATATTGATCATCAGTTAAAAGCCCATATTACTCTTGCAGAATACTAGAGTTGGGCTCCAGGGAATCTGTTGCCTATTTCTGGCCTGCACAGACAACTACACTCATTATTTCAATCGCACACATACACACATACTTAGAATAGGAAAAACCTGTTTAAAAAATGTTTCCTAGTTAGGCCAGAAGCTGGCCATTATTATGAGTAAACAGAGAATGGTGGGAAAAAGAATGACAAGTGATTGACATACACCTCTTGTGACTGCCATCAGTAGGGGTTGAGAGAGTGAGGAGGATTTAAATCCATAGAAACAAAGTATTTTAATGTCAGAGAATGTCATCGTTTAAGAGGAATGTAAGGCCTTTATACAACGATTTGGCCCTAGACGTAAGGATGACTAGAAGTAAGAAAGAAGTAAATGTAATACTCTGATACAGTTTCTATGAGCTAATCTTTCATGGTGTGCAGGAACATGTATTTCTGTGTCACCCACACTCTTTTAATAACTCCTCACCCATGTCCAACCATCTCATTGCTTTACCATGATGGAGTTGGTTAAAATCTTTGATCTGATGCTGATATGTTGGTCCATTACCTGAGGTCAATAGACATTAGTTTAGATATCCCTAGGAAAAGTGAAAAAATTGCCACACTAAGAAATGCCCATATCTGGTATTGCTCTGAGAAGATAGAATCAATGTCATTTTTTCTGCCACCCATACAGCAATAAAATGATGGTATACTGATTACACATTGACCTATAGAAACTGCAAAATACAGTGGCCAACAGATATGGTTCCTTGTCATGAGCCAGAGGTCTCTCTTATTTTCCTAGCCTGTCTTTTATGTGTTCCCATCCCATCCGACTATATTACCATATACATTTGCTTTTGGGCTACAGTACCTTCACTTAGCTCATGCTAGTTCTTCACAAATCCCATTTTATTTCTAGAAACTTTCTCCTGACTCCATAATGTGTCAATCATATTTGAATTATTTTGTGGATATTGCATAAATTCAATTCCAATCATGATCTAATTAAAAAGTATATTATACACAGTGCATCTTTAAACTTTTGGCTAACAAATGTACCCATAGTATCAAGGCATACATCTATCAATACCTGTACTTTCACTATTTATCATATGTTGTTCATAATTTGTAGCTTTTGTATTTCCTTTTAAATATTAGTATTATTGTATGTGTTTTAGGGGATGCGTACGTGTGTCAATGCAGGTGCATGTACACCATGACATACAGGTGTAAATCAGTTTTTCTAACAAAATTAAGACAGGTCCTTCTGCTGTGTTAGGCACTCCAAGCTATCTAGCCTAGACATTTCTGAGTTGTCTTCCTGTCTATGCCTCCTATTTTATTGGAGTTTTATAGGATGCCTGCCTCTGCATCTAGCTTTTAGAATTGAGTTCCAGGAATCACTTGCATATTGTACGTGGCGTAAGACCCACTGAGCCATTACATCTCCCTTTCTATTTCTTTTTGTTTCATTATTTAATTTTTAGATTTTAAACATTCATTAGTGTGTGCATGTGCCCATGCATATGGAGAGTAGATACTCTCCTTCCATCACGTCAGTCCCAGGGGTGGATCTCACTGATCAGGCTGACTCATTAAGTGGTTATGCCTATAGAACCATTTCACTCACCCTTTCCTATTTCACAACTCATAAGCTATAAATATCAGTATTTCCTGTCTCCTAAACCCTGATTCCATCTAGGCTTCTTTGAAGTTTCGATCAATTTTATAACTACATAAATTACATCTATATATTGTGGGCACTATTGTCTCTAATTTGGCTGACTACAATTTTGCTGTCCATGCACCCATTTCTCAATTCAGACCACACTGCATTCACAATTTTAAACTTCTTTTAAATTAAAATAATAATTGCACATGTTTACAAAACTTAGAAAATAGGTATGAAAAGATTGCTCAGGGTTAAGAGCACTTCGTGCTCTTCCAGAAGTCTTGGATATGGTTCCTGACATACAATATGAGTGGCTTATGGTGGCCTGGAAATCCAGACTAAAGGATCAGATATTTTCAGGATCTAGGCCCTTGCACATATGTTCTAGGTATAAACATATTTTAACAATATGTTTTGAAATAATTTGTGAGACAGTCAAAAATAAGAAAATATGTATCCACAAACTGTATCCCCAGTCTCACTTTCCAGAGGGTCAGCTAAACAGATTCTAAATATTTTTCTTCAATATGTATTATACACACACACACACACACACACACACACACACAGAGAGAGAGAGAGAGAGAGAGAGAGAGAGAGAGAGAGAGAGACAGAGACAAAGACAGAGAGACAGAGACAGAGAGAGACAGAGAGAAACAGAGAGACAGAAAGAGAGACAGAGACAGAGAGACAGAGAGACAGAGAGACAGAGAGACAGAGACATAGAGAGACAGAGAGACAGAGACATAGAGAGACAGAGAGACAGAGAGTCTTTACACTCTTTTGTAAACAGGAGTTCATAATTTTTACTAGTTACAACCATTGTACTAGTTAAAATGTTCCTCAGAAGCACTCAGAGACTCATCTGGGCTGTTTTCTGACATCTCTATTTTTTAATTTTATTTTTTAATAATAGGATAACCAGAATAATTTTGACTTGACATGTGGCAGATAAATCTAATTAGCATTTGATGAGTATCTTATAAGCCAGAAAATTATAATATTAGACAGTTAAAGCATTGTGTGCAATATTCTGACATGAAGAACAAAGATCCAAATTACATTCAGTTCTATTAGTTATATTATTATGTTGATCAATCAAATCTAGAAAATAGTATGAAAAATGTCCATACTATTAACATTTCTAGAATCTTGTAGAATATTATGCCATATTTGCCTTTAATATGAATACAAATATTATGTTGTCGTACACAAACTTGAAGTGATTTAAATTTCACATAATTAATGCCATCTTTTATTTAGATGAATGAATGAGTCTACTATGTTCCCAAGATCCAGTCCTAAACACAGAGTCATTATTAAAGTTACTTCTTCCTTGCAGCACAGGGCACTAACTTGGGCCCACCTGACGAGACCTGACTTTGGATGGTATGGCTGATATCTCCTTTTATTCATTAGCTGTATGTTTGATATCTTTTTTATGATGTCACTCTCTATTCAACCTCTACCTTCCCTATGTCTCTGGGGTTGGAAGAGCCAAAGAGGAGTCTGTAATATTTCAGCAGAATCAAACTTCAATCACAAATACATATTACTTTTCTTTTTCTCTTTCTTTCTTTCTTTCTTTCTTTTTTTTTTCTTTCTTTCTTTCTTTCTTTTTTTTGTTGGAGAAGTAAAATGAGAGAATTTTAATGCATTAGCTTGTTTATTTTCTGCCACACCAAAAAAAAAAACCAACAGCCCAGGCCTTAAGGTCACCAATTAATAAATGAGACCTCATGAGGCTGAACAACTTCTGTAAAGCAGAAGACACTGTCAACATAACAAAGTGACAGTCTACAGACTGGAAAGAGATCTTCACCAACCCGACATCTGAAAAAGGGCTAATATCCAAAATCTATAAAGAGGTCAAGAAATTAAATACCACTAAACCAAATAACACAATTAAGAAATGGGACTCAGAATTAAACAGACAATTCTCAACAAAGGAATATCGAATGGCTGAGAAACACTTAAAGAAATGCTCAGCATCCTTAGTCATAAGAGAAATGCAAATTAAAACAACTCTGAGATTCCATCTTACACCTATCAGAATGGCTAAGATAAAAAACTCAAGTGATAGCACATGATGGTAAGGATGTGGAGAAAGAGGAACTCTCCTTCATTGATGGTGGGATTGTACAATCACTTTGGAAACCAATCTGGTGCTTTCTCAGAAAACTGGGAATGTGACTACCTCAAGACCCAGCGATCTCCTCCTTGGAATATATCCAAAAAATGTTCCACCAAACAATAAGAACATATGCTTAACCATGTTCATAGCAGCCTCATTCATAATGGCCAGAACCTGGAAGCAACTTAAATGTCCCTCAGTCAAAAAAATGAGAAAAGAAACTGTGGTAATTTATACTATGGAATACTACTCAACTATTAAAAACAAGGAAATCCTGAAATTTGCAAGCACATGGATGGAACTAGAAATGATCATCCTGAGTGAGTTAACTCAGACTCAGAAAGATTCACATGGTATATACTTGCTTATAATTGGACAGTAGGACAAAAGAGATGCCTCATGAAAGTCTTCACTTATCATGAGATTGGGATAGATGCAGGGATTCACTATTGGGACTCTACCAGAGAGAAATATGAGAGAATGGTGAAATAGCAGGATCCAGAGGATTGGACGTAGAAACCTCTAAGAAGAACATCATGACAGGAAGACCTGGATTCAGGGGTTTCTGCTCAAACTACTGCAGCAACCGAGGACAATACATGTTGTAAGCATTGAATGCCTATTCATATCAAGTCAATGGACAGGACATTATCTTCAGTTGTGTAAGAAGCAGGGACTGACTCTGACATGAACTCTGGTGCCCCATGTTTGACCACTTCCCTTTGGAGGGAATGCCTAGTGGCACTTAGAGAAAGGATAAGCAGGCTACCATGATGAGACTTGATAGGTTATGACCAGAGGGTGTGAGAGGATGACTGCTTCTGTCACACACCTAGGGGAGGGGAATAGGGTGAAAGCACAAGGGAGTGAGGAACAGGAGGATACAAGTGAGGTGATAACAATTGAGATGTAATCTGAATAAATAAATTAAATAACCCCTGGCCAAAAAAACAAAAACAAAAACAAACAAAATAAACAAAGAAAAAACAGGGAAATAAAATCTGCACAGTATAAGTTTATTACTGGAATAGTCCTACAAAATTAAAGAATCTGAAAGGGCTTGTAAGGATTTATGCATTAATAGTAATAAACGATGCAAAACAACCAGTTCTACCTCTTTGTCTAAGGAAAAAGAAGTAGTAAGGTAAATACCTGGACCAGGAATCTGTCCTATACCCTTAGATGAACCTTTAATAAAATAAATATTGCCATAATTAACTTTCTTAAATAATGAATTAACTTTCTAAGAATCATCTTTTTATATTTAATTATGTATCAGACTTTATGTGTGGTTATATGCAGGGGAAAACATTACTCATGTACTCTGAGGTGCACATAGAAGCCAGAAGAGTTGGATCTCTTAGAACTACAATTAGAGAGAGTTTTGAGCTGCCTAAGATGGGTGCTGGGAAACAAACTCCCAGTCTTCTATATGGGCATCATGTCCTCTTATCTATTTAGTCAGGCCTCCATTGTTCTGTTCTTTCTTCTAGAACTTGAAGGCTCTTTTTACGTATTCCATAGAATTCCCAAAGTAATTTTGGATAAATTGTATTTTCACTTGGATAACATTGAGTCTATCTATCTAGGATTAGACAATATCAAAGACCAATTTCTTTATTTTGTTCTTACTGCCTCTCTTTCTTTCATTCTTTCTTCTTTTTCTTCTATTTGTAATAGTTTTTTTAAACAATCATTTTATCTGATAGTTCTCCTTTGATTCATTTTCATAAAAGCCTTTTCTATATTTTTGAAAGTCCTTTGATATTTGAAATTAAAATTTAATTACAATAGTTATCCTTTCTCTTTACTTAATCCAAACATTAGTATGTACTCATTCCTTGTTCTTCCATACTATGATGTGGAATATTTTAGTATGGTGTTTATTTCAATTAAAGTTCTTTGTAATAATATACTTTATAATGACAAGAAATACAAACTGCCTTATAGGTTTTAATAATCCTTTGCCTACCTTTTATCACCTTCTTTTTAAACTTTTAGTTATGGCAGCTTTAAAATGTGGCAGGATAGATTGCAGCAGCAGCATTCATCTAGACCTAACACTACTACACACTAAAGAATGATACATTCTTATTAGTCAAACTGCCTTTCAAGCAATTAAAGAAAGTGGAAAAAAAGATGATGATGAGGATTTTACAACTCAATTGCAAATTTGTTCTCACTTACTGCAAGCAAACTCTTGGAGAATGACATGAGTAAATTTTATATGTGCTGCTGTACATTTTCACTTCTTCCTTTCAGAATCTTGCCCCCACCACTGGCTTTGGAGATGTTGAGGAGGTGAGAATGAAACATGAAATTTATTGGGTGTGTAGACAGGGAGAGAAGATTTGGAGGAACTTTGATGAAGGGGAAAACTATGGTTATAATCTTTTCTTATTTTGCATATATTGCATGTTCATTTAAATTCTCACCCTGGAAAATAGATTAGTGGATAAAAGAGTTCCATCCCCTGTACCTAGTTGTGGCAGAAAAAAAATCAAGTACTACAAATTGTTTCTCTAGCCTTCACAAATAAATCATAGCACATGAGTCACTCCCATACATAAATATTATTTTTTTTATAATTAGACGTAATTAAAGACTGCAGAAACTCAAGAGTTCTGAAGTGATATGTGCTGAGTTTCAGTTCTTTCATCTAGTCATTAAGATGAATATTTTCTTTACTGATTTGGAAACAGGATACCATGTATTTCAGGACTACTTGAAGTATCTATATCTATATCTATTTATCTATCTATCTAATATATTTCTATAGATATGTCTATATATTTCTATCTATCTATCTATCTATCTATCTATATGGGATATAATATATATAATATATAATATATATAATATATATAATATATATATAATATATATATTAAATTCCTGATCATCTGCTTCTACATACTCCCACACAGACCTTATATGATAGCAGGTTTATACTATCATACAAAAACACACACGCATGCACACACACATACACACACACTCACACACACTCACACACATACACACACACACACACACTTATATTTGGCACTGAGGATGGAATCCTTAGAGCGTACAGAATTGGAAACATGCTTCAAAGTAGGTTGGTAAGAACAAGCTGGTAGCAATGGAGAAGAGACCCAGAGAACCAGAGACCCAAAAAGAGGGGTATACCCAAGATGAACAATCCTAGAAAGACATATATAGCTTTGTGGGAAGTTCAGTTCACAAAGAAAGCTTTCATTTAGATATTTGTTCAAAAAAATAAGTTTGCAGGATAAAACAAAAATTGAATATAACTTCTTTAACTGATTCATTATGTATTAAATAACCTACTTGTTATAATATGGATGTTCTATTTTTAAGGAAATATTTTTTTTTGTTTTTGTTTTTGTTTTGTTTGTTTTTTTGAGCCAGGGTTTCTCTGTGTATCTCTGGCTGTCCTGGACTCGCTTTGTAGACCAGGCTGGCCTCAAACTCACAGTGATCCACCTGCCTCTGCCTCCTGAGTGCTGGGATTAAAGGCATGTGTCACCAAGCCCGGCTAAGGAAAGATTTTAAAGGGAGTTATTTCCCCCAATTTAATTTACACACAACACATACACATGTGTGTGCATGTTTATTTTATGATAATGCTGACCTGTGATCCCATCATATGAGAGTTGCAAGCAGAAGGATAAGGAATTTACAGCCATCTTAGAGTGCTTAGCACAGGTTGTGAGTCTGAAAAAAACTGAAAAGGCAATTAATTATTCACCTTATTCCCTGCATTCTGTGCCATTTCTCTTTTGGGATTAAAAAAAATTGAAGCACACTGTATGAGAAAACTTTCTTTCATTTTAATGTTTATGAGTGTTCACAACCCAGACTATAAAGTACTTTCTTGATTTTCTAAAATAGATTTTCCTCTTTCTCTCTAGTGAAATACGGACTTACATCGTAAACTTCTTAAATGACACTGAACAGTGATTTGAGACTTGCTAAACCATGTCCATACTTCTGACACCATGTTCAATATCAATTTTTATGGAAATTATCTAAAAAAGTCCTAAAATGGTGATTAACAAAATACACTATGCATATACAATATTAACTCTTTATACAGGTAAAATTTAAATGCAAATCACTATTTGATTCAATTCTTGTAATATACCAAACATTTATTGACATCATGGTATTTAAATTTAAAAGACAATGTAGCTCAGTTAGCAGTTTGCTTCCTTAGCTTGTACAAGGCCCAATATTCATCCCCTTAAAATTAGAAGTGGGAATGGCCAACACTTGGGATGTAAAGTTAAAGCTAGAAGGATCAGAAGTTCATGGTTATCCTCTATTACATAGCATGTTTGAGGCCAGCAAGAGATTTATAAGATCCTGGCTCAAAACCAATCAAACCAACAATAGATATGAATTCAAGTAATTCACAATGTACATTATCAATGCAGGCACAAGCCTCAGACTCTGACATAGTGAAACAAAATGCAAAACACAAACTGGCTTTCTGGATCAGGATGCAATTTTGTTGCAACTCTTTAATTTCCAAATATCATCTTATTTTAAACACTGATTTAATTTCTATATACAAAATGCATGCCAAAAGAGCAGAAGACAAAAATTATGAAATCTAATCGATTTTTATATCACATACTTTGCCAGTGTATTTTCCACCCTTAGGCAAATTGTTTAGCAATAAGTGATGCTAAGACACAATGGCTCAAAAAGGAAACAACTGACTATTTTTTATACATATTTAAAAATACATTTAAGTGTTCAGATTATTGAAGAAATCTATAATTCAAAAGACAATTACCTGTCAAATGATAGCTGCACATAACTGCAGAATATAGTCTAATTTGGCAAATTTAAATCCTAGAATTTTCATTTCTGACACTGTAAGAGAGGAATTGGAAATGATTTTGTTAGATGTGGCAATCATGTAGCAGTTGTGCATATATGCTTTGAAGTTGGAGATACGTTGATTTGTATCCTCTATCTAGAAATCATTGGTCAAGTTTCCAGCCCCTTCTTAAGCTTCATTGCTGTTACTTATTCAATAGAGGAAAAATGACAAAGTGATCCGTTACTCTATGTACAGTGTCCCTTCTTCTTGCTTTTCTTTTTTTTTTCTTTTTATAGTGTCCCTTCTTCTTCATCTCCTCTCCTCCTCCTCTTCCATTTTATTCCTCATATTCTTTCGCCTACTTTATTCTCTCCCCCACTCATGTCTTTATCCTCCTACTCTATACTTTTCTTGCTTTTTAGGTCTTTCAAAAATATAGCAATGAAAAATCTTGTAGGAGAAACCAATACAAGCTTGTTTTATTTAATGAGTTGAATGAATCTGGACATCTGGACAAGAGACTGAGGACAATCTAGGGCACAGGGTATGAGAAGATAAAACCCAGAACCTTATGTGAACAGTTATGTTTTGTACTCAGGTTGAGGACAGACCTTCTGTTCAGAAGCCAGATGCTAACAAACTTCTCATGCCGAGCTGAACATTGCCGTAATTGTGCCAAGACTCTGAAGATAGTTTGGAAAGCATTAGTGTATTGGTGTGAGTAAAGCAATAGCATGTAAAAACAAAAACAAAAGCAAAATACCAGTAACTCCAGACTTAATGTGTGAGGCATATGTATGTATTTTATGTATATGAATATGTATGTTGGCTCTGTTTCTTAACAATTAAACTTTATTATACAACCCAACTAGCTTACACAAGAAGGAAAAAAGGTTAAAGGGACAAAAAAGTGAACCTTCCACTATCCCTTCCACGGGTTGAGTCCTTAGGTGTCTCTCTGGCCTGCGTGATAGTCCAGCCTGTTAGCTCTCTCCCCAGACTCCAGTCCCGGCTTGAATCTGTTGTTCTCTCCACCCCACCTGCCTGAGTCATGTGGGAAGGGCAGTCTCCTTCTCCCATTGAGGGTCCATTAGGAAAACAATAGCCCAGGTGGGGTTCCCAGGTCTGCTTCCTGAATTCCAGGCCCAGGATGGCTCCACTCAGTCTGTCACAAGGTATTCATGGGGAGCCCCAAGGCTAAAGCCCGCCAAGACTGCTTCCACCTGTGACAAAGCTTAATCTTTCCCACATATATACATGGAAATGCTAATGTGCATGTGTGCATGTATGCATGTATATAAAGTGTTGACACCATATGCCATCCTACCTCACTCTTCAAAACACTTTTTTGACAGAGGGTCCTGTTTGACTTGGAGCTAACCTACTTGCCTATCTTGGATGATTAATGAACCTGAGGGATCTTACCTCCACATTAGCAGTGCTGGAGTTGCAGGTGAGTGCCACTCACCACTATTTGTTCTATTTTACATGAATTCCAGGGATCTGAACAAATAGTAATTTTTGCAAGGCATGTACTTTCCTGACTATGATACCATTCTAGCTTTGTTGTTGATTATTTTAGGAAATATTTTAGAGAAGAGCTATGCTGAGGAATAAAAAAGACATTTTGGGTGAGTGATGCTAGAAAGTGAAGTTTGGGTGCTAAGTTTCAGGGATCAAAATTAAGTAGAATGTAACCTTATGAAGGCATAATGTGCCTTATTAAACATTTTATTCATTATGATCCTAGAGAAATTTTTCTCCATGCATGACTACTAAACATTGATTTTGTTCATTAAAAGAAACAGGATGCAGATATAAGTGAGTATATACCATTTGAGTCTTTATGCTTGTGGGTTAACTCACTCACTAGGATCATTTCTAGCTCAATCCATTTATCCACAAATTTCGGGAATTCCTTCTTTTTAAGAGCAGAGTAGTATTCCACAGTGTATATGTACCACAGTTTCTTTATCCATTCTTCTACTGAGGGACACATAGGCTGTTTCCATGATCTGGCTATTATGAATAAGGCTGCTATGAACATGGTTGAGCAAATTTTCTTGTATTCTGGAGCATCTTCTGGGTATATTCCAAGGAGTGGAATAGCTGGGTCTTGAGGAATCCCTATTCCCAGTTTTCTGAGATAGCACCAGATAGATTTCCAAAGCGGCTATACTAGTTTGGATTCCCACCAGCAAGGAAGGAGTGTTCCTCTCTCCCCACATCCTAGTCATGTCCCCTGGAGGGGGAGACTTGGTGGCACTCAGAGGAAGGACAACAGGTTACCAAGAAGAGACTTGATACCATATGAGCATATACAGGGGGAGGTAATCCCCCTCAGGAGCAGTCATAGGGGAGGGGAATAAGGGGAATATAGGAGGGAGGGAAGAATGGGAGGATACAAGGGATGGGATAACCATTGAGATATATCAAGAATAAATTAATAATAAAAAAATAAAAATAAATTTAAAAAAGAAACAGGAAAGAATACCTTATTTACCAAAATAAGTATTACAATTTTTACATCCAGAAAATTCATCTTGGAAAGTAACCAATGCAGCTAAATACCACAAAATATCCTGTACCTATTTAAACAAAATTTACTCCCCCAGATAAAAATGATGAAAGAAATTTGAAAAGTCTAAACATTTAAAATAACAGCAAACAAATACAATTGAGAACATTGTCACAATAGCAAATATGTGAATCACTTCAATACAGTCTTCCTGGAGTAGAAGACAGGAGGATTGAAAAATCTCCTAAAAGTACATAAACATAGACAGCTCAGAAGGATTATGTACCCCAGCACACATTTCTATATCTATAACATTGTTCTGCTTTCTTTGTAAGAATGTTTTGTTTGTGTGAATGTCTGTGTGCAATGAGTGTGCAGAGACTGGGGAGACCAGAAGAAAGTTCTGAATTTATACCCAGATGTGTGACTTGGTATGTGGTGCTTGGAATCAAACTACTCCTGTCGAAGAGTAGTCAGTCTTAGTGCTGAATCATCTCTCCAGCTCTTTCTCTTGCATTGTGTAGTACATGTATTTTGTGTGTATGTGTCTGTCTGTCTGTCTGTCTGAATTTTTTAAAGAAAGGAAAACTAGAAAGGGAAAGGAAAAGACTAGAAAAGGAATGAAAATAATAGTTGTGTTTCTAAACTAAGGGTGTCAAAGATCCCAAAATATGTCATTTCTAACCTGTAAGAAGTAATAGCAAATTTCATATGTTGAATTGATTTCAAGAATATTTAAATACACTTGTAATCTAATGGCATTACAGTTTGTGAAATCAGAGAAAACTCAATGAGTTCTTACTCCATGTGTTACTTAAATGCTGTATTATCTTGAGTAACTCTCAAAATGCAAGGAAAGTGAATTCCCCTTCCATGATATGATAATACTTTTTACATGGATTCAGAAAACTAAATGAGTTTCAGCATTTAAAATATTTAACAATATCTTGTGTGTCTATTATGAGTGCCAATGTAGATAATTCTTATTACAAAATGTATCATGTTACTTTGGACTCAGATATTAGGCAGAATGTCATATATATATATATATATATATATATATATATATATATATATATATA
>OU015747.1:72627565-72665290 GCA_907169655.1 Acomys percivali
ATATATATATATATATATATATATATATATATATATATATATATATAAAATCATTCATATTACATCTCAATTGCTATCCCATCCTGTGCATCATCCCATTCCTCCTTCCCTTCCGCTTTCACCCCATTCCCCTTCCCTATGACTATGACTAATGGGGACCTCCTCCCCTTGAATATGATGCTAGGGTATGAGGTTTTGGCATAATGTCTTATAATAAGCAATTTAGAGAAAAACTGAAGTTCAGAAAAGCCGAGAAGTTGTAGAGCTAAAGCTAGAATGTAGTGCCTAGTGTTTATATATTTCTTTCAGAGAAACTCACACTGTGACTGACTTGCCTTAAGTTAGTCATTACCTAGAATGTGTGGCAGGAGTGAAGAATAAATACTCTGGTCTCATCTCAATGGCTTCAATAAGTACTCTGAAAAAATAAACTAACAAGATGAAGGCTTTATTTAACTTCACAATACTATGTCACTCCCCATCAATGTAGGGAAACTAAGGCAGTAGGAACCTGAGACAGTTAGTCACATCCATAACCAAGAGCAGAAAGACATGAACGCTTGCTCACTCAGTACTCAGCTAGCTTTCTCTACTCTTATACAGTCTAGGACACAACATTACGGAGTGATGACTACTGGTTTCAGGCTGGTATTTTCCATATTAGTTAACATGATCCCAATAGTTTTACACAAACATACTTACACAGCTTCATATAGACAATACTCCACTGAGACTCACTTTCCAGGTGATGTTAGGCTGTATCAAATTGACAATTCAAACAATTACGGAAGACTAAGGATTTTCATGAACATTGCCGATTCCCCCTGATTCATAGTTGCATCTTATTTTGCGAATAACTTGACATTTCCTAGCACATGTAACCTGCTTGTAAATGTCAAATAAACTTTCAACATAAAATTTCAAAATAAAATTTCTTTAGTCCTTAAGAGAGGAGATGTTGATATATCTCATTGGATGTATTTATTTGCTTCCAGTTTTCATTTGTTGAAACATTTTTAAATGATATATTCTGACTATGTGTTCTACTCCCCAATTTCCCCAAAGGCCTCCCCTTGTAAGTACAAACATAATTTGATATGTGAAGTGAAAATTTCTTTGAAGACTCAGTTGTGTCTTGTGGTGTTTTGCTGAAAGTGATTGTGTGAGAGGGCATGTGATGTTTTGCTGGGAGCACAGATGTAAGAGTGTGCATGATGGTAGGAAGGGGTTTAAAAAGAACAAGGGACAATGTGACAAGGGATTTTGCTCTTTTTACACTGTTCAACACTTCGCTGGTCTTTGCTAGACTTTGCTGTTTTTTGCTGGTCTTCTCTGGTCTTTGTTTCTCAGAGAGTAACAGGCCAGAGAACTTTTTCTGGTACTCAGAATTATTCTTGATACTTCTACAGACTCACATGCTGATATGGTGGAGTCTTGCACAGTCTGAAGGATGGTACCAACTCTATGGATTTATGTGCTATTTGGTGTTGGCAATTGGACAGGATTTCCAGTATTCTGACAATGCAGAGTGGAACTGGATTAAGGGACTATGTCTCAAGAGCTCTACAATATCTTTTTCCTATTAATAATCTTTCTCCCTTTTCTCTGGTTGGTGAGGTAAAAGTGAGGTTGAAGAATTTAAGAACCCTCAATAAAGTAGGTATTGAAAAATGTAACCCTATAATAATGCAGACACATAATTTAGAAATAAGTTTGTATTGCATTTGATAATAGTTCAATTCTAAAATTAGATATAAATGTGTGTGTGCATGTATGACTGTGTGTGTGTGTGAGTGTATGTGTATGTGCATATATAACTGTTTGTGTATTTGTGAGTTTGAGTGCATGTGTTTGTGTGTGTGTGTGTGTGTGTGTGTGTCTACATGAGTACACAAAATGCCTTTTTTTGTATGTGTGCTCCCTATGTAATCTTGTTCCTGGAAATGTAAACTGAAGTGATACAGACAATAGATGAGAACAACTCCCATCCATCACTCGGAAAAGTGTTTTCAGACACTCTATTTGTAAATTTCACTGACAGTGAATGTTGCTCTCCCTTCTTAGTATTATGATCAATGTTTCCATTGAATTAATGCTTTTCTTTTCTGTGTTATGTTTTATTTTTTATTATTTTTATTTTTTAATTAATTTATTCTTGTTACATCTCAATGGTTATCCCATGCCTTATATCCTCCCATTCTCCCCTCCCTCTTATTTTCCCCTTATTCCCCTCCCCTATGATTGTTCCTGAGGGGGATTACCTCCCCCTGTATATGCTCATATGGTATCAAGTCTCTTCTTGGTAACCTGCTATCCTTTCTCTGAGTGCCACCAAGTCTCCCCCTCCAGGGGACATGATCAAATGTGAGGCACCAGAGTACGTGAGACAGTCATATCCCACTCTCCACTCAAGTGTGGAGACTGTCCTGTCCATTGGCTAAATCTGGGTAGGGGTTTAAAGTTTACTGTCTGTATTGTCCTTGACTGGTGCCTTAGTTTGAGCGGGTCCCTTTGGCCCAAATCTGCTTATCATTATGTTCTACTTGTAGGTTTCTAGGACCCTCTGGATCCATCTACTTTGCTATTCTCCCATGCTTCTCTCATCTAGAGTCCCAATAGGATGTCCTCCCCTCTGTCCCAGTTTCCTGTTAAGTAAAGGCTTTCATGGGACATACCTCTGGGCTAGTACACAGATTTAAGTGAGTATATACCATTTGGGTCTTTCTGCTTCTGGGTTAACGCACTCATTATGATCATTTCTAGCTCAATCCACTTATCCACATTTTTTGGGAATTCCTTGTTTTTAATAGCTGAGTAGTATTCCATAGTGTATATGTACCACAGTTTTCTTATCCATTCTTCTACTGAGGGACACTTAGGCTGTTTCCATGATCTGGCTATTATGAATAAGGCTGCTATGAACATGATTGAGCAAATTTTCTTGTTGTGTGCTGGTGCATCTTCTGGGTATATTCCAAGGAGTGGAATAGCTGGGTCTTGAGGAAGCCCTATTCCCAGTTTTCTGAGATAGCACAAGATAGATTTCCAAAGCGGCTGTACTATTTTGCATTCCCACCTGCAATGACGGAGTGTTCCTCTCTCCCCACATCCTCGCCAGCATGTGGTGTCACTTGAATTTTTGATCTTAGACATTCTGATGGGTGTAAGATGGATCTCAGTGTTGTTTTGATATGCATTTCCCTGATGACTAAGGAGGTTGAGCATTTCTTTAAGTGTTTCTCAGCCATTTGATATTCCTCTGTTGAGAATTCTCTGTTTAGTTCCAAGCCCCATTTCTCAATTGGGTTATTTGGTTTGGTGGTTTTTAATGTCTTGAGTTCTTTATATATTTTGGATATTAGATCTTTCTCAGATGTAGGGTTGGTTAAGATCTTTTCCCAGTCTGTAGTCTGTCGCTTTGTTCTCTTGACAGTGTCTCCAGCCTTACAGAAGCTTCTCAGCCTCATGAGGTCCCATTTATTAATTATTGACCTTAAGGCCTAGGCTGTTGGTGTTCTGTTCAGGAAGTTGTCCCCTGTGCCAATGTGTTCCAGGCTCTTCCACACTTTTTCTTCTTACCGATTTAGTGTCTCTGGTTTTATTTTGAGGTCTTTAATCCACTTGGACCTGAGTTGTATGTCTCTTCAATATTCCCGGAGCATTCACCCTGAGGGTCATAACTACAATAGGAGTTTTTTCAACATAGCAAGAACAAATCATGATAATCAAAATTCTTATTGTGCTCTATTGGAAAGACAAGTGTTTGTGTTGGAATGGCCAATTAAGAGCAAAAAGGACAAAGTAGGGTGGTGGGAGTGCTAAGGAGGATGTAACCAATAATTTGGTTATTAAGAAAATGTTTTGACGTCTCCCAAGACCCGAATTACAACAACGGGGAGTACAGAAAACATGAGGTCCTTGTAAGTGAGCACCATACACAAAGAATTCTTCATAGGTTAGACAGACCTTAACTTCCTCTTAGCATCAATTTTGCCCTTTGTTTGTATAGTGACTTTCTGAATAATCACACAGTGCTCCTTAATCTAGTCTGAAAAGTTATCATGAATCACAGTTAAGATTTTCCTCATTTTTTCTAATTACTTTGCACATCAATTCATTGTAATCTCATCTAAATTAATTTTCTTTCTTATTTTAGTGAGACATACATATGAATTCTTATATCTGCATCTTATAGCTATAGGCTGTAAACGTTAGATTCTCCTTACTCACAATTGTTATGATGTAGGCTTATTAGATTTATCTGAGATTGTACTTGGCAGATAAGGTCAACAGTATCTACTAGTAACAGTTGTCCTTCAGTGTTAAAACCCATGGCTTCAAATAAAACCTAGCATAGCTCTTCTCAGATTTCAAACAACGAACTCTTTAACATTTACAGTAACTAATATTTCTGCGTGTGAGCCTTGAGACCCACTCATCCATTCAACTTCAGGTCTTCCCAAGCTTTATTATCTCTGATGCTGGTCATTTTCTCGAGTACTTCAGATTTCATAATTTTATTGCTGATGTGACTATTGATTTCCTGTTGTGGCTGTAGCTGTAGCTGTTTCCTCTTCTATTTAAGAGCTCAATCCACTCTACTCATGGTAAAGATCAGCAGCAACAACTATTCATTTCCAAGAGACATATTATTGAGCCTAATGTTGTAATACCTCAAGCTGGTTAGTAGATTTCTTGCTGGTCATTTAAAAATGTGTCTTTACCATGAGGATAGGGATGTAAGCATAGAGCTGAGGGCATGTCATATTCCTAGGTAGGTGATTATTAGTGATAAAAGAGGGTACACAGAGACAATGTGCCAGTTGAGACAGATGGGCCAATGTTTCTACCACTGGAAACATCGAAAGGATTGTCAAGAACATGAGAAGCAGAAGAGTTATAAGTTATTTCTTCCCTGCACCTCAAGAAAGAAAAACATCTTGCAGACAATGTAATAAAAATCACTGATCTAAAGACTCAAGAAGTAACTAAATTTATATTGCTTTTTTCATCATAGTTATTATTTGTCACCTTGACATTCTAAGTAAACAAATGGCTAGAATAAAGCAGAAACATATACTAAATATTAATTTGTATACTGTAAATTTATCCACAATGAGATAAATGTTATGCAATTTTCAAAAATGTTTAAAATACAATTATCAATCCAAAGCAGAAAATTGGGAATTTGATATATGAAGCTTATGTTTGCTTATTATGTTATGCATTAGCAGGTGCTTGTGTAATTAAAGGAGTTTAAAGTATGTCTAACTACTAAGTATTTACTTCTACTATAGTTATAAATCTCTCAAGCAAGTATTTCTAGTTGAAAACGCCTTAAGTATAAGAAAGAGTAATGAAAAAAAATCTGAGAGCCAATGGGACAACTCAGTGGGTAAAGGCACTTGCTGCCATATCTGAGTGAGAGAACTGATTCCTTAAAGTTATCCTGTGACCTTCCCTCATAAGAGGTGCCACAGACTTGTTTGTGTGTACATGCACATACACACCTTACCATTTCAAAAAATACATAAACAAATTAGGATGCAATTTGATATTTCAAATTTCATGTGAGTGATATAGCTATGGTTAGTATAAGTAGACTGATAAATATTGTTGTTACTAGTAATCAAAATATATTAAATAATAATGCATATCCTCAAAATATCCTTTTTCCATAGACATCAGTTTCATAACAAGTGAGCTAACTTAATGATTTGTTATAGAAGACAATGAACTTCTGGACATGAATATAAATGTATATTGTATGTTAGAACATTAATGCTAACAGGCTGAACATATAGATTATCTGGTAGACTATTTGCATACCTTGTATGAGAATCTGTGTTCAATCCCCACTACCAGAATTGCAATACCTGTTTCTGCCAAATTTTTGGAATTATTTTTACAAACTTAAAGCTAATTCCAAGAAGTAAATGCTTCTGACATTAGTTTTAGCTACTTAAAGTTTTGGAAATTTGAATAAATCTCTGTGAGCTGGGCTGTATTATGTGCAATTCAAGAAATATTATGCAATTGGCTAAAATATTTTTCTAGCACTGAATTCTTAAACAGAACAGTTGCATGGTCCCTTGCTTAAGTCTGTTTTGTATTTGTTGCTTTTTCATAGATCTTATGAAAATAAACTTGAAAGAACAATGTAAAGGGATACATTTTGATTTTTATCTTATTTTAATTCCATTTCAAAGGCTTGTCTTTATGGTGATCTTGCTGTTTTTCAGGGCTGATGTTGAAGTAAAATATCCAGGTAATGGAAGAATTCCTCAGGGACTCTTAATAGCATGGCTAAAAACAAGCACAAAGCAAGGGGCCAAAGAATAAGAGGCATCAGAGTTTCTCCACTGATCTACTTCCTCCAGCCAAGCTCTACTGACTAAAGTTCCAGGAAATCAAAGAATAATATCACCATGCATTCAATACATGTGTTGTTGGTAAATTTCATATTCAAATGATGTTATTAATTTTTCTGGAATATTCATATAATATAAATATAAAATAACAAAATATATAGAATTATAATTTTAGATTTCTAAGGATGATTACTGATATAAGAGCAGTTCATCTCCTCAGAGATTGTAAAGAATATCAATATTAATATTTAATCAATAATAAACTTAAAAAGAGAGAAAGACAGAAACTCTTTGCTCTTAGCTGGGATTTTGACTGCTAGACCATTTTACATTAAATATAACATTAAGAATATACAATATGAACTCATATAGGTATATACATTATACATAGATATATATGATATAGAAATGGAAACATGTATGTGTGGTATCTCCATTTGTTTTAGAATAATTTTCACTTAAAAAAGAATATTGTTATTTTCTTCTTTGTAAAACTTAGTCAATTTTAGACTATTTCCACTTCTATGACAAAAACAAAATTATCACCCTCACTATAGGATGGCATTTTGGCATGTCTTCTTCTTTTGAGATTAGAATAGTGGTGCCAATTTCTAAAATTAGATTTTATTAGCCAGGCATGGTGGCACACACCTTTAATTGAAGCACTTGGGAAGCAGAGGCAGGCATATCACTGTGAGTTCAAGGGCAGCCCGTTTCTACAAAGTGAGTCCAGAACAGCCAAGGCTACACTGAGAAACCCTGTCTGGAAAAATATTATATTTTATTTACACTTTGATAATTTCATAAAATGTATTTTTATAATATTCACCCCATACTCCTCTAAGTAATTTACCCGGTACTACCTTCTACCTCCCATCTTCTCCAAGCCTACAAATTTCCTGTTCTTTATATTTCTATTTAAAGCATCTTACCAAGGTAGATTTCTGCTGATGACCACAGAGTGTGGGTCCATCCACTGGAGAATAGTTGATGTACCAGAGGCCAACTCTCAATGAACAGCACTCTCCACCCCTCTGAATCCACAGATTGTCAATGACTCCTCAGCTAGAAATGGGTGCTTATAAGGGGCTGCCCAATCCATTCTGTAATATTGATTGCCTTGATATCATGCAAATCTTGGGTAGGGAACAATAGTGGTTGATTACATCAGAGCAAAGATCAATTATGACCAAAACGTTTCCATCCTTAAGAAACAAATCAAGAGACAAAATTGTGTGAAGGACAATGTGAATATGCACAGTTAGAGAACAATTTTTGGAGAATAGACTGCATGACTGATGACATTCCTGGTCATTTGGTGCCTTATGAATGCTTGGGTGAGAGAAATGGAAGTGTCAGAGCACTCTGACAGGCTGTTAGATGGAGTTTCCAACAAGCTTTCAAGAGTTTACATTAGATTGAAAGGCAACATTTGTAAACTAAAGTACAAGGAATAGAACAGTGTTTTCTGAGAATCCTTTTTAAGGTTCCTTTATTTGCCACAGGACATGGAATTCTTATGCAGAGGATAGATAGAAGGTTTACATTCTAAAGTAAAGTAGACATGTGGGCTCAGAGACTCAGAACATTTAAAATATATCAGTGGAAAGGCAGAGTTTTGTAGGCATTACTCTTCCATTTCTAGCTCTGTATATAAAGCAATCAGATACACAAAACTTAAGTAGATCCAATGGTTAAAAATGCATATGTAAAACCTATATAAATGCCTGTTAAGTAATTTCCTTCAACTAATGACAAATGAATAATAATTACTTCACATTTATCATAGTAACATTAACATTTATTAAATATCATTGGTCAAAAATACAAAATTTTTCTTCCACACTTAGTTCTTTCCCATCCTTCTTAACTCCCTCTCTCCCCCTTCTTCTTTCTCCTTTTTCTTTCTCTTCTTTTATTATTTCTCATGTATGTGAACAAAAGTATATCATGGTGGGCACATGAAGGCCAGAGGACAAGTTTACAGGGGTCAATTCTAGCTTTCACCTTGTTTCTATTATTATACTGCAGATTCCAATATACTCAAGGCTATGTGACCTATGAACTTCCAGGTGATTCCCCTGTGTCTCCCTCCTGTCTCATCATAGGAGTGCTGGTAGTACAGATGCATGCCACCATATCAGGCCATTCATATGGATTCTGTGGACTAAATTTTAGTGATTAGGCTTACACCTGTGGGTCATTCCCATAATAAGCCCTCATTCTGTCTAGCCACTCATATTTCTTAATGCATAAATAATGCATACTGTGCTATCTACTGCTTTATTTAGTTTAATTTAACAATATATGACTACAGATATGGATTCAATTTTTTCCTATAAAATTTTCCATGAAGACACCCACAGACTACAAAGAGAAGACACTTTGAGAAAAAACATAAATGCACTTCCATAGCTAAGCTTTTGACAGGAAAGCATTATCAATTGACCATTTAATCACATCCATGTACTTTGTTGAATGAACGTCCATTTTATGGAAAAGCCCTCTCTCCTGGTTGATATTATATCGATCAATCATGCTTCCCTCAAAACTCCTGCTCAATTTGCTGCTTTGATGACAAAATTAGCAACACTTATTATTTAAAATTATGGACAAATAGGGCTGAAAATTGAATATTCAATAATATATTTGATTTGATTTTCAAGCATAATGATCTCAGATCTACCACCAGAAAGTGTGTAAAAAACCAAAAATATTTCCATGTGCTTGAAATCTCAGTACTGGTGAGAAATTGAATGGAAGATCCTTATAGCTCTCTGGAAAGGCAGCCTAACTTAATCGGCCATTTGTAGCTCAGAGGTAGTCCTAGTGTCAAATAGCATAATTGTCAGGTTCCTGAGGAAGATTACCAAAGAAATAAGGTTTATCTCTTGCCTCTGTATGTATACACACATATATAAAATAAAATACAATCATACACACACACTTATACATGTGCACACTTGCACATACATACATACACACACACAGAGACAAAAAGAGAGAGAGAAAGAGAGAGAGAGATGATTTTCCACATTTATAACATGTTTATTATTCCTCAGTTTTCTAGACATTAATATTTCTGAAACATAGAGTTGATGTTTTTTGAAGATAATAATTTTTCACACACGTTAGTGAGTTAACATAATAAAGCTGTTATATTCACATACTCAATTAGAATAGATTAATTTTAGTTTGTGTTAAACATTAACTTAATAAATAAAATTCACATGTAGAAAGTGCATCAATCAAAAAGAAGTAAAGACTGTGGGCTCTGTGTAAGTGTATTATAATGCTAAAACTCAATTCCTAAGTCTGGGTAAAATGAATGTCCATTAGAAGCATTTACTTTAAGATATAAATGGAAATTAAATGATTTAACATTGTATAGCTGCACAGATCTCATCATCAATATTGTATTAATCATGTAGACAACAGCCTAAATGAGTACTTGTTATAAATGTGAATTTTAAAGTTTGAATGTCCAAAATATATGAACAATTCATAAGAATTTAGAAAAATAATGTAATCAAAAGCTGTTGATAATTTTATAGAATCAATTTTGAGGGATAAGCCAAATAATTGAGATATATTTGAAAAGATATTTAGCTTTGGAAGTAATCAGGTAACTATCTAAGAAAATTGTTTCTTCAGTGATTTATACATATGTCTATTTAAATGAGAAAGTATAGCAGTGCACATTTTTGAAGAAACACAAATTTAGAAAACCACATTCTAAAGCAGTTTAGCAACACAGAATAAAATTGAATCTCTCCATCTTCTTTGAAGGTTGAGGTTTTGTTTTTGTTTTTGTTTTTGTTTGTTTGTTTTTGTTGTTGTTGTTGTGTGTCTTGACTTTGCTGACTGAGCCATGTCTCCAACCCATAACTATTCCTTTACACATAAACCACAAAGATGTTATCACTCAGAGTCATATGATTCTATGTGGCTCACATAAATGAATGCACATGGGGGTTGAACACAACATGAAGAAAAGAGAACAAGAGGCTAAACATTAGGAGCTGTGGAAGGACTAAATGCATGTAATAGATGTAAGTACAACAAAGGTTATACAGCTAATTTTCTAGTACTAATAGTCAAGAATGTATGGGTTTGTTAGTGAACAAGTGCATAAAATATATTCAGTAGTATGATTTTAAAGGTTAATGTGAAGCCACATAGCTTCAGTTTCAAAGGACTACTCTAAGTGTATGGAAATTTACTGAGTTATATAAAATTTAGGTCTACTTAATGTTTGGCATATGACTTTTTTGTTTAATTAATTTAAAAAATAATAAAGTATGCAAAATTAAAAATACACAGTATTTCCATTACTTAACTGCCAAAGAGAAAGTCTGATATATTTTAAAATCTCAATCAGGAAGGAATGAATATGTACAGTATAGTATTAAATATTTAGTACCATGCCACATTAACGAAAAAGAATTGATTTTTAATATGAAAATTGTCAAACACATTTATCTCAGGAAAAAGTAAATTAATTAACAAATAAATATATTTTTATTTTTAAAAAGAAAATATTTAAGCAATATGTTAATATTATTTAGTCTGTAGACTATGAGCAAAATATTTGGACAAAAGTGTAAGAATATTATACACTTTTTATAATAGAAACTTCGAAGAAATAGAAAGGTAAATAGGTGCCCCTAAATTGTATTCTATTGCAAGAATTAATTTAAATAATTTAAAAAAGAGACTAAGCCTGTGTCTCTCAAAATCCTACCTATCAGGCCAAATAATCCATGCTGATAGATTCTTTGGTACCCTGACTAGAAAATGTGCAAACTTATAATTAGATGTTGGCATAGAAATATTGTTAGCACACCTGGTACCACCCTGAGGACCCCAGTTCAACTTAATATGATTTTTCTTTACGTAGCTTCCCAGATTTTTTCATACATTTCTGACTCTTTGGCCATTAATGCTCCTTCTAGACTCTCTCTGCCATCTGAATGACTGTATTTGTGAAACTCAATCACTTCACTTATACCTAAACAATACTGTGTAACCTTGCCTCCAAAATTATCTGGTTGGTTAAGTAATGTTATGAGAGATTTTTATTAACCTATTAAATTTTAATCAAAGACTTCTAAATGTGTAGATAAGATGGAAAAGTTTGCAATGCCAGCACTTGGATGTCTTAGGAAGGGGACTTCCATAAGTTCAAGGACAATTCCAGGCTATATACGAATTCTCAAACCATTGTAGACTACAGAACTTTGTATCAAAATAAAAATTGAAACAGTGAAATAAGCAGTCTGTCAATGAGAAAAGCATTATTTCTTGTGATATTTATTCATCTGTAAGATAATTTGATTTATTCAGTTTAGCAAATGTTTACCAATATGTTTGAAATGTTTTTGCTATTATTTTCCAAATAGCTCTAAATTCATGGTTACATTATTTTATTTTAGTGGTTGTATATACATGTTAATGTGAGTATTTACTAGAAGTTGACTTTGAGTATTTCTTTATTCACTCTCTTCTTTAATTTTGAAATATAGTCCTTCACTGAGCACCACGCTCATCAAAACAGGCCTGTCAATTGTACGGATCCCCAGATATCCAGCTAGCCTCCTATACTCAGTGCTGAGATAAAAGACCAAGCTATGTAGGTTTTGCATGAGTGCTGGTGATTCAACAAAGGTCCACATACTTGTCCAACAGGCACTTGACCAACTGAATTACTTCCCGAACTTTTTAAAATAGCGTTAGTTAACCTGAGGCAGAGCAGACATTATCCTCTAAATTAATTCCCATAGTTTGACAGGTATGGGATACCATACAATGACATTTGCTTCTAAGAATTTCTATCAAACTACTTCCCAGCCATAATCCCCAATATCTGCTAATGTTCTTCATCTAGGTCGAATCTCCATCCATGACAGCCATGAGTTTCTCTTCCATCTAACTCATGGCAGCCTTCTTTTCTCCCCAGGTCCCTCTTCTTTTTCATAATTTTTCTTCCCAGGATTTCTCTTTCTCCAAGTCCCACCTATCTCTTTTGCTTTACTCAGGTAAAATGGATTTTTACTAGTCAAAAGGTGGGTCACAGAGACAGCAAACAGTTATTAGCATCAAAATACATTAGTTCATCCCTCAACATACTTTTAAAAATGTATGGTTATCAGAGTAACCAACCACTCTCAGATTGGATATGAATCATGCTTCATGGGAGAGGATATATTCCTGGTGTTGAAAGCTTGGCCCAAAACCCATGGTCACAGAAGTCATAGGTCCCAGCCTATAAGAACTATGAAGAAAAGTATTGAAATCAGAGGAACAGAGGGCAAGGAGAGAGAGAGAGAGAGAGAGAGAGAGAGAGAGAGAGAGAGAGAGAGAGAGAGAGGATTTACCTGCCAGAAATTTTGAATAAAACTAAAAGCTTTATAACTAAAGCAATGAAAAGACATATGCAGTTTGGTGGGTAATATGTTAGCTGACAGCTCAGAACATTATGTCCCTCAAAACCATTCTCTATAGTAATGAATGTGGAATAATGACATTCTTCAATGAATAATAATTAATAGGCCTACTGAGTAATATAATGAACTCTTCAGGATGACCAAAGATGCTATCAAATGCTAACTGAAGGTAAAGGGAGAAACAACACAAAACAGGAAGTATGTGTGGTAGTAAGAAAGTTTCAATAAAGAGATTATATTCATGTTTTTGCTCTCACCATATTAAAAACCTAAAACTTCATGCAACTGTGATAAATAATTATCATTTTAGCTATTTAGTGAGTGACTGATCATCTGTATGTGTGCACTACCATCTATTATTAATTGTGCCTTCATGCTATGTGTTAGCTTAGGTTTCATTGTTGTGAAGACACATCATGACCATAACAATTCTTATAAAATTTTTTTACATGGATATCTAACAGTTCAGAAATTTAGTCCATTATTGTCATGACAGCATGTAGCCAGACAATGTATTGAAGAAGGAGTCTATAACTTTATTGAAGGCGGCAGAAGGAGATTGTGTGACACATTGGTTATAATTTAATCATAAAAGACCTCAAGCCTTCCCCCACAGTGACACAGTTCCTCCAACAAGGAAACAACTATTCCAACAAGGCCAACTCTCCTAATGTCACACTCTCTATGGGCCAAACATCAAATACTTGAGTCTACAGGAGCCATACCTATTCAAACCAGCACAGTCCACTCCCTATACCCCATAAGCTTATAGAATATCAAAATGCAAAATGCATTTGTTTTGACTTCAAAAGGTCCCACAGCCTTTAATAATTTCAACATTGTTTAAAATTCCATAGTTCTCTTGTAAATCTCATACAATCTCTTATATGTGATCCCCTGTAAAAATAAGATTAAAAAGTAGATCACATACATCTAGCATAAAATAGCAAAGGACATACTTTAAAATTTCAAAATGAATGAAGGAAGCATAGGGAGTAAATATTAGACCAAAGCAAATCTGAAAACCAGCTGTCCAAGTACCAAACTCTGCTTCTCCATGTCTAATTTCAAACCATTTGTTAGATGTCCAATTATTTTAATCTTTGTTGACTGCAATACAATTTTCTCTTGGGTTGTTTCCAATGTTAGTAGCTTTTTAGCAGATATTCCATGTTCTCTAGTATCTCCAAAAAATTTTTATTTGTATCTCCAAGGCAATCCAGGCTTCACAAAATGGCCTCTCTTCTCCTCCATGCTGGAACACCTGCCTGGCCTCCATGGCTTTCTTTAGTCACAGAAGGAGATTCCATAACCCCTTTATTTTATTCTTGAGTCTAAAAGGTGAAAGTATGAGGCCAAAGCTGCTAGGGTTTAATGCTTTCAAGGGCTTAAAAAGGGCTCCTTTGTTTAATTACATCTTAACTACCTTTGTTTTGTTTTGACGGGTTTACTTTCTTCCAAAGTTTGTGTGTCTTGAATCTTGCTCTATAAACCAGCCTGGCCTCAAACTCAGTGATCTATCTGTCTCTGACTATGAAATGCATTCAGTTCTAAGTTTTTCTTTAATTCCTTTTTGAGACATTTCTATTAATATTTTTCATATATTTATATATTTATAAACATCATATATATTTATTACACACACATATGCAAGGAACTATCTACAGCAAAAGAAAGCATGAAACAATCAGGAATTATATATAAATGACATTCAGATTGTTTTGGTTTTTTATTTGGCAGCCTTGAGAAAAAAAATTTCCTATCTTGGTGACTCTAAACTTCTGAATGTTAATCATATCTCAGCATTACCAACTTAAAACATATATCTAGAGAAAAACAATTTAACCCTCAAACAACTAAGTGAATTTTAAATTAATCTATAATGGGCAAACAGCTGAGCTAATTGTAAAGATAAACTATCTAGTCTGCAACCCCATGAAAGGCTTGAGAAGGAATAAAATTAATTACCTGAGTAAACAGGGAGTCCAGTTTAGCGGCTCAGACCTGACAGAATTCATTCATCTCAGCATGCTGAACTTTGACAGCCTGTATCATTCATGTTCCAGCATAAAGTGCTTTAGATTAGAACAAGAGACCTCCTAGGACAGCTTTGAAGAAAGCTTCCTATCCAGATTTCTCCAGCATTTCAGACTGTCTCAAACAGGACTCCAATTTAGTCTGTACTTTTTCAACATTTAGAAAGGAGAACACAAATGCTATTCCTAGCTTGTTTCACCATTTTCCCAATTTTATTTGAATCCCTACAAAGGTATCATTTGTTCCAAGTCATCCGGAAGAAACCTTAAGGGAATGACACAACATTTCCTTTAAAGAGGTCAGGTAGGTTGCTTTCTTGGGCCATAAAAGTTTATTTTCAGTAAAAGTTGGATATAAGTTATTATTTCTCTCATTTATACAGAAAACAAAGCTAGACTCAGGGATGTCTCTTTTTCTTTATCTTCCATTCATAGGTTTGGACATAAGGGGTTAAAAGAAAGAAAGAATATAGAAATATATAGGAAAGACAGAATAAAAAGTAGATTATTATAAGCATTTTTCAATTATGGCTTCCTCTTCAAGAACAAACCTAGCATATATCAAATTTAAATAAAACTTGCCAAAACACTAGAGATAGCAAGTGCATGTCAGCAAGTGAAGGTCCTCCTCCCTGTTGCATTATATAAGTAGAGGAGAATCATGATTGACAAGAATGAAGAAGGGTGCTGCAGGTGGCCTCAATTTTTTCCTCTTCTGTAAAGTCATCAGTGTGTTCATGGCCACCATAGTCCACTTACTTATAAAATGTTCATCTCTATATGGGGCTACAATTGAAAACACCATGTACATAAATTTAGACTTTAATTTTCTAATGCATGAACTTCGGTGGCACCTTCAAATTTGAGGAGGGTGAGGGGCTGAAGAAGATAGACATGTAAACACTTTCACATAATATGAGAAATAAAATATCTGTTATTCATGGCTCAAATATGGTTTATAGACCATAGTTTATTGGCTTACAGCTGCATTCAATCATTTATGTGCTGCTTTGATATTACAGTGATGTCTACTAGATGTATAATGGCCATAATGCCTGTGATACCTGCAATGTGAAGTTTACACAAACATTTTCCATCATCATGCCAAAGTGCATGGAAGCCAGAGAGTAAGGGGAGATAAACAGAGAAAGGGAGGGAGGGAGGAAAGACAGACAGAAGAAAAGAAGGAAAAGACAAAATGAACAAATAGAGGGAAGAAATGAGAGACAGAGGGAGGGAACAGGAGTTTAAATGAAACAAAGGGGAAGAATAGATATAGGGAAGGAGGGAAAGATAAGGAATGGGAGGAAGTGAGAAAAAAGAAGAAATGGAGGTAATGAGTGAGGGATAGAAGGATAAAGGAAGAAATAAAGGGAAGAAGGGAGGAAGGAAGAAGACATGAAAGATGTAAAGACAAAGATATATTTGAAAGGAAGTGGTAAAAATATGAATGAAGTGAGGGAAGGAAGAAAAAATGGGAAGAATAGAGAGAAAAGGACGAATTGCTGTTTTAAATACTGAAAGGGGAAATTATATCCTCTGAGGATGATTCCATTTTGATCCTAGAAAATACTAAGAAATGCATCCCAAACAGGGAAAACACTAAAATAACTGAAGTCTATTATGGTTTCAATATGTATGATCAATATATTAAAAATAGAATAAGTTCTATTTCCATATAGAATCTGAGATCCATATTAAATTAAATTAAGCAGAAATAGCACAGTAGGTTCTAAAAAAATAGAACACATTCAGATAAATATAATAAACAGACATGGGATTTGCACAATAGAAATTACAAGAGATTGGTAAAAGAAATGTGACATAGACCTGGGGAGGTGGTTCATGAAACAAAGCATGGGATTGGAGTTCAGCTCCCAACATTTAAAGGTCCAACAGTAACAGCATCCTCTTGAAACTAAGGACACTGGAGTACAACAATTCTTACAGCATGCTGCCTGGCTGGAGTAGCCCAACTGCTGAGCTTTTTGTTCAGTTAATGACCTTGTATCAATAAATAAGATTGAGATAGACTGAAGAAGGTATAGGACCTGACTTTTGGGTTTCCATATTCATATGCATATACATTGAAAACATATGTTTATACCCCAAGTCCATACCAAACACATAAAGACATTTGAATAATATCTAAGTAATTAAAGCAATAATGTTTAGAAAATTTATTTTCAAATCAATAATTATATGCAAGTCAATTAGCCTTTGTATTCAATATCAAAACAATACAAGTTATTTTATACAAGTTGATGAGCTGATCTGAAACATATAAGACAAAGTGGAACAAGTCAATTCTTGCTTTTAAGCTAGCACACCACTACAGCTCACCTTTTACACTTGACTCCCTTTTAATAACCAAAAGAACAGTTTTGCAGTTAGACATTCACTCATACTCCTTACAAGGAAGCCATGAGTTTTATTTTCTGGATTTCTACCTTTCATACACCTTGACACACACTTTGTGATTTTAAATCAGTTTAATGGTGTTTACTTATATTTCCTCTCTCTCCCTTTGACAAATAATGATGATATAATTGCCTGCTTTCCATCCTTCTTCTCTGCACACCTCCACCTTCAGAGGTGCATTGAGCCATAGTGTTTTATGTCCTATTTGTGTATCATAATGAGAAATCTTTGGCAGAGATCATTAATTTTATAGCTCATGTTTCAGAAAGTAGTTCCAGGTGTACTTACATTTTTTCATACAAATACATAGAAAACAAATGAACCCAAGAGATAAGCCCCAAAACCAAGTGTGTTTATCACCTCCTCTAAATATAATTAATGGTTGGAAGCTAGGTTTTATGATTATATAGTAAAATATTTTCCTAGGGTAGGTTTTGATGTTGGGTGCAATGGTAAGAAATGTCTTTGGGTCATTGGATTTAATGATATCTACCTATAAAGAGCCCTTACTGCTCCTGCAGCGGTCTCTGGTCAGCTTCCCCCATCCCAACATGGTTGCTTATATTCATCTGTATCTCCAACTCCAAAGGATCCAATGCCCTCTCTGGCTTCCACAGGTACCTGTACTCACAGACACACACAGGTGTACACATATAATACAGTTGAAATTAAATGAGTTTTAAAGAAAAACAGGTATATAAACAAGAGGTTTGGCTACTCTTTTTTTATTTTATTTTTTAAAGTTTTTATTAATTTATTCTTGTTACATCTCAATGGTTATCCCATCCCTTGTATCCTCCCATTCTTGCCTCCCTCTCATTTTTCCCTTACTCCCATCCCCTATGACTGTTCCCGAGGGGGATTACCTCTCCCTGTATATGCTCATACGGTATCAATATCTTCCAAACCTCTCCAAGAACAATATGCTCTGGCCTGTCGTAGCAGTGCTCCAGCTTCTGGTAGCACCTGCTGCTTTAGTTTTGTTCTATTACCATGAAGAGAAACCACAGCCTAGGCATTTTATAAAATAAAGCATTTATTTGGGGTGTACATAAGTCTCAGAGGGTAAGGCAGGGAGGCATGTTTCTAGATCAGTAATTGAGATCTTACCTCTGATCCATAGACATGAAATGTGAGTAGTGTGTGAAATCTGAGTAGTGTGTGACTTTCAAGGAAAAGAAAGAAGGCTGAACTAAGAAGCTCCTGGATCTAAGCCATTGGTTTCTAAGATTTGAGCTTGTGAAAGATGTTTCTGTATGTCTGTAAAATAGGTGAGCTGCACAGTAAGTATGGTCAAAAGAAATTATTTGCTAAGTTTCCCATATATTTCAACTGCTTATCCATCAGTTGATTGAATAGAGAGAATTTTTTGAAAGTGAATGGAAGTAGAAATCAAAGTCTCATTTATCCAAAAGATTAAAAGTATATGTCAGAAGAGGAATGGTAAGTGCCATCTCATGGTATAAGATACATATAAGATTCAAATAAGACAATCAGCCAAGAGCTGTCTGGAAACAGTAATGAGACAAGCAGTGAAAGATAAATGTTAGACAAAGGAGTCTAAATGAGCAGAAAAGGGTGCAAAGTTTAAACTACTACTGATGTGTATGAGGAGGTCTTATTAGTGGTGGCAATCATTCCATACAAACGAAATACAATTTCTTAAAAACAACATTCCAGTGTTGTCATCGGTATAAGTTATCAGAATGACCGAATTAAGGACTATTTAGGAATGCTAAGAGCACCTTTGTCTCTACATGGGTATTCCATAGGGAACTGGTATGTAGACAGTAACCAGTAAGGTGGGTTTCTCACTTGAAAAAAATTGTCAGTATCAAAAAAGACCATTAAAATCAAGGCAGGTTTTCATTTGTTTGGATGAATATATCAGTTACCAGTGTTCCTCACTGGCATCATACTGCAGTTTTTTTTCTTTTTTCTTTCTTTCTTTCCTTCTTTCTTTTCTCTTTTTTGTTTTTAACTTATAGTCAATAGCAAGAACACTCTGGGGAAACTTCCATCACCTACAGCTCCTAAAGTTGCACAATAACTGCTAAGCACCCCATTTGCTTTATTGGAAAGCTGTCTTCTAGCCTTTCCATCACACAGATATTGTTAAACCACCCATCCATATCATGTGAGACAATACAATAAATCTAGTATTAAACTAATTTCAATATTTTGTTTATACTTATATATTATAATACAAAAAACAATTAACCAGTTGTATTCCTCTAGTGATCCCTGACTTATACCCAGCAGAATTTTTAATCCACAGGCTTTTCTTCTCTAAGAGACCATTTATTATTCATTCTGTCTAACTGTTCATTATAAATCTGGTTAAGTGGTTTAGACCCACCTGTGTTCAATTTTGATAATAAATTATTTTTGCCTAGAAACATGTCCATTTCTTATAAAATTTCCAAAGTGTTGAAATAATTTTTCAAAGTATTCCCCCCAAACCCTATATTACCCAGTGATATTTGGTGCAGCTGTACCCCTTATCTTTAATTTTATTTATATCACTCTCTGTTTCTGTGTGTTCATTTGGTTACAAGTGCAATCTTGTATTTTTGTCTCAACACGTCAAGAATTCCCTTCTATCATAAAGTGTTTACCATGCAAACCTGAGAACTCAACTTTAGAATCCCAGTACCAACAAAAAAATTCTGACCTGGAGTTATGCAGAGTAACTAGGGAACGAACAGTTGCAAGAGACACAATATCCCTGGGGCTGACTAGAAAGCTATTCTAGACAATCAGAGACCTCTGGGTTCAGTGAGAATTCCTCTCAAAAAATAATATGGAGAGCAATAGAGGAAGACATCAAGCAACCACCTTTGCACAGCATGCATGAAAGATCACAGAAGCATAAGGAGCACATACACGTGTACACAGCAAAGAATACATCCCTTTTCACCTATTTTATTGTTATTTTTAATGTCAAAAATATGAAAGTGTCATAATGAGAATCCTATCTATACAATTTGTGCTGACAAAGTGAATGTATATTTCTACCTTCAGAGAGACTATATCCATGTTGACCATGACAAAAGCAATTGAATTACTTCCAACATTTGAGTAAAACAATACTTTTCATGATCTAAAATTTTCATTATACAAATATATATAACTGTACTAAATACCAGTGGGATGATTATTAAGGCATGCTCAACATAAATAACAAAAATAGAAGAGCAGTAATTGCTGCACTGGAAAGCCCAGAATGTACGTGGTCTTTTTAGTTTTTATATGTTAGATTTCTATTGATAGATTCTGTGCACTTGACATACTTCACAAAAATTCTGCTTGTGTTTTTTTTTCTATTTCCTTTTACTTATTTCTGGCTGCTGAACACCACTTCTCATCTTTCATAAGTGAAGTAGGTAAGAAGGATATCCTTTGTCTTGAATAAGTAGGGTTTAGAAAATATTTTTATAGCTCAAATTAAATTAAACATTAATCATAGCATGAATACATGAGATTCCATTTTTAACCTGGACTCTTAGATTCTAATTTATGTGCCATTTCATTTCATTCTTAAAATGTCAGGCAGGAGTTTATGAGGCTTTTTGCAAAAGCCTCTATTTCACATCTGCAGAGCAGCCTAAAGAGTGGTACTCCACTATGTTTATTTTCTCACAGTCCCACTCACACAGATACACACCACATCTTATAATAAGCTATTGTGCTGATGAACCAGAGTGACCAACCTTGAAATCCATGGGCTTCAACTTTCAACCTGGGTGACATTGAACAACAGCAATTAACATCTCTATCTCATTCTGTCACAGCTTAACTAAATTAGCGACAGAGTCATGCAAACAAAAAAATGGGGTACTATTGCCATATATATGTGTGTGTGTATATATATATATATATGTTTATGTGTGTGTGCATATATGAAATAAAATAGGGCTACATACATTGATACTATTTTAAGTAGTGGGTAATATAGTGACTACAACTTTATGATCACATGAAACCTGGGGAATACTACTGAGTATCACCAACAGTGATCTTTGTGCTTTGAATATGAAGTGCCCCCATAAATCCATGTGCTTGAACACATGATTTCCAATTGGTGGTGCTTTGGTGAAAAAGCTGTGGAATCTTTACAAGAGATAACCTCAGTGTGAAATCCTGGCATCAGCCCATGAACTGTATATTCTCAACTCACTTCTTTTTCATTCCTTCTTTCTCAGATTTAATGCAGTGTGAGGATCCAGCCATTGTTCAGCCCATTATGCCTTTTGACAATCCTTCTGACCAGGATGGACTATATTTTTCTATTATTTTCTCCTCATTTACTTTTCAAATAATTTTAGCACAGTGATGAGAGTGTATACAGAGTGTGATAGAGAATATATGATATCTACACACTGTTTTGTCAGTTAACTATAGATATCTCAGACAGTGCAGATTAAATCCATGCAGGTCAGGATCATATGCACAAGAAGCATTTGATAAATTGTGGTGATAATGTTGAAAGTTCATACACAATGAATCTTCCACTAAAGAACTAAACTCAGTAGTTTCACAATCAATGTTACCCATTGTTATATTGTCTGTAGTCATTACCACATTCAATAACATTATGCACTGCTGCAATGAATGTGCTATAAATACTGTATGTGTGTGCTTCTTAAGTAGATTAGCATTCTTTTATGATGTCACCTTTCATTTTCAGTAAGTCTTCTGGCATTTTGTTTTGTTTCCTTTCTTCCATGATGTTTAGGCCTTCTTGATACAGAACCTACCTGAAATAAACAAGTAGACTCTGCAGAAAGGGAAGAACCAAGGTAAAGGAAAGAGTTTCCTGTTTTCCAAACCCAGCAAATATGGATAGATTGAACGCTTACTAGGTATGCTGCTTTATCCTTGGGGAACATCTATATGTTGTGCTCTCAGATGGAAGTGACTCAGATCTCACAAACAGTCAGCAAGACTGGTGCAAGACCAGACTGTTAAAATAAATGGAAAGAAGATATTTCTGTTTAGAAATTTATTCTCTATATCCATTGTCAAGAGTTAGGGTCATAGTTTATATCATCAAAGAATAAAACACTTCCTGAGTCAGTCTTAAGGATAAGGATTTGAAAAGTGTTTACAGGAAAGCCTAAAGCATATATAAACTCCAAAAACATATGTACACTCTCAAAATAGAAAATCAAATAGCAATCTTCAAAGCCTGCTTGATATAAGCTTAAGAACACCAAATTCCTTGGACCATAGACATAGACATCTTTAAGTTGCATACTAAAGGAAAAAAAGAATAAGGACACATTGAAATAAGACATGTCAGCAGTTATTTTTGCAATGCTTCTGTTGACTTATGCTTTTCTTCTCTCTGTAGGAAGATCTCCAATGTCCCTGCTGTTTGAAAGCTGTATCCTTAGACTAAAATGAGGGCAAAGCTGTGATTTATCTGGGCAGGCAAGATGCTGGTCTTTCTGATTGACTCTAAATATGTCAACCCTCTAGGTCAGTGGCTATGATCTTTAATACTGTTCTTCATGTAGTATCTACCTAACTTTAAATTTATTTTTTCTACTTCAATTCAATAATTTTTACTGCTGTTTTGATCACAGTGTAAATATCTGTATTTTCTGTTTGTCTTAAATGATTCCCATTAAAAGGTTGTTTGCTCAGGAAAGGGATCATAGCCCACTATTCTAGGTTGTTTCTCATCTCTTTGTTGAATTTCTGAGATAGGTTTTCCTGGCAACTGAAAACTCTAGACCTAAGGAAATAAGCTAGTGACTCAAATGTATTTTATACAAGTGACTATCAAAGAAGATTCCTAAAAGTACGTGCAGGTCAAAGTAAAAGAAAAGAGAATGATATGAAGGAAGAAAACAGAAGAATTTACCCAAAGTTTCTAAATCAAGGTGAAGTTTCCAGGAAAACTTCAGTACAGTTTGACAGTGAGTGTGGCCAATCTTAGATACCAAGGCATAAATGGATACATGCAGGCCCATTAGAAATGCACCATGATTGTCTCATACTTACAACTATAAAAGTACAAATCTCTGTTTAACTTCTTAAAAAGGATCCTCAAGTCTGAGTTCACTTTATTATGATTAGAGTGGTATTTTAACCAAAGCACCCTGGACTTTGAGATGAAGGAAGAAATTTATTTTGAAGAGGGGAAATACCCATAAATGAATGTGTTTATTAGCACATTCTACTTAATGTTTCTTACTTCCTTTTCTCTGAGAGCATATTGATTTATTGGAATGTAGACTTTTTCTTTTTTTCCTTTCCTAATTAATTTATTTACTCTCTCTATATAAGAATAGCAGCCCCATTCCTTCCTCTCCTCTAAGTCCAACACTCCCACCCCCTTTTCCTATTCCTCCCTCCCCTTCTTCCCAGAGAAAGGAGCTCTCTCTCCATTTCATCATGCCCTTACACTTCATGTAGCATCAGGACTAAGCATATCACTTTCTATTGGAGCCAGAAAAGGTTTCCCAGATACAGGAAAGTGATCCAGTAGCAGGCAACTGTAGCCATGAAAATGACTGTTCCCAATCCAGTTGCTAAAAGATCCACATGAAGACCAAGCTGCCCATCATCTCCTTAAGTTTATGTGGCCTAGTTCTAGTCTTTGCATGGGCAAATGTTGGTCATTCAGTCTCTGTCAGTACTCATGGGTCTATGTCAGTTGACTCTGCTAATATTCTTGTGTTCTTGTTCCCTTTATGTTCTTTTATCATTCCTCCAACACTTCCAGAAAATTCTCAGATCTCTATGTAATATTTTTCTGTGGCTCTGAGAATTTGTTTTGATCCACTGCTGGATGGAACTTCTCAGAGGACAGTTGGCTTCCTCATGTCTGCAAGCATAGTAGAGTATCATTAACAATGAGAGAGGTTCCAATTATTAATTGACCCAGATAAGTTAATTTACCCAGCTCTAGCCAATGGACAGGACATTCTACACAGTTGAGTGGAGAGTGAGGACTCACTTTCACATGAACTCTGGTGCCAAGTATTTGACCATGTCCCATTGAGGGGGGCAGGCCTGGTGGCACTCAGAGGAAGGATAGTAGGCTCCAAGAAGGGACTTGATACCCTATGAGCATATACAAGGGGAGGAGGTCCCCCTCAGTCACAGTCATAGAGGAGGGAAGTAGGGGGAAAACAAAAGGGAGGGAGGAATGAGATGATACAACTGATGGGATAACTATAACTATTGAGAGGTAATATGATTGAATCAATAAAAAAGTAAAAAAAAAATAGTGACGAAGGTTGGCTCTCATTCATGGGGTGGCTCTCAAGTTGCACCAGTCATTGGTTAGACATTTCCTCTAACTTTGCTACATCTTTATCCCTGCCCATCTTGTAGGCAGGGAAAAATTTGGGTCAAAAAATTTGTGTGTGTGTTGATAACCCCCTTCCTCCCTTCCTCCAGTAGATGTCCTGCCCAGATATAGGGGATGACAATGAAAGTCTCTATATCCCCCATTGTTAAGAAAGTCACATACAGTGGGCATCTCTGGTTAAGGTAGACCCTTTTGTAATTTTCCAGGACTGCTTATCCTCACGTAGTCAGTCAGGGCTATTTGATTCTCCACATTCTCTTGACTATTTTTATTAGTATTTGACCTTGTAGCTCCATCAGGTACTGAAGGAATTGCAAACTCTTGCTTCTATTTCACAGTCACTATTGTGTTCTGCATCTTCTCATATGTTGATTTTCCATTTCTGATTCTTTGTCACAGAAGTGATTTGTAAAATCATTTCCCACTTTACTTTGGGTTATTTATATTTTTGTCAGTTCACTGAAGAGCTTTTTACATTGTAGATGTCAGTTCCTTGTCAGACACACAACTTCTGAGTATGTTCCCTTACTACATGGGTTGCCTTCTTTTCTCACAGTATCATTTGAAAAGAAAAGTCAAGAGTATTTCTTCTAATGGTCAAGTTTGGATTGATCTGTGTGTTTGTAACAGTCTACAGTCAGCTCCATTACTGAGAAGAGAGAAAAAGTCTCATTTACTGGAAGACTATTACTTGTCTCAATTGTTTTGGTTACTTTGCTGAAATTAATTTAAGTGTTTTTAGGCATATCTTACTCTTAATAGAAATATGTAGTATGCATTAACCCTTATATTTTTACAGCAAGGTTTGAATTCTTGTAACGTTAGTATAAATTCAAAAAAGTAGTGAGAAGCTATTTTTACTATATTATCATATTTAGAATCACCATGAAAACATACCTTTGAGTGTGGGTGTTTCTAGAGGGTTTAGTTGTGGAGAACTATGCAATATTTCATAAGACAGTGTCTTATTTAGTGGTAAGAAAGCAATATGAATACCAGGATTCATCTTTCTGTGTTCTATAAATGTAGATGCAGTGTACAGCTGTTTCATACTTCTTCCATCATTGCCAGATCCATGCCATTCTACCCCTTCCATGATGGACAACACATCCAAACTATGAGACAACATAAATCTTCCTTTCCTTAACGTGCTTTTATTGAGTAGTTTGTCACATCAAAAGAGGAACTAAAACCGAAAATTGAGGCCAACATTGTTGTGAGAAATCACTGATATTATTTTTAGCGTTTTTGAAATAATTTGTAGGCATAATGAAGAAGAGTTTGAAGCTCTTATGTAGAATCCATAAAATATTATCAGTAGTAGTCAATGCTTAGTAAGTCATTCTGATTTGAATCTGGAAGTGTTATATGCTAAGACAAATTCTGAAAGTAGCACAACTGACTGATGAGGTTTCAAAGGAGGATAGGGACTCTATGAGGAGGTAGACTGTTGTATACTTATAAAAAGACCTAGTATCACTTGCTGATACTTGAAAATTTGAGTGTGTCTGTATTCAAAATTAATATTTCTTAGATAAAATTTCTTAAATAAAATTAGAAAACAAAATAATATTCACATTATGGCATGGTACTTGCTTACTGCCCTTGAGTTGGTCAATAGTGAGAGAGCATCAGTAAAGAAGAAAGATATGGGAAATTGCTGTTGGGTAAAGAAAAGAACATACAAGTGTATACAACATGGATAAGAGGGCTTCAAAGAAAAAAGCTGTAATTGTTACCGAGATTGGTACCAAAAAGAGGAAACTTCATGCCCTGCAGAAGGAAAGTTATAAAAGTAACCTATATGAACAAGATTCTACAGATGGAAGACTTGACGATGCTACTCTTAAACAAGCTTAGCAATTATAAAAGGGAAGAATCTAAACAGAAGACCACTAAAAGGGCTCTCATATACAAACTAGCTTTTCAGGAAAGCATATTTCTAGGGTCAATCTAGACATCATCTTGGAGGCTACTGCATCAATTGTCAATGGTGACTAAGCTACATCTCAAGCTTGTAGTAAGATTTAGCACTGTTATAAATGTAGTACTTATGTTGTTATCACAAAAATTGTAAAAGGAAGGAGATAATGGAGCCTTCAACCAAGTTCCAGGAACTCATTGTTGACAGAGATTGCCTGGCAAATAATAGTTGTCTGAAAAAGCCAAAACCAAAATGAAAATAAAAAACAAAAAACAAACAAACAAAAACAAAACAAAACAACAACAACAAAACAATCTTAAAATTCTATTGCATAAAATAAGCAGGTGAAATCTACATTGAAATGGAGACTCTAGAATATTAGATATGCCAAGACCAAGAGATACTGTGGAAATATGTTTACGTATGGACTGAAGGTGATGCAAGAATGCATGGGTAATTTTGAAGGAATTGTACTACCCAGAACTCCTAGTGTTCACGTGATCCATTATGAACACTAAATGTCAAAACTGGAGGTGTAGGATTTGCATGGGGCCTTCTTTCATTTCAATCTTGCTTGTTTCACATTTCCTCAAAATTTTATACCTCCTCCATTTTAGAAAGAGAATGTTTACATTGTGACATTGCATATTGATTAATATGTGACTTTTAAAAAGCATTTTATACATGCTCATGGTTAAAAAATTACTTTACATCTGAGGAGAGACTTTGGGCTTTGTACCTTTGAATAGTTCTGTGCCTACTAAAACTATAGGGGCTTTTGAGAAATCTAGTAAACATATACTCATTCTAAGATGAAAATGGCACATTATATGTTAGGGATGGAGTGTTATTCTCTAAAATCCTGCATTTTCATGTGGAACAGTGATGGGTAATCTTCACTGTCAACATGATGGTATGATAATCATCATGAAAACATACTTTAGGATATTATCTATTAGGGTGCTTCCAGAAGATACTATTGAAACAGGGAAAATGTGCTCTGAAAGTAGCCTTGGCTATCCCATGATATCCTAGAATAAATACAAACCACAATGTGAACTGAGCTTGTTTTTCAGAAGCATATAGATGTAACATGGATAGACACCCTGAGTTGCTGCAGCCAAAGCTGATCCCATTCATTGTTAAGCCTCTCCTTTCATGATGATTCTAGTGTATCTTCAAATCCCGAGCTATATATAATCTCTCTCCCATCCTTTCCCCTCCTATCTCCCTTCATTTCTTCCTTCCTTCCTTCCTCCTTTCCTCCCACCTAGCCTACCTCTCTTCCTACCTTCCTTCACTCCTTCCTTTCTTCATAAGTTGCATTTCTAGTATTTAGTCACAGCAATGAGAAAATAATGAATACCATAGCTATATGGTCCACTTTTGAGTAATGGTTGAAATTGTTGTAAAACTCTGTATTAGAGATTAGGATAAATTTCTGTGAATGTCACGTACCCTGGTGCCTAATATTTGACCATGTCCTCTGGATGGGGAGGCCTGGTGGTACTCAGAGGAAGGATAGCAACCTACCAAGATGAGACTTGATACCCTATGAGCATATAAAGGGGGAGGAAGTCCCTCTCAGGCCCAGTCATAGGGGAGAGGAGGAAGGGGAAGATAGGAGGGAGGGAGGAATGGGAGGATACAAGGGATGGGATAATCATTGAGATGTAACAAAAATAAATTAATAAAAAAAAAGAAAAAATCTGTAAATGTCCTAAATCATTGAAATGAATTCTTTACATGTGTGGATGTTATAGTAAGTAAATTATACTTTTATAAACATGTTTGCAAAGACAGGATGTACTTATCAAAGAAGCTCTGATTCTGTGTTTTGTTAAGAGAATTTATAGGTTCAGAAAAGGGATTGAGTTGTAGCCCCTGGGAGGAAAGTCCCGAGTAAGCAATGAATCAATCAATTGTAGCCTATCTTTTATCAAGGCATACTAAAATATAATGGGTGATGATAGGAAAAAAGTATAGTGTCACACTGCAGGCAAGAGTAAGGAGTTTCTATTTCCCAGCTAATAAATATGGGCATATTGTACTCTCCCTGTTTGTAAATAAACATGGTTACATATTAATAAGTGCACATTCTACTGAACTGTTAGTTTATTATACTATTTCCATTTATAATATGTTTATAATATGTTGTATACTTTAAGCATGTAATAAATTATATTATATTGTTTTAATAGAGTTTGAAGAAAACATTTTAAAGGTAAAATAACAGTAATTGAGGTTTCCATATTCATTTGTTCTGCACAAAACAATCAAGTTTATTCCATGTATTTATTATGTGTAAACAGACAAATCTGAGTGTCATCAATGAAAAAAATAAACAGAGGGAGTGAGGAAGCATGGAAGAGAAAGAGGTGCATTTTAATTTAATTTAGAACTTTAAATTCAGAATATTTCAAATGTGTGAGAAAATGTATTTTTACTGTTGAGTTTTAAGGAGTGGGAGATGTTAATAAGAAAACACGACACTTGGAGGCCTGTCTGGCACACTCTAAATATACATGATTTGGTAGTCACACACTGCTTAATTTTAATCTTCATGATTTAATTATGCTATTGGCTAAGTCTCTTTTTATCTTCAAAGTACAAACTGCGGAAAAATAAAAAACAAAACATGTCATTGTTTCAAATTTTGCACTTGACCATTTTTTATGTTATTTGTACAAAATTATTTGTGTCATTATGCTTCCAAGAACATATTTTTTTATGATCGATTGCCTAGTGTAAAAAATGTGGTGATTTTGCTTTCCTGTTGTGTTTTTCACTGAGAAAGAGATTGTTGAAAGACTAGAAATTATTTTCCAAATCTTCTTCCACATTTCCTGTGTGAAGTAATGAAAGTGACATACTTTTTTAGTGTCTAAAACTCTCCCAGTATTTCATTTGGTAGAGTGTACTACCTGTATCATAGTAGGGAGAAGACAACTATAATTTCCTCTTCATTAGTAAAGAAATCATAGGTCTGTGAAAACTGGCATTTGTTTTAGTCTATATTATGCATAGTATTGAACATCTACAATTGTGTGTGTGTATGTGTGTGTGTGTGTGTGTGTGTTTGATAAGCAAGTGTGTGATTTATCACATATGTATATGTAAATGAAGAGCAGGTTCTCACTGAGTTTAAAACTCACCACTTCATGTAGGCTGGCTGGTGGTCAGTAAGCTTTGTAATCTTGTAATTTTGCTTTTAATGTGCCCTGGAATTAAAGTAGTATGCAATAGTCTCCAGTCTCCAGCTTTTTTAAAAATATATTTTATTATTTTATTCATATTATATCTCAATTGTTATCTCATCCCTTGTATCCCCCCATTCCTCCCTCCCTCCCATTTTCCCTTACTTTCTTCCCCTATGACTGTGACTGAGGGGGACCTCCTCACCCGGTATATGCTCAAAGGGTATCAAGTCTCATATTTTAGCCTGCTATCCTTCCTCTGAGTGCCACCAGGACTCCCCATCCAGGGGATATGGTCAAATATGGGGCACCACAGTTCATGTGAAAGTGTGGCCTCACTCTACACTCAATTGTGGAGAATGTCCTGTCCATTGGCTAGATCTGTGTAGGTGTTTGAAGTTTACTGAATTTACTGTCCTTGTATGGTGCCATAGTTTGAGCAGGACAAGTCTCCAGGTTTTTGTATGAGTTATTTGGTTGAAACAATGATCCTTATGTTTGATCAGCAAACATTTTATGGACTAGGCCATATTTCCAACCATGAAAAATTTTCCTTTTAAGACTTTACCTAAACTATGTTAAGCAAACACTTGACTTTGCATTGTATAGATAACATTGCAAAATTAAAACGTAACATCACAGCACAAGAAATAGTAGTCAGAGGCTCGATTGCTCTTTTCATCTTCTGTAAGTATCCATTTCTTCACATATGAGTACTACTTAGGCTTCATTTACTGGACAGGTTTGTGGCATCAGAGAATGAAACATGTGCAAACAAAGTTCTTCCTATTGTTTAGAACTTAACATTTTTCATCTATATTTATTTTATTACACATGCATAAGCCAAATTACATACAGCAGGGAGAACCATGTGTCAATTATGAGTTACATAAATGCTACATTTGTAGTGATTTGGCTATTTGTATTTGTCAAACTTGAAATAAACATTGATTCAATCTTGTTGGGTCTAAATTTCTGAATGAAATTCAATATTTATCATATCTCATCTCTATTAGCATTAATCCTTTCTCTTTGTGTAAAATTATTGTATCCCTAACCAACTAAACTTGATTGTAAAACTAAACTATCTGGTATTCAACTACCCTCAGAGACTAGAGAAGGAATAAAACTTAATGCCTGAGTGAAATCGTAGTTTAGGTAAGTAACTTCCAGAATAAAAAAAAAAATTACTGAGACTTTTTACAGCCTGAAAAGTCACTTAACACTCTCTATAACATTGGAGCCTCATCTTTGTACTTCTAGCCCAGTATCTCTGCCAGACTCATTTGTGAGGCAGGAACTATTGAGGACTTGTTTACCCTCTCTTGGCAGAGTTTGGCCATTGACTCTTAGCTTGCATCTAAGATGCCCATTTTTAAGCAGAATTCTGTGGCTGAAATAAGGACATTTTGCTCAGTGGCTGTTTGTCACATTTGAAGCCAACTCTATAAGGAAGTTCTTTGATACTCAATATCTTCTTTGAACTCGGCTGGGTCTTGTCGGAAGTTATCTTGTCTTTCTGACAAAGATATTTTGGCATAGTAAAAACATCTTTAAATGTCATATTCTGTGCATCTATGAGGCTTTTGAAGGCCATATTTAACTATTTTACCTCATATATCTATAGAATCATATCTGTCTGTTAGACTTAGGATATATATACTTGTCATAAAATATAACTAGTGTTTGACATATCTCTGCGTCATCAATATACAAAATTCTATACCAATGACTTAGAAATAACCCTCATTATGAGTAACAATTAAGGCCTTGAGTTGAGACGTAGATTCAATCATTTACCTTTTGATCTATCCTTCCTCTATATTTCTATATCCCTCCTTCTTTCTTTCCAGATCCTATTCTCTTACCTCTTGATGAAATATAAGGGGAAAAAGGATGTCCTTGAGTTCAGCCTAGTTTTCTCTCTGTATAGGAATAATAATAATAATAATAATAATAATAATAATAATAATAATAATAATAACTTATAACCATTTGAAGATCAAAAGAGCAAACAGAAATCTAACTGACCACCCTGAGAAGTAATTGAAAATCATTATCTTAAGGTTTATTCAGGTTGAATTGGGGAAAATAATAACACAGAAGGAGCCGAAAAATGGGGAAAATGGATAAGCAAGCCAGGGATTGCATTTGTCGTCCAATTTCTAAATGTTAAGAGATTCCAGGCTTAATAGGAGATTGTAATGCTGGACGAAAAGGGATCACAATCTTTCTACAACACTGTCAAGGAAGCTGTCCAATTCTGATGAGTAACAGCAACAGAGGTGTCTGGAACTTAGCATATTGCATCATAATGAAGAAGTATACTCAAAGGTCTGTAACACATCTCCTAATATATAATTAAAAAAATAATCATAAATTCAGAAATAGCAAGAGGAGGCAAATCATCACTAAAGACCAAGCAATCAATAAAGATTCACTAATGAAAATAAATTTGTGCCAAGATACAAGCAAATAGGAAAAGTATTAGTTGAGTGAAGCAAGCCTTATTAATTTCTTGCCACTTGTGACCTTCCTTCTGCCATGGACATTTGTAGAATATAGAGGTATAAATGTTACTAATCAATATTTCTGTGCACAAATCAAATATTTATTGTCACCAAGTATAATGTATTGTTCAAAACACTTATTGGCCACAATTTTTCATATGTAATTTCAACATTTATTAAAGACAAAAACAGGATTTCATACTTATCAGGAAGTTATATTTATGTACTTTTGTGTAAATAATTGACTCTTTAGTGAATATTTCACATTTAAGGGTCTACAGCATCTTCAAAGTTGTTCATAGTTGATTGATATTTTGATTTAATAATGCTCAACACTCGAGAAATATGTTGCTGCATATTTTCTGAAAATTTTGTAAATTTCATTCTACTCCTAGGCCAAAATGCATTTAATAATTTTTATATAAAATTTTACTCAGAAACTGAAACAGCATTTTTTTAATTTAACATTTAAACAAAATTCAATACAAATATCTATTGACCTTATATGTAGATGCTGCTAGGAAGATATTAACCACTGAATAAACAATTAGGAATCCATGTGTATACAGTTAAATGATTTCATTTACAACATTCAGTACTGCAAATCTAAGTCAAGATATTTTAGGTAGCATTTGTTTGGTAGTGTGTTGTGTGATACAAATTTATGTTAAAGACCAAGACTACAGTGCAACTGTTTTATGCAACTTACAAACTTAGTAGATTATTAGAAACTGTAAAGCTGTCATAATTGAGGAAGTAAAAACAAATGACTTCACTATCATAGGCTGTGAGATATGGAGATTAGTAAATCCAGACATGTGAAATTGCAGAGGCCATTTTAGGTATGGCTTTGTTAGATTACAAGAGATATTTTTATTAAAATTGTCTAAAAATCAGTAGCATTCAGAGAAGAGATGTGTACATTTGTCAACCTGGATTAGTAAAGCTTCTTATTACTGCATAGGATAATTAACAGAAGCTCACAAATAGGCAATGCATAATCAGTGAGGAACATTGGAGCACTCAACTTTAAACAAGATGTCCTACCATGCTATCCCCATCTCAAGGATCAATAATCTAGGCTAAAAGGAGCCTAAAATATTGGAAGAATGCCCCGGCCTGTGGGGATTTCCACAGGTACCTGTTCAGGGGAAAACGAGTGTGAGGACAAGAGACATAAGGAAGGAGAGTAAGTAAAGTGTCTGATCAAGCTCTCAAACTTTGTTTTTTACATAGTAGTTTATAAAGGGTAAGCAATGAGGAAATGAGGAGATCTTTGCAAGCAAGGTCATCATGGCAGTTTAACTGGAAGTGGTTCCAAGGCACCAGATGTCCTAAGTAATTTCCTGTAACCTATCTGGTGATCTTATTTCAGCATCCTGTTTCTCAAGGTAGCAGGCCAAGAGCTATGTTCTGTTAATTATCCACAGACTTTGGCTCCCTGCAGAAGAACAAAATGTAGTAGATGACACCAAGGAAAGAGTGCACCTCAGATAAATGTATAATACACATATGAGCTTACTGAGAGTATGGCAGCATGCCATGATAAAATCAGACAAAAACCCATCTCTAAGAAAGGTAATTGGACACAAAGTTTCACCCTTAACAAGAAATTATTTGCACTTGATATCTGCTGGGAAAGAGAAATAAGTTTCTCCAATTAAGTATCTCTGAGTTTATAACCCACACTTTAGCATGGTCCACATGTACAGCAATAGTTTTACAATACAATTAATTCCATTCATTTTATCTCTTTTTGTTTTACTTTGTTTCTTACTTTCTATTTTATTGCTTTTTATTTGTTCTTGCTTTAATTTGTTTTGTGAAGAAACACACACACACAGAGAGAGAGAGAAGAGAGAGAGATCCAATGAGCAGAGAGGTGGACAGTTTATATTAATAGGAATTGGGAAAGGAAAAGTAAGATTATCAATAGGTTAAGAAAAAATGAAAGGAAATTAGACCATTCACAATGGACTCAAAAAATATGAAGTATCTTGGTACAATTCTAACCAAGCAAGTCAAAGACATATATGACAAAAACTTCAAGCTTCTGAAGAAAGAAATTGGAGAAGAGATCAGAAAATGGAAAGGTCTCCCATGCCCTTGATTAGGTAAGAAAAACAGAGTAAAATAGGTAGTCTTACCAAAAATCAAGCTTTAGATTAAATGAAACACCGACCAATATACCAACACAATTTTATAGACTTTGAAAGAACAATTCTTATCTTCATAAAAACAAAAATGAAAACAATTCAGAATACCTACAATAATCCTATACAATAAAAGAATTTCTGGTGGTAACTCCATATATGATTTCAAGCTATACTACAGAGCAATAGTAATAAAAACTGCATGGTACTGGCATAGGACTGCAGTTTTATCAATGGAATCCAGTCAAAGTTCCAGAAACAAACCAACACACATACAGACAGTTGATTTTGAACAAAGGATTCAAATTTATACAATGGAAAAATACCATCTTCAACAAATTGTTATTGTCTAACTGGATGTTTAAAGGTAGAAAAATGCAAACAGATCCATACGTATCACCTGCACAAAACCCAAGTCTAAATGTATCAAAGCCCTCTACATAAAATAAGATACACAAAATCTATTAGAAGAGATATTAGAGAAGAGCCTTGAACTCATTGGCACAGAAGACTACTCCCTGAACATAACACCAACACCTCGGGTTCTAAGAACAAGTAATAAATTGGATAGCTTGAAAGTGAAAAGATTCTGTAAGGCAAAGGACATTGTCAACAGAATGAAACAGCAGTATACAGATTAGGAAAAGATCTTCACCAACCCTACATCTGAGAAAGCACTCAAATCCAAAATATATAAAGAACACAAAAGATTAAACATCAACAAACAAAATAATCCAATTAAAAAAGGCATACAAAGTTAAACAGAGAATTCTCAAAACAAGAATCATAAATGGCCGAAAGACACTTAAACAAATGTTTAAATGTCCTTAGTCTTCGGGTGAATGAAAATCAAAACCACTCACAGATTCCATCTTGTAATAATAGCTAAGATCAAAACACAAAGGACAGAGTTTGCTGGGGAGGATGTGGAGTAGGAGGGACACTCCTCCTTTTCTGGAAAGACTGCAAACTTGTACAACCATTTTGCCAATCAATCTGATGTTTCCTCAGAATATTGTGTATAGCTCTACCTCAAGACATAGCTTTATAACTCCTGAGCATATATCCAAAAGGTGCTCCAAAGTACAACAAGGACGTTTCTTCCACTATCTTCATAGTAGCTTTATTTGTAATAGACAGAATCTGAGAAAAATCCTACATGTCCCTCAACTGAAGAATGAGTAAAAAAGCTGCTACATTTTGCAGGTAAAGTGATAAACTAGAAAAGTTCATCCTGAGTAACGTAACACAGAACCACCTTACTCACTTATAAGCAGATTTTAGCATTTGGTACAGGATAAACATTCTACAATGAACAGACCAAAAAAAGAAAAAAAGAAAAAAAAAAAGATAAGTAAAAAGTATGTTCCAAAGGGAGGATGCTTAAATATTGCTCAATAGGAGAAATAGAATAGACAGAGGTGTGGAAGGAATGTGACTGGGCCCCAGGTGAAAGCAATCTTAAGGGCTTTACCCCATTAAGACACAACTGATACCTCCCTAAGAGAAGCATCAATGACAGACGTAGAGCCCTTGAGGGGAGGTATTAAAGACAAGGATAGTGAACAACAGCCCAGCTAGTGTATTGCAAGTGGACCATGGATGGAAGGAGGGAACTGGAGGAAATACTGGTGGTTCAGGCCTGACTGCAGTGGAGAAACAAGGGAGAAACTACTGGGAAGGCTGCAGGTTTGGACCACTCATGGTGCTGCTGGCTTCTTTCCAGTAGAGGATCTAAGAGCATGCATGTAGACTCCAAGGAATTCACACCACAGAACTGCTATCCAAAAGTTTTCACTCTTGTTCTCCTTTAACTTCCTTTCCCTTTTGCTTAGGATAGTTGGATTATAGGGAAGATATCTTTGTTTAATAAATTCATAAGAAAGTCTAATTGTTATGACACCAGAGACAACACAGTGGTAGTGAATGAAGAAAAGCAGCAAGGTAGTGGAGGGACCACAAGATAATAAGGGTGGATATCAGACCTTGGGAGAATGGGTGCTAAAATATAAAGTCCTGCAAAAAAAAAGAGAAACTGTGGATGGAGGGCATCTAGGTGACACACTGAAAACATAAATGAGAGTAGGCTTCTGGGAGGTTATGAGAGGACTCTTAGATGAGATTTCTAGTAGCAGGGGCCATGGAGAACGAAGAGGACCCCTCTTATATAGAAAAGACTTCTAGTGGATGGAGAAGAACACCAACCCATCCACCAAAACAATGACCCAAAAATTACCCTTACTACAAAATTGCAATGATAACCCCGAAGCAGAAAGACTCAAATGGTATATATTCATTTATATCTGCATACTAGCACAAGGGGCATGTGAAAGCCTTCACTTACTAGGAAACTGGGACAGAGAGGAGGACATCCTATTGGGACTCTAGATGAGAGAAGCATGGGAGAATAGCAAAGTAGACGGATCCAGAGGGTCCTAGAAACCTACAAGTAGAACATTATGATAGGCAGATTTGGGCCCAAGGGGCCCGGCTCAAACTAAGGCACCAGCCAAAGACAACACAGGGGGTAAACTTTAAACACCTACCCAGATCTAGCCAATGGACAGAACATTTTCCACACTTGAATGGAGAGTAGGATATGACTTTCTCATGTACTCTGGTGCCTCACATTTGACCATGTCCCCTGGAGGAGGAGACCTGGTGGCACTCAGACGAAGAACAGCAAGTCACCGAGAAGAGACTTGATACCCTATGAGCATATACAGGGGGAGGTAATCCCTCTCAGGAACAGTCATAGGGGAGGGGAATAAGGAGAAAATGGGAGGAAGGGGAGAAGGGGACGATACAAGGGATGGGATAACCATAGAGATGTAACAAGAATAAATTAATAAAATAAAAAAAGAATGTTCTAATACTGAGACTCATTTATCTCTCCATTAAAATTTTCATCAGTGCTCACTTTAATTACACTATTTAAACAGATAATTGTAATAATATTGATGATATTATTATTACTAATTCCACTATATACATTTATGAAAACATGGTACTGATTGCATAAGGCCACTTTCACACAAGTACATTTTGTACATATAAGGTTCAGTTCATAGAATACTTGCCTAAAATATTTTCTTTTAATTTGCATCTTACATGCTGCCATAATTGGCTTTAGCTGACAACTTGGCACAACCCAGAGTCATCTAATGGAGACTTACTTGAGGTTTTGGCAAAACCAGGTTTTTCTGTGCTCATGTTTGTGACACTGTTTAGATAAATTATGGAAGTGGAAAGGTCTAGTCCCTAGAGGGTATCTCTAACTTAGCTCTATAGAGGTGTGTGTGTGTGTGTGTGTGTGTGTGTGTGTGTGTGTGTGTGTGTG